>VWZW01013749.1:470678-484027 GCA_013397115.1 Edolisoma coerulescens | reverse complement strand
CCCGCCCCGCCGCCGGGCGGGGGCTGGAGCCGGGTCCGGTGCCCGGGGAAGCAGAGGAGGAGCGGCGGGCGGCGTGGAGGGAGCTGCGCCGGTTCTGCTCCGGGCAGCGTTGCGGGGAATCGAGGCGGGAGGGGGCGAGGAGGACGAGGAANGCTGCAGAGCGGGCCGGGATGCGGGATGCGGTGGGTCGGTGTAGGGGATGGCGGGAGCGGCGCGGGAGCATCGCCGCTTTTCTCGCGGCGGGTGCTGGGTGCCTCCTCGCCCGTCCTTTCCCGCGGGATTCCTCCCGGGAACATCCCCAGGAGCCCCTCCCGGGAAGGGGTTCCGCTGCCGCTGCCGGTGCCCCCAAGCCGCGGGGCCGTTCGGGTGGGCTGCGGTTCGGGAGGAGGCTGCGGCGGCGGCAGCAGGGCGTGATGGTCGCGCCGCATGCGGGGAAAGAGGCTTTGGAGCAGAGATGCTAAAATGTCACCGTGTGCCATGTCCCTGTCAGGTTTGGATGCCTTGAGAGACCCCTGACACTGGGTCTTTTTTGCATCTCTGCAAAACGTCCGTGGTGGGGAAAGGAGAGAAATGCGGGCGTTTTGATCAGCTGTCATTGACAGCTTGCAGGTAGAGAGATGAGATTTCCAAGCTCTGAGGTTGTACAGTAGTTCTCTGGCTCCTTCTGGGTGAGTACTTGAGAAATAAATGTGTCAGAGTAACAGCGCTGGTCCTGCATGCGGTGTGGTCTTTTGTGGGGCGTGAAGGCACCTGGGACAGAGCAGGGACCCCAGCAGACATCCCCCCTACTGCAAATGAGGTGCGTATGGTGAGAAAAAACCAGAGATCGTGGCTTTTTGCAGAGATTTCTGCCAGTGTCTACTTGGGCACAAGACGGATTTTTAAAAAAAATCTTTCATTTTTGTGCGATGGGGATTTTTTGCTTGGTTTGGGAAGGAAGGTTTCCCCAGGAGTTACTGCGGAAGGGGTTACCTCTGAGGCTGAGGCTACTTGGTGTGATTCCCCTCAGCCTTTGGATTTCAAGATCCCGTTTAATCTGAGAACATTGCTGTGGACCTCCCTCTCTTTTAAATCATCTCTGCTGCTCCCAGGTCTGATTTTTGGGTTGGCTATTTCTAAAAATAAAGACCAGTAAGACTTTGGGGAAGTCCTTTATGCATTTGTCCACAGGTAACTTTGAATGTACTGTACAGGAAGAGAATCTGCTTTCAAGGCTTGATACAGGGGAGGAGAAAACAGAAAATTTACATCAGCTGAGGATCTGTCAAGCACTGGGAGCTATGACAACAGCTCCTTACTACCTTCCCTTATTTATTTGTATTCCTTCCTTTCCTCCAACTTTCATTGCTGACTCTCACGTGGCATATTTCAATGTTGGCTTATGCCCACTCTGGGTGGAAAACCAGTGATGCTGAAAAAGATAACTAAACCAATGTGTATCAGCAAGGACGACATCAAGTGGCATTTCTCCTTTGATGGTGGACGTGAACTTGTTTCAGCATATGTAGAATTACTACAAAAACCTGGTCAGAACTGTGCTGGTTGTTGGTGCTTATTAACCTGTTTCAACACACAATAAAGATCATAATTTTTTTTTTCTGATTGATGAGTCATCAGAGTGGAGAAGGAGCTAGTGGGGAACCATATCCTTAATTCCTCAGTCATGTAGTCACATCTGCTCAGTTAGAGAACTTTTTGCTTGGTCTGTAATTGGAGACATTTTGTCTGGGTTGATAGAGTTCAGTAGCAGAAGGAGACTTTTAAATTTTCAGTTGATTTTTTTATTTTTTAAGTACTGTACCTCAATTTTCTTTGACAGCATTGGTTGTCATGAAAAACTTCGATTTTTTTTTTCTTTGCCCACTCTTCCCTTCCTCTTTGTTCAATGATAAGAGTCTGTCTATCATTGTACTTTGTTGGTTTTTTAAAATTGGCAAACATTTCTGTAATTACTACTTCCATCAGATAGTATGTTGAACTCATTAGCCTACTTCCTCGTGCTCTAATTTCTCTTCTTAATACTTTCGGCAGCCACAAATATCTCACAGTTGTGTGGATAATACAACAGCACGGAAGACGTGTTTTTCCAATTGTGTTCACAAGGCACTATTGTGGACATCACTTTGGGATTTTATTGTGGAATTGTCACTTACTGTGGCACTAGACCCTTGAGACATGCAAACTTCTCTAATGGAAAACAGCTACCTATGATCAATGCTTAAAAGAAACATTTATTTAATCCACTAATGCTGTCCTATGTGTACTGTGTGAAGTTATGGTGAAAGAAACTTTTTCAGACGATGACTCTTCAAGAGTAAGATCTGCCTTCAAGATTATTTTTCCCCACCCTTGTTTCCTCAAAATAAAGGTAGAACAAAGATAAATCCTGTAGTGCTTATGCCAGAAGACTTACGAGCCTGTCTTTTCTCTTTCTCCTGGTTTGTGCCCGGCAAGTCTCTGATATATGGTCAACTCTCCACTAGTTTTTACATAAGGGTGGTGAAATCAGCTCTGCCACCTTGTTCTGAGTGACCGAAACCAGAATTCTTATTTCTTAGGAAGTGAGTAAGTGAGGACACCTCAGATTAAGACTTCTTTTGAAACCTTTCCTTTGTTTTTAGACCATTGCTTCCCAGGTGAGATTTCCATGTGAGTTAAACCAGTTCAGTTGCGTTCTGGGTTTGGCAGCTGGGAGGTTAGTTCTACAGAACTTGCTGCACAGTGTCTGCTGTGGCTCTGCCTGGATGATGCTCTGTGCTTTGCATTTCCCAATTCTGGAGGAATTCCACACTCTTCAGATAGCCTGGCTTGATGTTACTTCGAATTCCTCAGACTTAGCCCTGTACCATTCTCAGGGCATTTTTTTGTTTGTTTGGTTTGGTTTGGTTTTTTTGGTTTTCCTGTCTTGTTTTGTTTTTAATCTGATCACTGAAAAGACTGGGTGCCAACATCAGTTTGCAAACCCAGTGGTTTTCTGAAGAACATCTAAAGCCCTTGGAGTTTTTAATAGGTAGATGTTTGGATGGGGCATAAACACAAAAATAATGACCAGCATGTTTATCGCTACTGGTGTGCAAAGTTGGAGCTGCTGCTTGCTCACACATTCTCTCTTCCCTATTTAGGTATTGTTTGCTAAGTTTGCATATCCAGAGTGAAACTTGCTTTTCGGTGGTGCTTTTCAGAAATGCTTGCTTGGCAGCAGCTGAGAGACCCATTGTGAGTGGCATTGCTGTTCACGATGCACGTCCTGATTTTGAAAATCTCGTGCTTTTGTTAAAATTGTGCTACTGTCAACGTCTATTGGATAGACATGGGGCTGAAAAGGGGAGGCTACAGAATCTGACTTCTACTGTCTACTCTGACTAATCATTATCTGGGTTGTTAAGTATGGGGTCAACATTCACCTTTTTTCTCCCTTTTTGGAAAACCTGCTTTATTGGTAGACTGTACCTGTCAAAGCAGAGCTGCATAGCCGGCCTGTTGTAAACAATCAGATGTCTTTACAAGATCATGTAGTGACAGGACAAGGGGGAATGGCTTCAAACTGAAACAGTGTAGGTTTATTTAGATTTTAGAAGAAAAAATCTTTACTCTGAAGATGGGGTGGCACTGGAACAGGTTGCCCAGAGTTGTGGATGCCTCATCTCTGGAAGTGTTCTAGCCACAGAGCAAACTGGTCTAGTGGAAAGTGTCCCTTCTCATGGCAGAGGGGTTGCAAGCAGATGGTGTTTAAAGGTCCCTTCCAACCATATGATTCTGTGAATCACATGTAACAGTGATGGGGGCAATTCCACACAGTCCTAGGGAATGGAGGGTAGCATAATTCATACAGTTGACTTGTTGCACTACTTTTTTCCCTAATAAGCCAGTGGATCAACGTCTGTCCAGCCTCTTGAAGTACAAGATAACTTTCCTTACCCAAGTGGGTTTTCTATATTTTATTTCAAAAGGGTTGAACTTTGTTAGTGCAGGGTACAGGACATCCCATAACAGCATCCAGGATGTGTTATGGAGCTGCCTTACATTCTGCTTATAGTGAAAGTTGTATGGGAGTGATCAAGGATGAAATTAGTCAGAGAGGGGTGTCCACAGGTGGAGGAATGGGGACAGAATGGGCTTCTATGTATAAGACAGTGTTTTGATCCATTTTCCTGAAGGATTTGTGCTGTGTTATTCTCCCATCTTAATCAGAACAAGAACTAGCTTCAAGGCAGATCCATGTGCAGAAAATGTGCTGATCATTGATTTAACATCTCCTCTAGAGATCTGAGGACCAGCACAAACTGTAAAGTCATGCCACTCATTGCCAAAATGACAGAATTGTGTCTGCTAGATCAAGGTTTAAAGTTAGCTATGGGGCTTGGCTATCCTTTGCTTTTGAGGTAAGGTTTCTGCTTTTCTCGTTTTGAGTGTGTCAGTGTTATTCATGACTGCACAGCGTGGTTACCTTGCCGCACTGCCACACATCCTCTACTCCTTTAAGCCATTTGTTTAGATAGCCTTGACAATACACACCTTCTTTGACTTTATTTTCTCTTTGCTCTGCTGATCCTTTGCTCAGAAAAGTTATCCAATGGAAGAGCAACATTTATCATTAATGGCTCTTGCCATTGAATGGCTCTTGCCAAGAGGTTTTACAGAAATCATGGCAAATGCCTGTGAGACACCAACTCTCTTAATAGCTCTAAGTGCCCTGTCACAGTCTCAGAAGGTGGAACTGATTTTGAAATTGAACTCTGCACAACTGCAAAATCAAGCTGCATTCCTGTCTGAAGACAGATGATGTATAAGTCTGCAGAAACATGTTTGAATGTCATGCCTGGTTGACCCTGGCAGAGTGTCATGTGAGTGAACCTGAATGCCTCTTAGAGGTTGTCAAAGCTAGCAGGTTTCTAGAGAAGATGAGGGTTGGACCCTCTTAGAAGAGCTGCTCTCTTGAATAACTCAAACAGGGGCATGAGATTGCAGTGTGAAATCCCCACAGATGTTTTTTCTGCTGCTTTTTAGTGCTTAGCTGAGGCTCCAGCTAATTCAGAATCTTGCTTCACCATCCATCCGTTTAAATCTATCAAAAGCAGAGGAGGAGAAAAAAAAAATCCAGCTACGATGGAAGCACACACACTGCAAGAGGCAGTTGTATCACATATGTATTCTGCTCTGTGCTTCCATCACCCACACTTGCAAAATACTCAGTGACAACAAAATGAAGTACATTTAATTCCCACATATACAATAATTTATTGTATTTACTGAATAATTGCTGGTAGCTCTTCTATGGTAACTTATTTTTCTGCTTGTTTCAGACTTAGTTCCGTTCCTTGTGCATGGAGGGGGGCATTTAGTAACACATGAACTGAAGAGAAACTAAGCTATTTGTTCTTAATTAGCCTATGTATTTTGCAAGAAACTTGAAAAATATAATTTTGTATAATGCACCTGAGATTTTTGGAGCATCCCATGAGAATAATTTATGGGAGAAGGGCGAAGTATTGGAAAAATGAAAAGTAGTTGTAAAAGGATGCCTTTTCTTCTCTAGAACACCTAAATCACTCTCTTTTGTGCTCAAAGCTTGCTTGTAATACCAATGAAACACACTCATTAACCTGTCAGAGTAACACTGTTGTGATGGCAATGTTGTATTTGGATAAATGAAGCCAGAAGAACAATTTAGAGTTTACACTGTCTTGTGAAGGAGTCTTGCCTCTCACAGAGCAAACCTGCTGTACAAGCTCAGAGTCTCCTGTGCTAAAGCTCTCCTACCTCGTGATATGCCGTGGTCAGCAAGCAGACTTGAGGACAAGCAGGACAAGAGCAGGACAGCCTACAAAATGCAGCCCCAGTAGACTGTCCCCAAATGCCATTTGTAGCCAAGTGTCCCCAAATGTCTTTTGTTTCTTTGTAAGGACCATGCCCACAGATCACCCTGACCACAACAGTGCTTTTGATGGAGACACCTGAGCAGATGTCTTGCCAGTAACCGTGCTGGGAATGCTCTTGATCAGTGGGGAAAACACGTGTGTGGAACGCGGGTGTGTGCACATCACTTTGGTGTGACTTAGGGAGATATCAAGTAGCTCAAGCCTTTGCTAGATTGCAGAACCACGGGTTGTAATCCACCATGGTGAAAAGTGGAACAGAGTTTAAAGAACTGGGTGTGAAAAATTATTTGTCACTGGATCGTTGTAGCAGCTGAAGTATTCAGGGATTTGAATTGCTGGTAGAACAGGCTCCACCTTAAAAAATACGTGGTTATAGTGGGTACGTTCCTTATAAGCAGGACCAGGTCAGGCAGAAGAAACCAGTCTCTAGCATTATACCTCCAACACTGGGCTGCGTCAAGGGAATTTCAGTTCTCCACAGTGCAAGTGTTAGCCACAAACTGATGAAGGTTTCACATCCTTGCATCACTCGCACAAATTGTTCTCAGTTATCTTGAGAATACAGTGAATGTTATTTGGAAAGATGTGAGAAGTTGTAACACAATTTGCCAGTCATGAAAGCCATCACAAGCAGGTAGTGTCTTTCAGCAAATCAAACACCATAATAATAAAGTGCCATTCAAGAAATACCCAGCTTCCTGAGGCTTTCACTATTTGCTGGCTGCACAGGCGATGTTCTCTGAATGCAGACATGGAATGATAAAGCCATTTAGGCTGGAAAAGACCTGTAAGATCATCCGTTCCAGCCATTAAGTGGTGTCCTGCCTTCATGGCTGCAGGTTGGTTTTCTGCGCTGATGAGCATCAGACAGAGGGCAGCCCTTTGGTGCAGCCTGTGGTTTTGGGAAAACTAGAGGTGGGTCATGGGTTGTGGCCACCACATTACTACTGTAAGGCTGCCAAAAAAAGCAAGAGACAAATCATTTGTACATAAACATTTCAGGCAAGGCTACAGCAGTGAGTGGAGAGAGGCCTTTGTTTATGTGGGGTTGTCACACACGGCACATCTGCTGCTGCCCTCGTGCATGCCCCAGTGCGTGCAGCCAGCGACCCAAACATCTGAGAAGCAGCTTGGAAATGCTCAGGTACCTGAGGTTAGATAAGGACAGCGGCAGCTGTGGAAGGAAAGGAAATGAGGGGTTCGGTGATACTCTGCTTGAGCTTGATGGAGAAGCTGTAGCAGCAATGCTGAGGTGGCTGAAGGCCACGTTAATCTGCCCTGCTGCCCGTCCCAGGGGAGGTGTAATCCACATCAGGGAGACGGCACCTGGACAGCACTCGGGCTGTCAGCGGGCTCCGCTCTCGGGGCTGGGGGAGCTGGCTGTGCACCGCTTGTGTCTGCTCACAGATTATGCAAGGCATTTGCAGAATATTACTAATTCACAGGTGTTCAGCGAGAAAAGCTGTGCCCGTGCTGCAGGAGATGATCTTTAAAGAGAAGCTGTTCAAGGATTTGTATGATTTGCATGAAAGAGGAGGAAATTTTGACTAGAAATGGTTGGTCTATGGCTTTGTTTCTCTTATTCAAGCAGTTTCCATAGCAAAATAAATTTCTGCAACATACAGATTCCTGCCAGAAATTACTCAGATTTGAAAGTTTTCGCCCAAAACATTGAGCAGAAATATTAAACATATAATTTTTTTTTCTGCAGGGCTGTTTTTTGGAAGCCTTGTTTTATGTTTACTTATAATTGCAAACATAAAATTATATACCACTTTGAATAGCATTAGTGGGGGTGGGGTTTTTTTATTTTCTTTGTTTATTTCCAGTTGAGAGTGCTAGGGTTTATCTGTTTTTCTGTATTGTGTTAGTGCCATGAATTTGACAGAGAAGATTCTACTTCTGATTTTGGTATCTAGAGAAGGGATGTGAGGTTTGAAGTAGGAAAACAGATTAAGGATCTAGCGAAGGACTCCAGTGTTTGCTAATTGTGTTTGTGTGTATATCTGTGTTCATTATTTGGATTTTTAGAGAGAATTTAATGAGTTTGTGGTTCAGTGATGGAAATAACTAGGAGCTGGGAAGAAAATTATTTTGGGTTGACCAAAGCCACAAGCTGTTTTTCTTGCTAACAGGAGGAAATAGGGTGTCATTTCAGATATACTGAAATATTATATTTGCTTTGTATCACTGTTTTATCTCTTCATGGTTTGCAGTTTCTTTGAGTAATTTTATTTACCCAGAGTTCGATTTTGAAACTACCTGCTAGATTTGATGACCAAAATTTTGTTCCCCAGCCCCTCTGCTGCTCTTTCCTTTGGATTCAGCCATCCCCTTAAGAGAAGGGAAAGCACAGCTGGTGTTCCACAGAGCAGCAGTGGTGTGAACTGGGTGCACTGCATTTGTTCAGTATTGCCTGTGGTGCCTCAGGAAGTGACTGCATTTGTCCCTATGGAAAAAGCACCACCAAAGGCAGATTTTCCTGCCACTCTTAACAGCTCTCAAAATAGAAGACTGAGACACTCTATTTTTTTATAAAACTTTTTAACAATCTTGTTGCCTAAGCATGATATCAGTCTTCTAATCACCACAGGAGTAATTAATAAGTTATTTGCATGAAGAAATATTAATGGCAGTCTGAACAAAGTTCAACAGAAAGAGGCCCTGACTGGAATGGCAAAAAAAGAGAGTAAATATCATCAACCTCATTGTCCTCCTGCTGTCTTTGTTCTCTAAATAAGAAGGTTTGGGTAAATATAAATGGTAAAGAATCTTGCTGACATTTTTTTCAATACCAGTAGCTCTGCATCTCCTGGCACAGCAGTCTGTATTTTCCAGTACATAATGACCTGCAATTAATCTGCAGTCATTTATCCAATCAAATGCTCAGGTCTTTGGAATCAACACCAGTGGGGTGCTCAAAGGAAAAACAAATCTCTTATGACATCAATTAATCCATTTCAAGAAGGAGCTCATTCTGTAATGTCTTACAGCCTAGCAGCTATAAAAATGTTTGCATTTTTTTTCCCTAAGTATTTTTAAAAGTTCATTTCTGATACTAGAAATAGCTACTTGACTAGTGTTTTAGGACAGACTGGTTTTTGGTTTTCTTTTTTTAAGTCTTCATTTGCTTACAAGACATCACTTTGGCTAACATACAACCCTGTCTTCTTCAGTCATTTCTTCTTGGGAAACTAACATCTTCATAACACTTTCTTAATGTTGCCATCCTTTTGTAATGGTAAGTCTTCATTTATCTTAAGAGGAATTACTCCTTTGGCTTCATTTATACGGTAGAGACAATATCTGCTGCTGTCAGAGACTTGGTCTGATGGATGTATCTCACAGTCATGAAAGATGACTTAATCTGGTCCAAAGTTATTCATGGGGTTCTTGGCTGAATAACTCAATGAAATGGTTTCACAGATCTAAAATGCACTCACCAGAAAGAAGATGTTTGGTTGCATTATTCCTCTTATGGGGCAGGAAAATTGGCTTCTAAGTGTGAGCAATGTGAGTTCCAAAGACAGGAGGACTTTAAAAAATGGTAATTTTCAAAAGAACAGAATGATTTGTTGACTGAGAGTCTACTTTTCATTATTCTTTTGTTATGTATTTTCTGGTTTCAAAATTCCTGCTGAGATCATGCTGATTCCTGGTTCTAAGATGTTTGCCCTGGTACAGAGGGCTAGCAAGACAGCTGTTCAGCTTTAAATCCCATTACACAGGTCTCATACTAAATTTTACCATGGAGTGCATGGAAAGCATGCTTGCTGTTTGCAATGATGTGAGGTGGAATGATTTTTAAAAAATATTACTGTATTGTGGAACAACAAAATGCAATAATTTTAAAATTGCCATTCCTCTTCCTTGTTATTCAAAGTAGGGGTGGATAGCCATAGCAAAATTCTGACTATTACTGCTTGTAGAATTTCATTTAGCTTGATGATCTTCAGCAGCAGCCAGTCAGTGATGCAGGTAATTTAAAAAATAAATTAAAAGGGGAAAGTTTGTTTATTTATCTCTATTTTAAGGCATTCAACAAGGGAAATAGAAGTCAGGAATAAAATCTACACCATTTTGCAAGAAGAGGTGAGTGAGTGAGACAGGCAGTGGTATGTTAATGAGAACAGAGAGAGGACAGTGAGAGCACTTTTTCAAGTAAAGCTCATATCAAATCACAGGACAGAAGAGCACATTTTTAGATGTGTGCATCCTGTGCCCCAGTGAAATGGTAGTATCAATGCCTGTATGGGTTTTGATTCACACTGAATGGTTTCATGAGCAGAGAGAGATGGAGATCAGGATACCCAAATCCTCCCAGACCTCAGGCCAGCGTGGCTTTTTTATGTGGTGCTTTGTCCCTTGCCATCTCCTCCATCCTCTTGTAATAGAAAAAAGCATTTTTGTCTCCTCTGTCCATGCCCTTTGCCCTCAAGCTAGATGTGTGAGGTGTCCCCTTCAGGACTCAAACCAGTCATGTCCATTTCCTTCATCCTCCTCAACAACATTTCATGTACCAGAACTTCCAAGTGTTTTCTGCTTTAAATGAATACTTCAAGGTGATTATCCAAGCTGTGCAGCTCTTTTGGGGTTTGTTTACTTACAGGTGTTTGGTGGCAAAGTGTTCAACAGCCTGGCTGCCAAGCATCAGGTCCTTCTCAGGTTTGTTCCCAGCTTGGCTACCAGAGGAGTCTGGTGTTCTTTGACCACCTTGCTTGGATGTTCAGCCTTCCAGCCTCGTCCTTCCTTAATACACTGGTCTTCTCAAACCTAATTTACCTTTGTCTCTTACAAATTGTGGTTTCATCTACCTGTGATGATGACAAAAGGGGGAAGCTAAAACTTCCTCAGTCACTGCATCGTGTCAGAAAAGTAAACTGAGATTACTGGGAAGCATTGGTTAAGGCATTCTTGGCAGCAGTTGTACCTTTTGAGGTTTTTTTAAAGCCTTAAGAGCCTCAGTGAGAGACTCAAAGTTTTGTTCAAGTCATCAGTGATTCAAGACTGGTAGTTTTTAAAATTATTTGCTTTTAAGCCTTCAAACAGCTCTTTTGCTGGAAGGTTTTATTGATAAGTTGTTAAGCACAGCCAGTAATGGAAGTATTTCAGTTCAGGTGAGCGACAGGTGGAAACTGGAAATTAATTTTCAGGACTTCTCTCTCCCTCTGCATTAGTGTAGCAGAAGCAGTTAATACCCTGTTTTATCAGTTTGCTGTAAACAAAGGGTGAACGTTTGAGCAGTGACAGCTTGCAAACAACTGCTGAGGTGCTGGGTGGAGGTAGCTGTTATCCTGAAAATTGTGCAGAACTCCACATTTAATGTATGCCCAGTATATCTGTGCTGGACCAGTATGAGTTACCTCAGATAGAGCTGGACTTTCAGTGGGAGGGGACAAGGCAAATGATAATGATGTAAAGTGGAGGCAGAGAAGGAAGGGAATGGAATGGTGTTAAAGGCAGTGGTTTTGTGAGCATCAGTTGTTTTGGCAATGACACAACATTACAAGAATGACAGCTGGTCTCTCTTTATACCTTCCAGACTGAGCAGAAGATGGGGTCCCTCCAAATGGTCCCGGGGTGCATGAGGATAAATAGATAAAGTCAATTATGTTTATATTTTGAGTCTTGCATCTAGGGGTATACACTAAAAATACTGATATTTCCAGTACTCATTACAAAGGATGTCCTTCACCATTGACCAGAGCAATTCCTAGCTCCATTAAGGCTGCATATGAAAAATGCTTTCCTATTTCAGACAAAACATCTCAGGAAATGGAAAAATCAAATGTTTACTGACTCACTCATTCTTATGTGTTGCAGCAGTACTATATTTGCTCAGAAAGATAATTTGACAATTTGAAAAACTGGCTGCAATAAAACTGTTTGCTGAAATGAAAAGCCTCAAATCACAAAGCTTTTCCAGAGTGGACCAAGCTCAAACAATTTACTAACTCATGCATATGCTAACAGAGAATGTCATATCTCTAAACCAGCCCTATACTGCAGAGCTGTTGTATCAGGATTATGGCCATGCAGCTCCTTTATTGGTGTGCCTACAGCACTTACAGCTCTCCTCTGCTACTGCACTCAGAAGGTGCTCTTGGTTTGACCTCCTATGCAAGCAGGCAGGGAGTTTCCTTTGTTGATGTTCTAAACACAGTAATACATGTCTTGCCTCAGGAACATCCTCTAAAAAGGTATCTGAGCTTTAAAAGTGTTTTCCAGAGAAGCACACCTTTCTCTTCCCCTCTCTTTCTGTCTGTGCATGCAGCTCATGGCCCTGCTCTGTTGACAGTGCCCTGGTTCACTGCAGCCCGTGGAGTTACACAGGTTTATAGCAGAAGATGGCTCACATCATATGGGAAGGGTGAAATATAACCCTGTGCACGTAGCCTCAGTTTTATGTACTGCACGGCATTAGGTGGATTAAGTGGGATGAAATTAGGCCAAATAGAAAAGTAATTGTGTTTTTCTCTGATTTCTGGTTTGCTCAGGTTAAGCAGTGATTAATGCAGACACTCAAACTCTTTCTAATGGTTGTATGACTTAAAAAAAGCTGATTTTTTAGAAATCATCATTTTGATGATAAAACTTGCGGCTCCCATCCTGGGCATTGTTACAGACCTGAAAACGAAATAGGAACAAAAAATAAATGGCAAATGAAGTCCATGGATATCCACTTTTCCTGTTAAATTATAGACCTTTTGACATCCACTCATTCACATTTTAGAGAAGCTATGCTGCAAGAGACTTTCAGACCACCTTTCCTCTTACTGTTGGTATGTTTTTTTCACAGAATTTGTAAGATCTGTGGTTCTCTTGAACTTAGTGGCAAAGCTTCTACTGATTCAGTGGGGTCAGGGTTTGACCCATTATTTACAAGTGGTCCCCTCAAACATGTAATCATAGATCATTAGGGCTGAAAAAGACCTCTAAAATCATCCTATCCAACCTTTGACTGAACACTAACAGTCAACCACTAAACCATGTCCCTAGGCATCAAACTCCGTGTTTTTTGAGCACTTCCAGGGACAGTGATTCCACCACTTCCCTGGTCAGCCTGTTCCAGTGCTTGACCCATGAAGAAATTCTTCCTAATATCCAATCTAAATCTCCCTTGGAACAACTTAAGTTTTATCTCACTTAACACGAAAAAGGCTAATGCCTAAAAGAAATAATTAAACAAATGGACTATCTTGCTTTGATTTCAAATGTTTTCCGGGGGACATTTGCACAGTACAGTTGGTTTATAAGCACATATGCTGTGCATGCTGACAAACAATGAACACCAATTTACCAAGGCATTTCTCTTCCAGCCAAATGTGTGTTTGGCTGTTTTAAGTCAGCCCCCCGTGTGTGCTCAGCTCTTTTTTTGCTGTCACCTTCCTCTCTGCTTTGCTACTGTTGTCTCCCAGCCTCACAATCTTACAGAAAGACAATCAACTCAAATTAGCTTCACTGCACAAA
>VWZW01013749.1:455042-470673 GCA_013397115.1 Edolisoma coerulescens | reverse complement strand
AAAAAAAAAAAAAAAAAAAAAGACCTGGAGCTTTCTGGAATGTGTGGCATCACACTGAAAAGCTGCTAACGCCAAGTGACTTCTTCAGGAAGTTTCACTTCTTGGTGATTTGGCCAGAAAGCAAGTGCTGGGGATATAAATTAGGTTGACAGAAGAAGAAAGGGTGGATACTCGGATGTGTTTAGGTCATGAGTCTGCCTGTCGAGGGATTAGGAAGAGGCTGTAGGTAAGTTTATTATCCTGCAGTTTGCTACCACCCGCCGAGCACCTGGAGGCTGCTGCTGTCAGGTGGGATATTGAGGGTGATCCATGACTGCTCTGATGCTTTTATACAAGCCCCAGTATTTTATCTGCTGCTGAATGGGTACAGGTCAGGCATGCGAGCTGCTCGTATTTCCAGTGACTCTGCTTTGTGAGCATCATCCTGAGTAGGGTACCTGAGAAAATCAGTCCTAATGTTGTCTTTCAGAGCTTGAAGAAGCTTGAGGTGAGTTCCACAAGAGGTACGTGTTGTCTAGATGTGGATGTGAAAGAGAGGCTGGATAAAAGAATTACAGTGCTTTTGACAAAAGCAGTGGGAATGTAACAGGGAAATTTGGCTGAGGAATGGTGATTTTATCATGGCTTAGACCACAGGACAGGCTGCTGTATCCCTCGAGGGTCCAGATAATATAAGGAAAATTAGTCTAGAAACAAAAAGCACTTAAAAATTTTAGTCTCACTTCGCTACCCACTTATTACTATCATAGCATAGCTGAGTTTGCTAATGAGATATGCCAATTATAGAAGTTTTCTTTCTCAAAACTGTAGAGGAAAAATATTTTTAAGGTCAATTGCCTTGTCTTTCTTTTTTTTTTTTTTTTTTAAGTAAGAAGCTATAGTCCTTTTTAGAATGGTTTTGAAAATAGGTTTTGAGGGAAGAACAATTACCACGGTCAAAATGAAAAATATTTCAAGAAAACCAATGTTAGTATTCTTCTAATACACGGGATTTTAAGCCCAGCACATGAAACTGAAATGCAGTTCTGTTCTGTGCATGATGAAATGGAAGAAATTGTAAGAATTTGAAAATTTAGAAGACAAATTGTTGCTATGCGAAATTATATGAAATTTGTTCATGTGCCATGCAGTCTTCTCTTGTAGATTTTGTTTAGGATGGAGGTGTGTTCCTAAGTAGCAGGTTTCCTTTTCACCAAAAGGCTGTTACATCAATGACATGATTGCCATCCCTCTCTTCACGTGAGCGCAGACTTCAAGTGGAATATTAACCAGTGTCACTTAAATTGCTTCTCCTCTGGAAGGCCTGCGGTCTTTGGGTAAAAGGTGGGAGAATATCTTGGCACTCCAGTGTTTTTTATCATCTCTGCCGTTCCCTGTGAGGGTGTGTTTTCCTTTTTTGTCGGAAAACCTGCTCTTTGACCTGTGTGCAGCTGCCTCACCAGGAATAGCTGTGAGTGCTGTTTTCTGCTGCCAGTCCAGATCTACCTTCTACATCCACAGTTGCACACAAGCCCAGCCGGAGATGCCAGGTCAGGCTCTGCTGACACTTGCATCTCTGTCATCTCTGTGAAAGCGTGTGAAGAACAGCAGAACTTAGCCCCCATGGGTTCTCTGATGGATTCCACTTGCCTGTGCCGTGGGATTCATTTTGTCTCTGCTACAAACTCACCCTTGAAACCTCTCTCTGCACTTCTACCCTCTGGCTTAGACTCTCTCTGGAAAAGCATCAAAGCTAACCTCTTCTATCCTTCTCACTTCACAGTGTACATTGATTTGCATTGGCCTTCTTTTGGAGTGATACCAAAGCTAACCTCTACAACACATCTTGCTTGTGCTGTGAAACATTTCCATTTCACCATAGTCACAGTGGAGGGGTCTGTAGGAGTCAGGCAAAGCAAAGTCTGAGAGCCCTTTTCTTCCCTAAATGCAAAAGAGGAAACGCTGCACTAGTGGCGACTGTTTTGGTGATGTGCAGCTACCTCTCTGATAAGCTGCAGTGTCTTCACCCTTTTTGTCACCCTTAAGTTTCATAGGAAATACTCCCACAGCCATCTAGAAGCTTAGAGGTGAGGTTACTGGATTTAGAAATGCAGTTTTTCAGAGCAATCAGGTTTCTCGGTTAAGTTTTTGATTAATTTCAATGTGCTTGATTAATCTTAGTGCACAGTAAAGAGATGGACTAATAGATAGGAGTGGATTTTACTATTACACCCTCCTTCTCGTTGGTGTTACTGTGCTCTGGTCCTCTGTGACCACTGATCCAGAAAAAGCATCCTGAGAGATAAAGCCTCCTGTTTCACCCCACCCTCACAGTCAAGAATGTCTTCCCAATATCTAAACCTGTCCTCTTTCGGTTTGAAGCCATTGCCCCTTGTCCTATCACTCCATGCCCTTCTCAGAAGTCCCTCTCCAGCTCTTTTGTAGCCCCTTTTGGTACTAGAAGGTGCTCTAAGTCCTAACCTTTTCTCCAGGCTGAACAATCCCAATTCTCTCAGTCTTCCCTTTCCCTTCTGGCCAACTTCCCTGTTTGAGAGTGATGGCACCACCTGGACATTAGTGACCAACGTTTGTCTTGTAATTCAGCATACCTTGGATTGTACCCGACCTTTGAAGTTTAATCCATTTTGCTTGGTTAACTTTAAAATATGTATTTTGTCATTTCTGGCAAGCTTTGTGATTGGCATTGCTTTGCAAGCCTACAAGTGGAAAAACAGGTGGTTTGCTGCATCCAGGAAAGAAAATCATTGAAAGAAGATGTAGCTAATTTTGTACCTTGGCAAGGACTGAAATTTTTCAGTTAATAGATAGAGATCTAAATCTCAGTCAGGAGAAGAGCCCTGGCCTCATTGAAGCCCTGCCAGTTTAACTGGAAGAGAGTAGAGCCTAGAGAATACAAGAGCTGTACCTGGCCATAACAAGAATAATAATTTCAGTTTGGTAATATTTTGGTAAGATGGAATGACAGGGTTTTCAAGGAGGGCTTGTAGCATGGGGTACATTAATTATTACCCTATTATTATTCTTGTCAGTATCCAAGAAACATCAGCTTGATGTAACAATTTTTAAAAAATATTTTATTTCTTGAAGAAGGTTGTTGATTTGGCTTACTGTTTTGGAAGTTTCTGTGTCGGCTGAGCAAGACAGAGATACAGTATGGTATTCATAAGTGAGTATATAGCTAATAAACCTTTAAGCATTGTTTAGAAGTATGCTTGTCAGAAATTGAGTGTTCTTCTGAAAGATGCTGTTCCATGTTCAGCTATCTTCTGGAGCCCACAGGGTGAAAGGGGTGGTTTAAACCAGAAGCATGGTTTGTTGCTGACTGAGTGGCATCTTTTAGAGCCAGCTGGAAAGAGGTGAAAGAAAATATCATGTGATCAATGTGGAATATGGGCATTAACATCAGATGAAGCCTTCTGCTGTATAAGAAGATAAACTAGAATAAAACAAATGGAGAGGGAACCAAGCAATTGATCCAGTCAGATTTAAGGTGATTGAGATTATGGCACTGATTCACTCAGGGCACTGAATGATAAAATGCCATTTGGGGCCTGATATTTGATGCACTGGCTGCTACACTTGGGTGGATACCTGAGAGTGGTGCTGTGCTCTCTGGCTCTCCTCAGTTTCAGTACAGATTCCATTTGTGAGATTCATTATCTGTTCCGTTGTCCTCTTTATTCATCTACCAGACCTCAGACTCCTTAGATCCTCTCAGCTGCCTTATTCTCTGGTCCAGCTGTTTAGTCTCCCTTCCAGAGCTCTGCTACTGCAATTTATTCCATGCTGGGTGGATTGAAGTTGCTTCCTTTTCCCAGTAGGGCTGTATTTAATCTCGGATATGTATTCTGGATTATGTTTATTATGAAATATCTTACATTTTTAAGAGTTCATAGCATGTCATGTTAATCTCTTGGTGCCTAGCACAGGTGAAGTCCCGTTGGCTTCCATACGTATGTTCTGAGTCTTGACTGCATGGATTTATCAAAACCAAACATAAAAATATATACAAATAGCAGGGTGCTATTTTACCTGCTGTTACTTCCTTTAACTTCTTGTATTTTTTATCTATCTGAAACCTTACCTAGGAAGTGCTAAGACTATATTGCATGAACATTGAGGCATGTAAAAAGAGGGGGCTACAAACTCTGGTGGCTTGCATAGCATAGAGGTAGCCTCAGCTGTGTTTCTTGTTCCAGTTGTGTCAAGAAAGACCTGTGTTACTGTACAGAGACCAATTAAGTAGAAGAATGCTCCTTGTGGTGCTTTGCTGTCCCCTCACTCATGCTGGACTGGGTTGAAGAGAAAGGAGATCCCAGCCAATGGTAAACTTTTGTGTCTGGGGGAGGAAGAATAGATATGGTGATGCAAATAGTGCCCTGCAAATTCAAGAGCACAGGCTCAGCTCTAACTCAGCCTCTGACCTTGCTAAATTGGGAGTGTCCTAGTCCTTCACAGGTTTTGACCTCTGAAAAAAGGTACCTGCTACCACTGCCTTAGCTTGCAAGCAGTCATGAGGACACACAGGGTGGAGTAAGTCTTCACACCCTACGGACAATAAGGAAGATTCAGTTATTGTTTTTATCTGGGTAGACTTGTTAGCTGCCAGATTTGCAGCTTATAGCCACTGCGATTTGCACTGGGAGCTTAAAGAGTTAGAGAAGCCTTTTTTTCCTCAGCTGGTTTTCCTTTGGCTTTTGTTTGTTTCATATTCCCTAAATGTTCTGTGATTAAGCATTGTTCTGCAACTATGAGCTAGAAAACTTTACTTAGTTTCACCTTCCTAATAGTAACACATGACTCTGACAGCTGTGGCTTTAACAACAAGCCAGGCTATTAAGAGTGTAGGATATGTAAAACTACAACATAGTTGCATCTCAGGTGGCAGAAGGTGAGGTCAAAAATGTCGTTGGTCCCTGATGGATACATCCACAGCCTGGAAGCATGGGTTGGGAAGTTGGATTTTCTCCTGCTTCATGGTTTTTTTGTATCATATCAAATAGGGGCCCATCCGCTACACAAGATGCAGATAAAATCTGTTTCTGCTGGGTGATCACCTGAAGACTTTGCCTTTTTTTGGTGCTACTGCTCTGTCTTATTCTTCCTTCTTGTTCCTCTGCTTCTTGCTTCCACATAGGCAAAACTCACTTGCTTTGCCATTAAAGTGAGAATGCTATATGCAAATTTTTTTTAAAGAATGCTGATGAGTACTCTGGACTATTCAGAAGTATGAAGTCAACCTTTCTGGTGTAAAAATTATTTTTTGAGCAATGGCTCAAAAAGATAAGTGTTTTGCCTTCCTTAGACAGCATTTTCTTGTTTAAAAAGTGACCATCAGAAACAGTTTCCAGCTGGAGCTGCATTCATTTTCTTTGGTGGTCCAGGGTTCTCAGCCAGACTACATCCATGTAATACAGCAAGGTTTCCAGGAAAGGGTACAGTGCTGCCTTGGAATGGCACATATACAGTGCTTCTTTATAGCATTCTTTCACCTCCAACCATTTCAGTCCAAGGAATTCCCAAGTTAGACGTGATTTCTGTGTACAGAGGAGAAAAACAAGCATGTGTTTACGAGGCTTTAATTCCCTAGAGGGCCACATGAGCAGAGAGAGAGAGAGAGATTGAAATAGCTGAAGCAGATTTATCTATTAATTGGAGGTGACATCCATGAAAAATGTTTTGTGCTTTTTTTGCCCAGCCATGCTTTGCCTACCAATGTCTTCGCAGCATTAATCACAACTAAAAGGTTCTGTGGGAAACCTTTTCCGCTATGTTAAGAAATGCCAGTGTGGATATGGACTTAATGTTTTGTCCTTCTTCACAGAGTTTGCCTGCTGGATAGAGGGAAGGAAGGCTGTCAGCAGAGGGTTTTAGCCCTGGAAAGGAAGCAAGCACATCCTGCTTGCTTGCTCTAAAAAGGTGTTTACATTTTCTTGCTCTTAAGGAGCTGTAAGCATGAGATCGGCAGCTGCTAATATTTCCAGTGGCAGGAGAGGCAGCTTGTAAAGGGCCTGACATGTGGGCAAAGGACTTGTCTGTGCTTTTATCTGGGATCTAGGTTAAGAAGAGCAACCTTGCATGCAAATTCAGCAATGAGAGAGAAACGTGGTTTTGCATGGTGGCACAGCAGGACCAGCAGGACATCTGTGGTCTTGTGTCAAAGGCTATGGTGTTCCCCCTCTGCAGGGCAGGGAAGGAAGGAGGATAGGACAGTACTGTCCAGGGAGGGCAGGGAGACCTGAAAAGGATGGTGAGGCTGTCTATCTGAGTGAACACTTCTTAGGAGAAGTGATCCCTAATGGACTTGTTGGAGAAACAATGAGCTTGTGCATGAAAGTGATTTGGTTTTCTGGTGTTTTGTGTGCCTATTACAGTGCAGGTCTAATTGCTGTCCTCACCTTGCTCTGTCGCCCAGTTCACAATAGGACCTCTGATGTGACCTCCTCATAAACAAATCCAAAATTATTTGGGGCCAGCCCAATTTACATATGAAGACCAAATCCCCAGAATGGACCTCTGGTTATTTTGGTTTTATCTCCAACCAATTTCTGGTTTGTGCTTGCAATAGCAACAAGGTGACAAAAAATGTCTCCTACTCAAACAGCAGCATGTCTGAAAGACTGTAAATCAGGCATGTTAAAAGCACGCGAAATGATGAGAGCTGAAATCTGTTTAGAAAATCTGTTTATTGCAGAGTCACGGCCATGTGAATGTGGAGAAGCTTGTCTGTAGTCTTGGAGGCATTATTTCACTGAACAGTGGCAAAGTGTGCTTTGGGGTCTGTGTTGCTATTCACAGCACTGTCACTTGAGCAGGCACACAGAGCTTTATGGTCAAGGTTTTCTGAAACATCCAGGCTTGGCCTAACCTTCCCCACGTAGCAACTGATGGTGCAATTTATACAGATGCCAGTAAATGAAGAGTTTAAGCCTAGTGCTGGGGAAAATCTTATACAGAGAAGTATTGTCACAATTGTCACAGGGAACCATTGTCACGGCCGTTTTAGACTGGTTCTCAAACATTCCCTAAGGAAAGACTGACCCAAGCACTGAGACATCATAGCAATGACTGGAGAGGGAGAGATCTGAAATCCCTGCATCATAAATCTAATAGCCAACAGAGTATTGTCAAAAGAAAAACATCTGAGAAAAGATATGGACTGCTAAGTAATAACACATAATATTGTGGTGTTTGGAGTATGGCACAATGAGATTATAATGATGTATAAAGTTATAATGAACTACTTGAACACGTCCTTACTTTAAACTGTGCAACAGTCTGAACTTAAATGGTTGC
This sequence comes from Edolisoma coerulescens, assembly GCA_013397115.1. Lineage (NCBI taxonomy): Eukaryota > Metazoa > Chordata > Aves > Passeriformes > Campephagidae > Edolisoma > Edolisoma coerulescens. The sequence continues at coordinate 463,377 of VWZW01013749.1, read as the reverse complement.
ATCAAAACCATGTGGGTTTTTTGAATTAGGGCCTTTTTAAATGGCAGAGCTAATAAAACCAAAGACAGTGTTATCACCTTCTGTTCAACTGCCTTTTCTTTGAGATTTAACAATGAGAGATATTTTGTTTATATTAAATATTGCTCTGTGTAGCTGAAAATTGGGTTTGGTTTGAATGAAAAATTCTTCAGGTCAAACCAAGCTCACTACTGCTGTTTATTCTTACTATTGGGACCGGTTTAGGTGCTCCATTTCCTTCTGTGGCAAAGCATCTTGCCTTTAATACCACAGAAGTCTCTTTTGTGAATAAAACCACAGTGTTAATGCATTCTCTGGCTTTTCAGTTTAGGAGGTGAGGCCTGTTGCAATGTGAATCCTGAACAAGAAACCACGATTCCCTTGAAGTCAATGAATAAGGTCAAAAGCAAAACTTCCAGGCTCCTGTGGAGCCCTCATTAGGGCAGCACAGGCACGACAAGCCTGTGGGTAGAGGTCAGGCAAAGCAGCTGCCCTTTGGCCAGTTCTACTTCTCCTGCAGATGGGCAGCTCCTGTTTACCTGCCTGCTCACACTGGCATAGTTTTTGTCAAATCCAACAGTGGCGCAGTTGCCCAATGTCTCTTCTTTGATTACAGCTACATAACTTTGTAGTTGTCTGTTTTGTTTAATATGGCTGGAACTTAAGTGAGTTATGCAGTGAGCCCCAGTGGAAGGAAAATCATCTCTGTCCCTCTGTCCTGGAGACACATCACCCTTTTCTCCTTATGCAAGGGTAGTGTGATTTCCTCCATCTTGCTGAACTGAAGAGAGCAAGGAGGTTATCAGCCTGTCCCATCTCCAGCTTTGGGAGAGATTTCCTGGGACCAGCAGGTATTTCCTGGGACCAGGGAATGGGAGAAGGGTCTGGGGCAGGTGCTGCATGGCAGTGGGGTAGCTGCCAGCCATCCTCTCCCTGCAAGCCCTGGCAGAGAAGAAAGCCATGAATCAGTGCCCACAACATCTAAGGTCAGGGAATGAGTAAATAAGGAATGCTGATTCCTCCAGTCCTGCTGGGATTTAAGCTGGGCACACAGAGCTGTGTGGTTTAGCAGACACAGATACGGCAACATCCCTTGCAAACAAGTCTTTTGACAGTCAGCTTGATTTTCTTCCTTCCCCTCTCCCCCTCGATCACATCCTTTGTAATATCCAGATAAATCTGTGTCTGTCTGGGCTCAGTTTCAGGATCTCTGCTGGAGGGTGGTCAACGTCTGTGTCTCTGCTGGGGGACGCTCAGGGCTGGTTGTGCCCACTGCCAGACAGCTTCCACCAGCTCCGGGCCTGATGGTGACTCCCTCTAGCCATCTGGAGCTGGTCACGACCAACGCAGCCCCCAGCCATACACTGCCAAGTATGGAACAAAAGGTGAAATTGCTGAAGGAGCAGAGGAGTGAGGGAAAAAGGGTGAGGGGCAGGAGGGGGAAGAGCACAGAACAGCCCCAGTAGCAGGTCTGGTGGCAGTCCAAGACAGTTTTCCTGATGGGTGTTTCAGCCTGGAGGAAGAGCCTAGGAGCAGGGCAGAGAGGAGCCAGCATGTCCTGATCACTTCCAGCCCCTCTGAGGGGTATGTGGGGAGGGAGGTGTTAACCCACCACAAAACCCTGCCAAGGAAGCACCTTTCACTCTCTGAATAAACATCTCTTTCATTCTTAGGGGCTCTGCTTGGATACTGTAAAAATCTGATTACACATTTTGTTTAGCACTAGGAATATATTATTTCAACCAAGCAAAAAAACTGCTGAATTGTTGTGCAGGGGATGATTCTTTCCTCAGCTGCGTGAAGAAAGTCACTGATCTCAGGCTTGTCCATGCTGATTTATACGAAACTCTTCTTCAAAACTGCTTAAGGATTCTCTGAATGCTGGGACTACAGAGGCAAAATAGGGTCCCTTCTCCCAAAGAGTTCATGATCACAGGCAGCAGGTCCCAGATTATTTTGGTGTTGAGGCCATGCTCAGGNACAGATTTTACCTTTTTATAACACAAGGTTAGCCACAATGCAAGCCCTGACTTTTTAAAGACATACTTGCTCAGAGCAATCGACTTTTTTTCCCCCGGATCTGCTCTGCTCTCACCTGTGCTGGAGAACCGCTGGGCACTGCGATGGTGGTGCAGGGGGTGTGAACAGATCCTGGCTTGGGCAGTGGCGCATGCCTAAATGCCGGCTCTCCCTTCGGCTGTGCTGCAGTGTGTCTGTCTGCAATGTCAATTACGACGTTTCCAAGCTTGCAGGGGGAAGTAGCAGCAGTCTGTGATCCTGGCAAAGGTGTGGGTTTTCTGCCAGGCGCCTGTCTGTGCAGTCACCCACAGGCCTGCTGTCGGACTCTAGTTTGTAACCCTTTGAAACAGCAAACTTCAGCTTCCACGCGTACACACAAATCTGCTAACAGCCTCTGTCAAAAGTCTGTTTCCAGAAGAAGTACAAAGTTGCTTGACAGCTGATGACAAAAATATACTATTTCAGTCAACAGAGAGTTCAAATGGTGCTGCTGAACATCACCGAGCAAAGCCCATTCAGACACAGTGGTCGTGGAAATGTTTTCACTGAAAGACAAAGAAGGGCACAACTGCTGTAAATTGCAGTGATGATGTAAAGCAGTAGGACATTGCTGGCTTCTTAAGCTACTGGAAAATAATAACTTATTCTAGTCTCAGTCACAGCTCACGTCTCTGATCCCTTTCATCTCATTACCCTGCTGAGCAAAGAGTAAAGCAATTTCAAGTTTCAAAACAGATGCCCTGCTGTCGGACTGAGGTAATGCCTTCTAAGGTATAAAGTGGAACATGCTTTAAGTGGGTCACTCTTTATCTCCAGACTTTTCTTGCCTTCAAATGCCAAGTTGGGCACCTGTCCCTACCCCTCTGTTGTTAAAAGAAAGCTTAGCTGCATGTGGACAACCTTTTACAGCTGTTTGAGAAGGTGAAATCAGAGTAGGATGCCAAACATTCCTTTAGCTTTATAGTTACAGTTGGAGACCAGCGCAGCACATTAAAAGATCGCTTTTGTATTCATATTTCAGTCATTTCAACAATGCTGTAGAGGAGTTGAGAGTTTCTATGTAATTACAGTAAGATGTCTTTTAAAACTGGCATGATTGATGAATGACAACAGGAAATATAATTACAGTCAGCTGCCATTACAGTTAGAAATTCACTCGTGTATGGTTTGTTGTTCTTGGGGGCTTTTCCCAATGGGAAGGAGTAACGCATGAGGCCAGGTTAGGAACAAATGTTACGGTGTTTTCAAGGTGGTAAAGAACTGGTTTTATTTTGATCATTAATAGTTATTCAACATGTTCTTCATTAGAATATTAACCTTTTTCTTTCTAGCTTTATTTCAATGCAAAAGAGCCATTTCTGGCTTTGAGAGGGTTGCAAGTCCATATACATTACGTGTAAAGCAAAGTACTCCCATTGCATTGCTTTTGTTCTGGCTTCAGTAGAAAAAACCTCCTCACACTGCTTTCAAATCCTCCATAAAAAGGCTTTACACAGTTTAAGATCAGTCTGTCCTTGCAAAGGGAACATTTTAAAATCTGTGTTAACTTTAATAATTTCCTTTTTCCTTTCAGTGAACATTAAAATATACTGGAGATGGTTCTAAACTGAACCAAACAGAGCCTCAACCTTCAGTGTATGTGCTAAGAGATCCAGGTATAATTCCAGTTATTTTTATAAGCTGTCATTGATTTTAGCAGGTGTTTTGAAGTGGTCTTGCTGTGGCTAGATATAGAGAGTTGCCTGATCTTAAGCTGCCTGTGAAAAGCCCAGTACCAGACCTGTCAGTCGTGTCAGAACAATGCCTGATTGTCATTGGTTCAGTTTTGATTTCAGATTCCATCAAAGGAAAAGCAAATGTCGCTTTAATTTCTGTGCTTTAAGCAGGTGGAATCTTGACTTTTTGCTTTACCTTAAAACAGGAGAGTTTTCATCTTCTTCAAGTTTGTCACATAAAGAATTCACTAAGGGGGACAATCTTCTGAAAAAGATTGAAAAATCTTTCTTCTAAAAATCTCTGTCAAAGGAGAATGTCTTACAGGATCCACAGCTAGGTCTTCTAGCTCTTCAGACAGCTAGGCTTCTTTTGTGTGTCTTCCTGATTTTCTTAGAAAAAAAAATCACCTCAAAGTAGCATAAGGTTGCACTTGTGGTTTAAATATTTTTTCAGGCAAATAACTAGATTAGCCAAGATAGAGTGAGATTTGTCTTCACCTCTGCCACAGAAAATCCCAAAAGAGGATTTTGTATAGCTGTGTATGGTTTATTTAGTCTTTCAAGTTTCACTTCAACAAGAAAAAAAAATCCATAAAGATTATGTTGCCTGCATTTGAGAATCTTATCCCACTGGAAGCATATTCTAAAGCAATATCCATGGGCAGGTTGTAAATTCTTTATGTTTCATTTGAATCTTGTGAATGGTACTTCCATGGGAATCACCTGACAGTTGGGCAGAATATGAGGGAGTGGATATGTGGTGTCATGGAAGGAGGAAAAGGTACAGCAGAAAAACTGTTGTGAGAAAGCAAAAAAATTCTGCATTTTGAAAATGACGAATTTGACTTCATATTCTCTGTGGACTTTGCTGGGCAAGCAAATGGTGCCAACAGTGGCATCTGCTGCAGGACTGATGATGTGGCTTTTGCAGCCAGGAACTGAATTCTTCCCTTTTATGGTGTGTGGATTAGGTGCCTGGTGCTTTTTAATTATTTTTTTTATTAATAAGGTAGAATGTTGGGTATTGGGAATGCTTCTTGTAGACCAGAATAAAGTAGACAACTCCAGAAGTGAAGCATATTTCCAAAGCAGAAACATAGCAGAAGATAGAGATCTGGTTAAGTGTAAATTCCTTTTAAGCTGCACAGATGGCCCAGCCTCACAGCAGCAGGAGGATGGGAACAGCCCTGTGTTTCCTTACGGTGCAAACAATGATGACAGCCTTCTTCAGTGCTTACACCAGGCTGAGGAGCAGACCTGGAGGGGAACCCACTGCAAGCTGGGAGGTGTAAGGAGTGCAGTCAGTGCGACGTGAACACCTGCACAATGCAAGTGTAATGAGCAGCTTCTCTATTTACAGCCCTGGTTAATGAAGGTAATACAGTGAGGAGCTGCAGTCCAACAAATTTCCAGGAACATACAAGGCAGAAATAGTAAGCAAATCTATAAGATTTCTGATTTGTCAGTCATCTAGCCATTGTCTGAGAAAGTTGGGCTTTGGCAGTGTGCTGTACACTGTAGTCTCTTCATAATGAATATGATGTGGGCACTGTGCCAGGATGTAATTATTCAAAACGATGAAGCAGAATCCTATCTGTTTATCCTGTTTGTGCATCGAAACTCATCCTTTAATTTTATTTTCCCACATGCCAAATGAAATTTGATGTGCTGGTATTTGAATATAATACTACAGTTTGTGTTATTAAATTGTACAAAACCATTTGCATTTGATAAGCGTATTGCAGACTGTCTCTGAAATTCCTTAGTGGAAAAAACTCCTGGGAGTTCTTTTATTACTAATGGGGCTTTGCAGAGAGAAAAAACCTGTATTTCACACCAGTGAACTAACAGGTGGCTTAATAGTGCCGTGATCTGGAACAGGACGAGCTGGAATATATTGATTAGAAATCAGCAGTTTCACTCTGTCAATACAATAGCTCAAGGGCAACATGATTTGGTTTTGCTTTTATCTAGAATAGGGCTTTGCATTCCTTACCAGTTACAGCATTGCTCCTTTTTTACAATGCAGAAAGTTGCTGACTTTTGAAAACGAACCTGCACAGAGCATGATCTGTGTGCATTTTGTGAGCAGCTGCATTCTCTAGCTTCTGTAGTGCAATTATGAGTCACAGTTAATCTGAATTCCTTTGTCTGGTTGCAAAGTAAATGTTAGTGTGAGTACAGATTGTTCATACCCATTGGATGCCTTGTAAAGAATTGTTTTGCTTTATTTGATGGAGAATACAGCAATATAACTTTCATGGAGCAAGAAAGAATGAAGTTTTGTTGAAACACATAGGAAGGCATCTATGAGAAAGTTAAACCCAAGTGATTTAAGCAAATGACTTAATATTATGGCTCTGTGTCACTTTCAGCAGTACCTTTCTCAAGAAATGGTTTCTACAAAATTTCCCATCTGACCCACTATCTGCTTAGACTTGAGTATTTACAATAATTTAGGAATACAGTGAGATCAGTGTTTCAGTCCTTGATGCTACTGTAACATGTCATGGACAGTCACTTGGCTTTAGCTTAGTAGTTTGGACTACTGAGGGAGCAAGAAGGGTCCTGGTCATGTAACTGAGGAAAAACATGAAGAAAATGGTGCTGCTCCATGAGCTCAAAAAATTCCTGATTTGAGTAGAGAGATGGACTTAACTTGGACTGGAGAAAGATGGAATATCTGTGTAGTGTGGGGTTTTCTTTTAAGTTGGTTGTATTTTTGGAGGTGTGTGGGTTTTTCCCCCAGAAATTGAACTTGACAGAGTTTTTCTGGCATTTTGGAAGGAAGGGAGTCAGGGTATTTAAAAAAAAAAATCAAACAAAAACCTAATAATCTGACTGCAGTTTACAGGCTTGTGAAATAGGGAATTTAAGCTGTATCTCCATGGGGTTTTTTTATATGGTATGAGTTTTTTCCAGCTTGAGTGAGAGTTTCTCCTCATGCTGTCACAAGCTTACCCTTTTAGCTTTGGCACTTGTCTCCAGTGTGTCAGACAATGGGGGTGAGCGGGGCTGCAAAGGACTTGCTTTCCCTGCTGTGGTTTTTTTCAGCAGTGTAACCCTAGTAATGGGTCACGAGAAGTGTTGTGCTGCAATGATGTTGCTGGCCACCCTGAAATTTTCTGCTAAAATAGCTTGGGAAAAGAATAATATTGCCATTCTCTAAGAGATCTGTAGTGAGGAAAATGAGTTTGATAGATTTTAGTTTGCCAAAAACCCACACAACCACTTGCTTGCATCTCACTCAGCTTCATGTGAGTAGCTGTAGCCTGGCTGTCATCTTTCCATTTTCGTCTGAGGGACAAAAAGTGTAGTAGCTAGCTCACAGAATTCTTTGGACACATCTCTTTGGAATTACAAATGCTGAATTACAAAAAATAAAGTGCCAGAAGCACAGAGATGAAGTGACTTGCCAGAAGTCAGCAGAGGGCCAGGAGTAGGAGCAGCCACTATCTTTCCAGGGTCCTAGTCAGGTGTCTCAAATGCCTGGGAAGAACTGGCCTTTTAGAAGTGCATAGCACTGATTTTGAGAGCACTGACATCTACCTGCAGAGGTGAAAGTCTTGTGATTTATTTCCTTCCTCAGCAGCAGCAGGCATCCCTCACACTGAGGATTCCTGGCAGGCAGGAACTCCCAGAGGCTGCTGTTGCTGGATGAGCAGCATAAACAGGTGTAAGCCTAGAGATACTTGGTTATGTTGTTCTCTAGCTGGGTTGTTTTTTCATTTTAATGTGTTGCAGAAAATGTGCCAGTTTCCACGGAATGCTGAACAGTCAGACAACAGAGCACAGTAACAAGAGGGAGTGATAAATAAATACGTTCACGAGCTTCTTCGTGAAGTGTCAAACATGTAGAGCTGGTGGGTTATTCATTTTGCTGTGTCAAATGTGGAGCAGTTTTTCTGAATAGCCATCCACTTCATTGTAGAGCAAGGGAATGTGAAGACCTGAATATTGTGATATGTAGCAAATTCCACTGTCTTTTCTTTCCTGTATGGAGAAGACGTCTCTCCTCTCAGGAGGAGAGGATGCTGTCTCCCTGCATGTGGAAATAAAAGCAGGAGCTTTGCTATGGAGCTGTTAAGAACCCTGTTCCGTTAAATCAAAAAAAATTCACGAGATACCCTGGCACCAGTTAATCTTTTATCATTATATGTTTTACAGTTGGTCACTTCTGTCTATGGATCAAGGGAGAAAAATGTCTCTGTTAGTGAAAACATGAATCTGAACTTCTGGACCTGAAAATGGGCTATTTTAGAAAGCTACATCTTGAAAAGATATGCAATTTCCAGTGCAGAATGAAAATACAAGTTTACTGGTTTGCCAGGATCCAGTATGTCCTTTTGCCAGTTCTGTTTCTAGATCTAATATATTAATATTAGAGAATCATAGCTGTTTTACCTCTGTTACACTGTGAAGAGGGAAGGGGAATCCTGATTTGAGATAAGAGGGTCTTCTAATATAGAAAGAATGGGAAATCGCAATATGGAACAATGCTATAATGCCTTGTATGCAAATACAGTGTGAAAAAACTTCCTCGAAAATTCAAAAGTGAATATACATAGAGCAAATATACACAG
>VWZW01013749.1:383451-448411 GCA_013397115.1 Edolisoma coerulescens | reverse complement strand
CCTTTGAGCACTTAATGACAACGATAAAAAAAATCTGATGGGTAGGTTAGAAGGGTAGTTTCTTGTTTCACTTCCTGAACGTTTTGCAGTTTTGTCTTTAAAAAAGACTTCAGAGTTCTACTTTAAAGATTATCCTTTGATTACAGGTCTGATCTGGCCCAAGGTCCAGCAGCAAAGTTTCTTATCTTGGAGGAGGCTGTATTTTGTACTGAGGATCAGAGCTAAAGCTCCTGCAGCTTCTCCTGGCATTGCCTCAGTGCCCGTCTGTTCACACCACATGGCCCAGCATTTGGTTCATGCTACCTTGGGTAAATGAACCCCTGGGATTTACAGAGTGGCTTCAGAAAACAGGAGTCATATGTGAGACACTTGCTTTAAAGGCACATTTTGATTTTTAAAAGACTCCGCTGGAGGGTGTATTTGCTTACAGGCAAGTCCATATTTTGTTTCTTCTTCTGGGGCAGGGGCTTGGTTTCAGTGCATGCACAAAACCCACAGGACTCATTCTTTAAAAGGTGCTCAGTTCCCTCTTGCTGATAGTAAGTATCATAGTAGGTGTTAAAATGGTTGTAACCAGCTGCAGGGTAATGAGAATCTGGGTTCCTCATGAAGTGGAATAATTTATATTCACCACCACTGTGAATGTGCCCTCAAGGTGACAGATTCATGACTTCATGCATTAGAAACCTGCATAGTGCCAAAAAAGGGATATGTGTAACAGAAATATGAGAAATGCATTTAGATGTCTTTTATCTTACTGCAAACCCTTAAGCTGGAAAAGGATGCGAAGATTGGCTGTTACTGAATCTGAGAGTAGTTTGGCTTTGTGTGTAGAATTAGGCCTGATATTTGTTCTGTTTTGAGTCCTAAGCAAAACCAGAATTCTAGGATAGATAGATATGCAGTCAAATATGTGGCTGCCTTTCCTGCCATTTTGTCAGCAGAAACAGGCAGCAATTGCTTTAAAGGGTGCCTGGTTCCCAGTGTTGGAGAGCTTTATCTGAAAGAGGAGCTTAACAGACATATTGGCCTCCTTGATCCACAAACCTGAAACTGCTAACTGAGGGAGTGAAAAATGAGGGAAACGACCTTATTGTCCCCATCTCCTGAGGAGTGATTTGGGTTTTGGCTCATCAGTAACCATGTCTGCGAGGCAGGGATGGCACACCTGAGGTCATGCTTCTGTCAAAGAGAGTGGGTGGGCAAAGGGCACTGGGCTTTTGTTGTTTCTTTGTTTACATTCAAAATCTGGGGGCTGCCTTGATGTGGGGCAGACTGGTGCCTTGCTTGTTCAGTCGGAAGAAAATAAGGAAAGATGAAAGATGGAGGGATGGAAGGAGGAGAAAGAGAAGAGAGAGGGAGGAGAAGCTAGAAGAGAGGGGGGAAGTGTATTTTCAAGTGATACAGGAGTAATCTTCATAGGAATAAATACACAATCTTTATATCAATGCAAAGTGTACTTAGACCAGAATTTATGGCATATTTGGAGTTTTTGTTTTGGCTTTGTTTGTTTTTGATAAAGCATTTCACTTGCAATAGCAAATCAAATTCTCCAAGGAGAACTGTAACAGGAATAGAACGAACAGAGAATTAAAACCTGGTCCCAGAGGTATAAAACTTCCATTTTACTCCTCACAGAATAGCAATACTCTGTGCTTGGGGAAGGGTGAGCTGTTTTCTGTGTTTGCCATGATCTGCAACAGCTGAAAGGAGTCTTGTTCACTGGCTTTTGAGGCAAGGAAAGAGGTTTACCAATGCCAGCCAGAAGAACCTCTCAGTTGGTAAAAACTACCCCTGCAGAACAACTTAGCCTTTTAGAAAGCGATTCTGGGGTGTATTTGTTGGGTTTTTTTAGCAACCCTACCTCTGCTTCCTAGAACTGAACTATTAAGGGATCATAAAATATTAATGCTAAATATAGACAGAGGGGACATTCAGCAACCCAAATAAAGGTTTACAGAGCCTGTGCTTGGTTTTGATAACCTGTGAAGTCCTAAATATTTAAACTGAAAGAGATTAGGGGAAATGTGGAAAAATTGCTATTTGACATCATCAGAAAACGCTGCTGATCCACAGGTAAGAAGCTTAAACTCTCAAGAGGAAAGTGGGAGCAAAGGGAGGAGAGAGATAAAAACTATGCTTATATGTTTAATTTTGTATTTTGAAAGTCAGAGCTTGGTCAATCTTTCAAGGTTTTTTGTTGTGTTGTTTTAGGGGTTTTTAGCTTATTAAAAAGACTTTTAGCCATAGCAAATTTAAAAGTGTTCATGCTGAAAATCAAATTAACTCTTTCAAAAACAATAGCTTCCAGAAGTTTGAGTTCTTTTTAACTCCGACTTCTTTCTTCTCTTTCTCTGTCTGACAAGCGCACGCAAAGCATGCACTCCATCAGCTCAGGATAGTGAAAAAGATTTTGAAATTCCAAACGGCTTTTTCTTGAAAAGTTCTTGTTTTGAAAAGAATGCCTTTGTGGAGTTAAATTCTTCCTAGCTTTAATGGCTTTGTATAATTGCAGCATGTTCTCTGCTATTTTACGTTATCTAATTTTAGGTGAAGTGTCTTCATGGCCCTTGGGAGGACATTTCACAGTCTCAGTGCAAGCCTACACTTACATATATTCTGTACTTGCACCTAAAAAGACAAAAAAAAAAAAAAAAAAAAGAAAAAANAAAAAAAAAAGGAAAAAATAAAAGCATGCCAAGAAAATGTAGCTGCTGCAATTTTAAGATTGACAACTAGTTGGTTGCTGTCACCTTTTTTCGCTGCCAGTGTAGGAGGCAACTAACTGTTTGAACAGCAGCATTTAGCTCATTGCCTTAAGGATCAGAGATCAGTGTCTTCAGCCTGAGAAGTCTTTGTGGTACAGGCCAATGAGGGCTGTGATAGTGCCACAGTCATTTCTGTGTGCTTTTTCTTCGGCTTAGAGCATAGCACTTTTTAAATTGTATTAAGCTTATTCAAACTGAAGGTGAAACAAAGGCATCTCTTCCCTAAAATTTGTACTGATTTTAAATCATTTTCCCTTTACACCATGGATTTGTTTGTCTGTGTGTGAATAAAGGATACTTTTATAAGATTATCTGGGTAAGGGACTTATTTCCCATCTGTTGTTCTACAGCAGGATCATAATAGCAAGTGGACCGGCATTCCCCTCTCTTCCCCCCTAAACTTCTCCTTCCACTTTACTGTTGTGATTATCATAATTCCGGGAGGACAGCAGGTTTTGTTAGTCAGATGCCATCTTAGTAAATGTAATGAGAGAGTGATGGCATTTGGTGTTTGTACGTAGGTAAGCAGTAACAATCATGTTTCACTCCAGTGGTTTTAAATCAGGCAGCCTCTTCTCGTCTTGCAGTGCTTCAAAAGAAATTGTCATTTGTGAAAGTGGTGTTTAACAGACATTTTTCTATGCATGTACCATTTTTCTCTGAGTGTGGGGTTGGTCAAAAAAGCTGAGCTCCCACAAAAACATTTCTGTTGGCTCTATTGCACCGTTGAAAACAGAAGAAAAAAGCCTTCCTGCATTGCATCAACTGAAGGACGGGCAGAGATCTACTACCATCCAGAAGGAAATGCAAGCATTTCCATTCTTCTTCTGGTCTCCAAGGACCATGTGTTTAGCATCTTGTGTTGATGATAAGGTTGTGCAAAATGGATTTGTAGAATCATGCTTCATGCTTGTCTGAAAGCCTTTGTTCCCAGTGTCCGGTGGCCACAAAATCTCTGTCTCTGTCTTGATTTTTGTTGAAGTCCTACCCACAATGCTTTCATTGAAAAGCTTTGTGAGAGGAAGATATGCATTCCAAAAGCTAAAAAAAATCAGGAAATGATCAATCAAGGAGTGTTACATTAAAAAGAATAGTTTTCAAGTAAATATTGTAAATTATTGTTATCTCTCTTATGATTTTAGACTGCATATATGTAGTTTGTCATTTCTTACTTAAGGGTCCTTGAAAGACCCATTTTAAAGTTGTTCTAAAATATTTTGGTTTTTGGGTAATCATCAGGTTCCATCACTTAGGAGCAAAATCAGTAACAACATCAACCAAAGCACAAATTGGTGTGGAAAATGCAGTGGAGAAGAGAAGACATTCAAATTGAAGACAAAATTATTGAGGTGAGATCAAGTTAAAATATGATGGGAAGCAATATAAGGTGCTGGATATTACCAAATTCTACCACCGCAGTAAGTGAAATATTCTGTGGCTAGTAACTCTGGAAGGAATTCAAAGAAGTTGAATAGGAATAACCATTTCAGACTGATAAGATCTTTTAAAATAATCAGATAATGGGTTGTTTCCTTTTGTCACTCTGATAGGATATAGGAAATACACCTTCTGTGCAGAGAGAAGAGGTTATTTTCTAATCCATGTCTTAATGGTTTAGTCAAAACACACCAGTTGTTGTTACTCTGGTAGAAATTATGTGAGCAGTGCAATTCATCTGCTTTTTTTCAAGTAATTCCTTTTCATCAGTCGAGTAGAACTGTAACATATGCACTTGCTAGCACCTGCCCCTCTCTCCTGTATACTGGCCCTTCTGGTGACCCTCTGAGTCCTTTGGTTAGTGGCCTCAGTTGTTATCAAGAAGAGGAGATGATGGTGAGCCATCAGCACCTCAGTTCTGTAATTCTACTTCTTTGAATTTATTCTTCAAGCTGCTTGTTATCTTTGTAGAATCATCAAATGGTTTGAGTTGGAAGGGACCTTCCAGAGGCCATCTAGTTCAACTCCCCTGCCATGGGCACAGATATCTTACGGTAGATCCGGATGCTCAGAACCCTATCCAGCCTTACCTTGAATGTAAGTCCAGGGATGGGGCATCCACCACCTCTCTGAGCAATCTGTGCCAGTGTTTCATCACCCTCATTGTAAAAGAACTTCTTTCTAATACCTAATCTAAATTGACCCTCCTTCGCTTTAACATCACTCTCCCTTCTCTTATGTCAACAGCCCTGCTAAATTGTTTGTCCCCATATTTCTTACAGAAAGGTCACAATAAGGTCTCCCTGGAGCCTGCTCTTCCTCAGGCTGAACAATCCCAACTCTCTCAGCCTGTCTCCATAGGAGAGGTGCTCCAACCCTCTGAGCATCTTCATGGACTCCTCTGGACTCACTGCTGCAGGTCCACATCTTTGCTGTGCTGGGGCCCTAGAGCTGGAGGCAGCCCTGCAGGTGGGGTCTCACCAGAGCAGGGCAGAGGGGCAGAATCCCCTCGCTCCTCTGCTGTCCTCGGTGCTTTGGATGCAGCTCAGGACACAACTGAGCTGCCAGCACATGTTGCTGGGTCATGTCCACCCTCCTGTCCACCAGTACCCCCAAGTCTTTTCTCCTCAGGGATGCTCTCAATCCATTTTGTAGGACTGACCCGACCAAGGAGCAGCACTTTGTACTTGGCCTTTTTGAATTCAATGAGATTCCCAAAGGCCACTTCCTGAGCTTGTCCAGGCCCCTCTGGATGGCATTCTGTTCTTCAGGCCTGTGAGCCTTATCACTACTCTTGGTGTTATCTGTATTCACTGAATTACATCCCAGCTTGTGGGTTTATTAAAAATTTACTGAGGTGAGTTTGGACTTTGTTTTTATTGTGCATGGTTTCACTCAGTTTAATAGCAGAGCCCTTTCTCTGTAGTGGGCCATTGACTAACAAACGTTTGTATCCTGTTGTTAATGAGTGTATTCAAACAGCACGGCTCAGATGTGAATTGGACAGGTGACCCAGTTCCAAGGTGAAGCCCTGTTGCATCTCTGGGACTCTGCTTGGCTGGCATTGGTGAATGGGGTTTAGGGCCATTTTTCTTTTGTAGGCTAGCAGTGGGTGCTAGCATGGATCTTTCACATCATTATATTTTATTTCACCTTTTCTACATTCTTTCAAGTCTTGTGCAAAGTTAGTGAATTTCACAGTTCGAATGTTCTCCTTATCAGGACATCTTATGTTCCCACATGTGTTCTTCACTGTCTTGGCAGCTTATCTTTTCTGTTTCAGTGAAACCTTTCTTGCAGTGCTGTGGTGATTAATGCATGCCTTTCTTTTTAACCCTTTGTCTGCTGTTTCTTCTGGCACTTTCCCTATGTGCTTCCCTCTTCCCTCCACTCACTTAGATTCATGTTTTCCTCATGCAAATACTAATAGTTTTGTTGCAACACTCCTACTGAAAATGTTTTCTTCTGACAGGCCTCTACTTGCTCTTTGTCCATGCAGAGATTGTGTCCATTTCAGAAGAATCAAACTGACCCAAGCATTCGAATGAAGTTTGTTAGGTCCATTATTAATGAGTGTGTTAACTGAGAGCTCACTCAGGGTTTAGCTGCAAGACTTGGCTTCTGTCCTCAGAAAACATATGCAGCTGGTTCCTGCAGTGCCCTGGGTGCCCTTAATATGATTTGAGTCAGTGATATTGAAGAGTGCTGACTGCCTGTTAGCAGTCACATGTATTTGTGAAAACAGCTTCTAGAACTTAATTTGTCTTCAGATTCTCTTGGTGAGTTACCTGGGCTGGCAACAATCTGCTAGACTATTCCAGGGAAAACAAAGTACTCAGAGAAACTTCTTTTGATCAGAGTTTACTCCAGTCATACTTACCCTTGACAAGCAAACACAGCTATGGGGATGTAGAGGCCTTTATTTTAAAGCCTGTCTGACTTTTTGTGGCAGATTCCTATCAGTTATTGCTGTGACCTTAGAGAAGGTACAACAAAAGACAATGCCAAAGAGTGAAGCTGAGCGTACCTTTGGTGTCTGACTGGTTCAGACTGCAAACTTCAGAAGCTGAGGTTTTGTTCAAAGGAACGCATCCTGCTGGTACCACTTGTGTTGACTTTTAGTGATGTTTTCACATAAGAATGCTGAGCTAAAATTGTCTAAGGTCTGTGAGGAGCCCTTCTAAAAAAAGTTCTGTGTATTGAAAATGTTTTATTTTTGTCTCTTGCTTTCTAGATAGTACAGATTAGGACTTCCTCTGAGAAGAATTCTGGACAGAGAGCTACATAAATCAAATTGTCTTTTCCTGTGTGTTATAAGACCTTGCCTGATGATAAGGAACATGCTAGTTTGACAGTGGAATGGATTTTATTCCTCTGACAGCAATATCTTGATAAAAAGAAAATGGGAAATCTCACCCAAGTGAAGTCACTGGCAGCATCCAGACGGTTCAACTATCGATGCAAAAGTCATAGAACTCCTTCTGACTACTTCTTTAAGTTTTCTGGTTTTCTGTAAGTTCTTCTATGTCCACAAATTACCACTGAGAGAGACTCAAAGATAATTTGAAAAAGCAGTGTCAAGTATTAGCCTGGGGTAGTGGATCTGCAGATGTCGTAAAATGGCTGTGGGGCTTATTTTGCACTCTAGAATCATGGTATTATTACAGCTGGAAGGAACCATAAAGCTTTTCCTCTTCCAACCCCCGAGCCATGGGCAGGGACACCTTCCACAAGACCAGGTTGCTCAAAGTCCTGTCCAACGTGGCCTTGGACACTTCCAGAGATGTTTAGTCCACAGCCTCTCTGAGCACCCTGTGCCAGAGCCTCACTGAGAAGAATTTCTTCCTAATGCCTAATCTAAACCCACCCTCCTTTAGCTTAAAGCCATTGCCCCTTGTCCTGTCACTTCATGCCCTTGTGAGAAGCGCCTCTCCAGCCTTCTTATAAATTCCCTTTAGGAAATGAAAGGCCTCTCCAAAACCTTTTCTTCTCCAGGCTGAACACCCCTAGGTCCCTCAGTCTTTCTTCATAGGAGAGGAGCACCAGTGCTCTGATCATACTGGCCTCCTCTGCTCTCATTTCAACAGGCTGGGACCCCAGAGATGGAACTGCAATATATGTGGATGCCACTGTGATGAAAACATACACAGAAAGTGTTGGTAGCCCTTTCAGCTTTCTGTGAGAGATGCTAACATGGTTACCTTCTAATGTTTTTATTATTTGTATGTCCACTGAGAGCTGGAGAGAGATGTCAGCTATGTCTCTGCCTGTTCACTGAGGTTAAAGGGTGGGAAAAGGCTGTAAGTTTGTGTCTGTTAGCAAGGCATTGCCCTCTATGGTTCTGTACATTTGGTATGCTTATCTAGATCATACGGTCATTAAGGCTGGAAAAGATGTCACAACTGTAAGTGAGCTGAAATAGTACCAAAATTTTCTGTTCTAGAAATATGTGATATATTAAATCTGATGCTTGTCACAACTTTTCTTTCTTAGATTTCTAGCTACTTGTCATCACCAGCACCCTAAATACTTCCATTCCTTTGTTAGAAGGTGCATGTGTTGTTCAGTGTGTTGGAGCTCAAATATCTCTTTGCAAACAGGCCCTGAAATGAAAACATCCTTTTGAAAGTAACTCTCATCAGGACAAAGCTGCAAAGTGATTTATACTTCCCAAATACTTGGAAGGCACTATCATATGTTCCTCATCATGTGGGGAAGCTGACTGTGTTTAGCTGTCACAGTCATGTTTTTATGAGCAAGTGCCTCCTGTTGTGATAACTGCTGTATTGCTTATCCTGGGCCTCTTTTATGCCAATCATTATTAGTGTGAGCTTTGCTCCACGGGACCAAACTCAATACCGTGGATCATCTCCTCCCCACTGTCATCCATCTCCCTGTCAATTTCCTGCTGGCTTTTTTCCTTTGTGCCAGGATGTGCAAGGAGGTGGGATTTGGAGATACTCCAGTTTTGTCAGTAGGAGCAGGTAGAAATGTTCAGCTACTGCATACAGGGAGAGGTCCTCTGGGTCCAATTCCTGCTCGTCAGCACTTAGAGAGTGGTTGCACACTCATTAATACCAGATCAATGCACTGTGGATTGCCAAGCAGTGGGAAATTTGTCTGGGTAAGGTGGTGGGCCTGTGACTGTGATTCTGCTGAACTCACTGAAGGCAGAGTCTGGCTTTTCTGTGGCTTTTTGGCAGCTGTAAGAGGACAGGCAGTACTTGGTTCAGAATGTAGCCTGCAAACGTAGTTAACCAGTGATCTTCTTTTTAACAGTTCCTAATCACAGCTGTTCTTAGTGCCTGAATGCATGGGGACACAGCTCTGGTACCTTTGATCCAGGGGCTGGGGGAGAATTACTGAAACTGAGACACAGTCTTAGCTGTTGCTGAACTCTGTTAATTATGGAAGTGTTGTCCCTGCCTTTGGTGGCTGCACAGTTAGATTGGCAATGCTTTGAAAAATCCAGCCCTGACCATTTTCATGGAAGCTGTGCTCTCTGCAGGGATCATTAATGCATCTGACTGCAGGAGCAGCAGAAGCATCTGCCAGTGGATATGCTTGTCACTGGCAGTGGAGGGCAACAATAAGGTCTGTGCTTGGACACTTCTAAATGATGAGCAGCTGAGACCAGCTGGGGATATAAAGGTCTCATGGGCCCCTCAGGTGCCTGATCTGCAGACTTTGGATGTCTTATGCTGTGTTTCCTGTGGAGAAGTGGACATGGGCCAACGCACCTTTTTGTTCTGGACCCATCAGGATCAGTCTCTGCTCTGTTGGCCAAGATGCCAGCTGTCACACAGGTGTTGGTTGTTCCTTCTTCACTTAAAAGGGGAAGTAGATGCATAAAGGTGGCTTTTAAGCTGAGATACATTATAAGATTGTTGCGTGGCTTTATAGATGGGATGATACAATGCCTCATGACTCCACTGGAAGCTCTGAGAAGAAATGTGCACTTCTTGTAACTCCGTCACCTCAATCCCTCAATATAGCTGGGTCCCAAATTTTATTTTATTTTTTACTTTGAGCAGACTTTTCTGCAAAGTTGGATAAAGAATAGAAAAGCCAGGCACATCTATAAGAGAAAGGTCAGAAAACAGGTATACATCATCTTCGTGTTAGGACTGTACCAGAGTGGAAGTGGAAGCTTGTTCATGCAGCTCTCTAAATGGCCACTTCCTTGTTTTTCATTGGAAAATAAAGGCCACCTAGGGATGTGGGATGTGGGTTACACAGTGGTACCAACTCTTAGAATCCAGATTCTTGCAGGATTCTGTCCAAGAGTTTGCAAACCTGGAAGAAAAAACACAACTACTGTCCTGTGAAGAAACCAGATGTGCAGAGGAATAGTGGCAAAGAAACAGGACAAGGAACTTGTGAGCTGAAGGACAAAAAACAAGAGAGAGAAAATGTGATGGAGCATGTAAATCGGGAGAGAGTAGAACTTAAGATTAGTTTTGCAGTGAAATAATAAGTTAAAAGTGCTGTGCAGTATCAAAAAGCCCACAAGCAACCCCACTATGAGATTGTGGAGCTGAGGTGGGAAAATTTTGAGTGCAGTATGAAGGCAATGCAATGCCTCACCCAAGCTGTTACTAAAGCACCTTCCAAAAGGGCTGGTGGGGTGGACAGAGACCTATGGGTTGACCTAATTCAACCCCATTCTTCACTTGGAAGAGCAGAAATTCACAAGTTCTGGTGTTCATGTTAAGGAGATGCTGGAATTCTTCACTGAGAATTTTGGAGCACCCTTTGCTGCTGGAATAAAGGAAGAAAAAGAAATGTGCACTGAGAGACTGCTGAGCTGACCCCAAAACTTTAAACAGGCTTGCCTGTAGAATTGGGCCCTTGGAATAAAAATATGTGCTCTGAATGGCTTCTTAAATGAAGATGAAGTATTTGCCTTGCCATGGCTGGATGAGAAAATGCTGTGCAAGCTTTCCCTGCAGCTGCTCAGTGGGTGGCTATAAAAGCAGAGTTAGATGTATCCCCTGCAGCCACAAATCATGATTCTGAGGAGGCACATTGGCTTCTGCCAGCTTTAAAAGAAATATTAAAAGGTGAGAGTTATGTTGGAGGAATGGCTGTGTGCCAAATAAAAGCATATTTAGGTCAGAAGAGATTGTCAGGCTCTGTCTGTGGTCTTTTAAACCAGTGGTCTCCAAAGCAGGGTGCACGCACAGCAAGGGGTGCATAAAACAGTCCACTGGGGTGTGAAAGAAAATATTTTTGTGGAATTAATAAATTTTTAGAACTATGTTTATTTCGTCTTTGGCTTACAGTTTTTACTTTTTCTGTATGTTTTACAAGTTGCATAATATGTTTGTGAGGTGGTACATTGGGAAGGTGGGGAGGGCATCTCAGATTTTTTTCCCTGGTACCGTTTGCAATCACAGAAGTTTGGAGATTACTGTGGTAAACCATGGATGTGGCCAAGATCTGCATGCTGCACATAGAACGGCTGTGGTGAATGGTCCTGCATCTAATTTTAGGGCTTAGAAATATGTGAACTACATGCCCTGAGGCAGAACCCTAGTAAGAGAAGTAGGAGTCTTTGGGAGGAAAGTAGATGATTACAAGCTGAAGAAAAATCCTAGGGCTAGGAAAAGACAAAGAGGCAGTGCGAACTGCTGCCTTTGCAAAGTGCACATGAGGGGAAGGAGGTTGTGGCAGGTAGCTTTGCTTAGCACGAAGGCTGTGGAGGGAGTGGAAGCAGCAGGGCAGTGCTTCAGTAAATACCAGTCTGGGGCATTTGTGGGGGTTCAGTACAAGAAAAGAAATAAAACCCAGTGTCCCCAGTCTCTCAGTCCCAGCTGACAGCCCATCTCTTGTCTTCCTGGGGCTCACAAAAAATTAAAACACGGAGGCTGGGGAAAGCCTGTGGTTCTGGTAGTATCGAGAGTTCACCAGGAATAAAAGGGCCCAGGAGCAGCTGCATGAGGTTATGTCTGTCGATACCACCAAAACCACTGGAGAGCAGGTGCAGAGAGTGATACCTGCTCTCAGGGTAGCTACCCTAAGGAAGCAGATAGTGAAAGAGAATGAGGGGCTAAGGACTTGCGTACAGCAGAGCAAAGAAGGGGTTCACATACAAGATGAAGCAGCCAGGGTACTGTATTTGCTGCAGGGTGTAATCCACACCAGTGCCATGGATATTGATGACTTGGCATTTTTTGGCTTTTGTTTCCCTGTTTCTGTTTTGTTTGTGCTGTCACACATCCAAATGTATGCAATATTGCAATATTTTTATTATATGTCAGTTCTCATGGTTGAGGTGACAGGAGAAAAACATGAACTAAGGGAAGCAGAGGAAGAAGATCAAATTTAAAACTGTGTTAATCTCCAAACCAGAAAACTATTTCCTTTGTGATAATATGTATATTTCATATTATTGATATTAATTGTGCTTAGTAGATTAGGTAATGCAGTGTTTCAGTATGTAATAATAATAAAAAATATGTGTCGTTAACATGTGTGTATACATATATAGAGACATGCAATCTTGTGCATTTGTAAAATGTGATGTTTTAAGCACTGGAGCAGCAACCGTACCTAGGTCAGCCAAGTCTAGAACTGCTTTCCATGATAAACTGAGACTTGACAGAGTGTATAAGTCTTTCAGTGTTGTGAATGGGGTGACTGCACCTTTGTCTAATACTGTATTTGGGGTATTTTTAAAAAGCAATTTGTAAATCAGTGGTCCTCAGATGGGCAGAAAAAAACAGGTTTTTGAAAAAACTAGTTTCCTCTATGCAAAATGCTGTATGAATGTGTGATATGCAGTCTTACACCAGTTTGCTGGAAAGACTTTTTCCATTTTTAAAGAGCTAATCAGGTAATTTTTGAAAATTAGAATAATGGTATTTTAGAGGTGAGAGCTGTGCATCAGCAGTGGAGGGCTATTAAACAAGACATGATGTTCTGACGGTCTGCTTAGAAGGATGGCAGTAAACAGCACAGGACATGATGGCATATTTATATGCTTCTGTCAGCTTTTAGTGTTCAAATGGCTGTTTAATCATATTCTGACCAAGTCACATGGCATGCAAAATTGTTCCATTTTTTTCAGCCAGTCTGTCATGCAATTTGCAGGCTCCAGTTGTATTTGAGTGTATATGAATTTGTATGCACACACACTCATGCTCGTGTGTAAGTGTCCACAGAATATTACAGACTAACTTTCTGTGTACAGTTGACCTGAAATAGGTGCGTGTCTCATTAAAATTCTCCTACAGAATGTGATTTCAGTAACATCACACTCTTAGAAGTAACATTAAGGTCTCAGCTACAGGAACGTCAGAATTCGTCTTTGTGGGCTGAGTCACTTTAATTGTAACAGTTCAGTTGTTTGTGTGGACTGTATTGGCTTTAAAAATCAAATGCCTAATAGATCAAACAATGTCTGTGTGAGCTTCTCTGAGGCTTCTCTGTGTGTCATGAGACAAGATTACACAGGGAAGAGCACAGACCTCCAAGAGCACCAAAGCTTGGCCCTAAGGAGGGGCTTAACTCCATGGAAGTGTTTGCAACAGCCTTGCTGGATTCCTAGGTGAAAAAACATGTTTTTCAGTCTATCAAAATCTAGGGCATCCTTGTCTATTGGAATCTGGGTTGTGGCCTTGTAGCCAGACAAATGCTATTGCCTTTTCTAGTAGTAACACAGGTTCTGAAATAATCCTGCGAGGACATGGGTTTGTCAGATCTCAGTTGTCAGGGCTTGCCTGGAGATTTGTTCTGCTCTTTTAACTCTTACAGCAGTTGTCTGAAAGAGTGATAGATGTTACCTAATCAGTTTTAGCTTTAGCTTGCTTTTATATGGTTGTATAATTTAGTGCCTATTTTTATAATAATCTTCATCAGTTTCTCTGCCTAATGGGTAGAACTAACAAGTCTCTATTCTTCTAAAAATGAATGGCAGCATGGAGAAGAACAGACATGGGATAATTGCAGAGGCCTCAAAACTCTGAACACAAGGTGGTACCAGAACCAATCAAGCTACAACCAGCCACCCCACCCACCAGTGAGGTGTTTAGGAGACTGAAGAGGAATAAGCTCTCACCCTCAGCCCTGATGCCTTTCTCTTGGAGAAAAGCTGTGGCCAGGGACAGTTTGCCATAACCCTCACTCCTATTCCAGACTAAGCAGGATTCAGGGAGGAGTCTGTGGATAGCATAACAGTACAGAGAAGGGAGAGGTATTACAAGGTCTATAAATTCAGAAATGTTTTTGTTATAGCTGACTGTATTGTTTTATGGTAATAAATAGATTTGGACTAATAAAAAGTTCTTTTCTTTTAGACTGTTGTAGTCTAACAATAAATTCTTAAATTCTTGACTTTCAATCCAGACAGTGTTTCTGATGCCCACATAAACTGCATGAGCTGTACTGCAGTACAGCACTTAGGAGTGGACAGATTGGGGCTATAGGGGTTATACTTGGCTTCCCTTGGCTGCATAATGGACACAGAGATAAAAAAAGACGAAAGCAAAAAAAAATTTTTTTCATTGCTATTAAGGAGAGCTTCTACCAGAGTGTTTTGTAGGAGGGAAGAGAGCAAGTCTGCCAGAAATCCTTTGTACTGTGTCTTGGCAAGGGATGGAGGTGAAGGTTTGTAAATCGAGTGAACCAACAAAAGATCCACATAAGATTGAGCTTGCTGCCCGGCTTGCAGGAGGGCGAGTCTGTGCAGTGCCTGTGCGCCTCTGACAGCTCCACTGCCAATATGAATACCAGAATATCAGAGGAGCAAGAGGCCCTGCCCCTGGACCTCATCGCCAAAGGCTATCCTGTGGTGAGGCAGTTGTTTGTTTACTTTCATAATATTACAGCTTGCAATCAATACTCTCACAGTTTGCTGGGCCCTGAGGGGACAAAATGAATGGGTTTTTTCTTTCTATCCAGAGTCCACTGGCTTGTGCCTATTACATGGCTAGTTTTTAAACCAGCTCACCATGATTTTGAGAGGAAATTTCCAATGCAGAATTCATCCCCTGGGAAAAAAAAACCAAACCATTGGAAATAAATAGAATCATGTTAATCACCTGATTTTCATCCCCTTACCCTGCCTAGCATTGCTGTGCTCTTTTCCTTCCAGTACTCATCTCAATATTTCTGTTTATCTTTATACTCTGACCTGTGTGAGCTCTCCGAAGGTGTTGGCTCCCTAAGTTCTCATAGAAGGGCAGTGGGAGGAGAGGGGTTTGGAAATTTACTCACAGATGTCCTTCTGAGGCCTGAGGGTAGCTGGCACTTAGCAGAAGCTTTATCCTTGCACTTAAATGTGTGGATCAGCAGCTTGCTTGGACTTAGGCTCAGCAGATATGGCATACAAAAGCACCATGCAGCAAATGTTTTTGAAATAAGTTTTTAATGGGATTCCCAAAATTAGTTCTGTGCAGAGCTGTGAAGCTCCATTACAAATAAAGAATGAATACTTCTCATTCTTGCTAACACA
Organism: Edolisoma coerulescens; assembly: GCA_013397115.1. Taxonomy (NCBI): domain Eukaryota; kingdom Metazoa; phylum Chordata; class Aves; order Passeriformes; family Campephagidae; genus Edolisoma; species Edolisoma coerulescens. The sequence continues at coordinate 433,249 of VWZW01013749.1, read as the reverse complement.
TAATCAGCCAATTGGGTTTTTTTAATAGCTCAATAGGTTTCAGTAGGATGATTGGCTAAGGAGGTTTTGTAAAGAAAAAAATAAAAACAGTTTTCTGGAGTAAAGTACAAATTTTCTGACTGAGGAGAATGTCTTTGGACATTTTTTTCTTATAATACATTATCTTAATAATTTTAAAATTAAATTAATATTAAAATATCTTCTGCAAGACCCTGATGTATTTGGGAGGGAAAGGGTGTAGTGTTTTCTCGGTAGACAAAATTTTCAGTCTTGTGGTTTTGCATCAGAGGCAAAACCTATGGTCTGTTTTCCTCCCCTACCTTCCATCCCATAGGAGTTTTTCTGTAGCTCTTCCAATTTTCCTCTCATCTGCACCATTGCATTGTTACCCTCTGTATTCTTGAAGTTTTCTTTTGCTTTCTTCTTTCTCTTTGATGTCTCCCTCCTTTCTTCACCAGTTAACTGTGATAAGAGCCTGAGGAGGAGGCTGCTGGTTTTCTCCTGTTGAAATTGTTTGGTTTCCTCAATGCCTGTTGGTGCTCTGCATGGGGAGTCACCAGGTGTAATGGAATTGGTTTCAGAGAGTGAAATTCAGTCACAAGCCCTTCATGACAGCATCCAAAATACTAGGGAGATCACTGGTTTCCAGGCAGAGTCTTGCAAGACTATCAGGTGCAAATCAGAAATGGTGTTAATTATTTTTTTGGTGAGTTGTGCAAGTGAGACACTGGATGTAGAACTCTTGTGCAATAATTTACAGATGGTGATTTAGCATAAACAGAGTACCTGTATGTCAAGCCCATGATTAATTCAGTCAATCAGTTGCAGTTCTGGATCTCAGCTACATTACTTTCAGAATGATAGCCTGCTGCATTTTCATTAAACTAATCATATAACTAATCATATAATCTCTGTAATTCAGAATCCTTTATGTATAGGAAGAGTTACTTTAATGCTGACCACAATTGTCATTTTATTGCTGTAAATACCCTTTAAGATAGATGGAGTTTTGACCAATCAGAAGTAAAAGAAACAACCAATTACCTTTTGTATTTGCTGAGAAAAGGTCACAAGGTAAATTAATTCGTTTAAATTAAGATGATGTGCCTTCATGTGGGATGGGTGGAGGCCAGAAATAGTCTTTCTTTTGCCCACAATAATGCACAAGTGTTTCATTAAGATTTGTTTCAAGGTTTGAAAGGATGAAATGAGAGACAGAACAGTTAGCTTTTTTGACTTAACGGAGAGTTAGCAGCAGGACAGTCTTGTAATTGCATGGATAAATTCAGTGGGTTTTGTGTTTTTTCCAGAGACTGCTTGTTATTTTTTTTAAAGAATTCCCTAATGAAACTTTTAGTCAGATTCCTTCTTCATTTATCACATACCACTAATCCTTTTGCAAGAAAGAGAGGAACATTATCAGCTGTAGCAGGTAAAACCTTTTATTCATATGGCTTTGCTGATGTGACACCACATTTAGATGGGTTTCATTCAAACCGACACCAAGTAAGTGATACCCTGAAAATTTTCAGAAGGAATTCAGTGTCTCACCGAATGGAACAGACCAACCATGATGACTTTCAGACCTGCAGGACAAGGAGATGTTCATGGGTTTGAAACAGTTCAAAATAAGGCTCGTGGCTATTTTGTTTGGCTTTCTGGATATTAGCATGCATATACCTGCTATTCACACAGATCTGTTTGGGTTCTATTTGACATCTGTGAAATTCTGGCCAAGTGGTGTAAATGGAAATTTTGTTGCCAGAAGCTGTGGTGGTGCGATTTCACTTTCCTCCCTGCAGTGAGAAGTTGTTACAAGGCCTCTGCTGTGCTGACATAACACTTGAACTCTCTTGAAGATGTAAGTGGTGCAGAACCCTTATCAGTCTGCCTATCCATAGATTTTGTACTGTTGCTTATCACTCAGACATGGGATCATTTTCTACATGAAGCTAGTAGCAAGGAAATACAGCCCTAACAGGATTCTTGAGATCTGTGGTATCACTTTCTTCCAGGGTCAAACTCTGCTTTGACACCAGAGATTCAGCAACACATTTCTAAGAGTGAATTTGGGAATCCAGATAATTATTAATGTGCCTTTCTTCATAACCAGGTGGGTTTTGTACTAAGGGCTGTCATTTCAGATACGCTGTGAACTGTATTACTTAAGTATCACAGTTTGCCATAAAATGGTTTTGTGTTATGAGTGCTGAATGTGAAGATGTGACTTCTGCTAGCAGAAAAGGGTCAGAACTCTCATCAGAGAAGGCATTTTTCTGTCTTAAATGCTGCAAAATTGTTTTTCTGTAATGGTGAGCATGAGTGGGTTTATTTTGCATATTGTTTTTGTTCCTTTCCTTGCTGTCATTATTGATATGTAATTAGTTTCTTGTCCAGGAGACGCAGTGGAGACACTGGTGAGAAGCACTTTCACTGACAGGGTAATTTATTTGAATGGTGTAGCTACTGAATGGTATAGTTCTCCTGGCAGAAACCAGGAGAGTTTATAATATATTGTATTTTGGGGTGAGATCTAGATTCAGTAAGCTGAGCGTCTGCTTCATCAGTTCAGCTCCTCTTTTCAGTGTTCTGGCAAAGCAGGACACTGTGCTCCTTACACAGGACTGCTCTCGGAGACAGCCACCAGCCAAGGCCTGAAACTTAGCACACAACCTTTGTTCATGATCAGCCACTAGAAAATTTCACAGTTAACAACTAAAGATCAAGGGTGACTCAGACCCTCGGATTTTGGACAAACAGTGTCTCCAATCTGACACCATGGTACTGGTCTGGTGGCCATGGTGTTGATGGCCTCAGTTGAACTGCCTCTCAGTTCATAGAGAATGGGTAAAGGGTTCTTTGATATTGGCAAGAGTCTTCCCCTCTTTCCCAAGCCCTGTTGTGTGTAGGACAGACTCTTCCTTGAGGAGAACGAGATCCAAAGGATAACTTTCTCATTTGTAGGTAACAATTAGTGTGTTGTGGGCCACTGAGACAGCAAACTGGGTGCCAGTTGTCTGGTACCTTGTAATGGCTGCAGCCAGATGTGATTTTCTTAGTCTTACTATTTTCAGGCAAGCGGTCTGCGTTGTGTTTGGGTGCAAGGCAGACAAGCTGATCTTCGTGCTACAATGCCATTTGTGCTTTTTGTCACACAGAGTGATTCATGCCACCACTGTGGTTTCAGTTACTTTGAAGACAGTAAAGAAGCCTGTACTTGGAAAATACTGACTGCCTCTTGCAGTAAAATCTTACCTTTTATTCCTTAGGCCCTTTTTTGTGCATCGGTTTGGTTTATGTGGAAGAGAGCTCTGGGGAAAACATTTTAACCCTCTACTGTCCTGTTGCAGCCTGTTCAGGATTACAGGCGTGCTCATGCAGAGGTTACACTGGGATAATGAGGTGCCTTTGGAATGCCAGGAAAAGTTGCAAAAAGAGAATGGGAGGCTGTCACATCTCGGTGCATGTTTGATCAGCACTTGTTTTGTAAGCTTGCAGTGTGTGTTTTGCTGATTCCAGCAGCAAGCAAGCAGGGAAACCTGTACCACTAAAGTGTACAATGAGGGCTGTGTGGTTCTTGTGCAGGAATTAGCAAGCACATTTGAAGTGCCGGGGTTGTGTTGTCAAGTGGACAGAGCACTTGTCAGGAGTCTGAGAATAATGTGTCTTTCTTCAGCCTATACATTGAGTCATTGTGTGATGTCTGGCAAATTGCTTAAACTGTTCCCCCCCACAGGAAACAGAGGACCCTGCTTTACAATGAGATCTGTAAGAGATAGTGTAATAAATAGTGACTATAATGATACAGTTCTTTGCCAAAGCTTGGATCATCGTTGTTAGCAGCAGCATTAATTTTAATTTGTTTCCGTAATTGAGTGGAGGTTTGACATATGCAATTTGTGCTTCAGTTGGGCAAACTGATCCTTGATGGACTGGTGCAGAGGTTTTGGTGGTATTTTTTCACTTGTAAACAGAATTCTTATTTTAATGAGAGTAAAGATCTTTATAATTTGAAGCCAATTGCCAAGAGAGGTTTGCAAATTGCTAATATAAGGTTCAAGTAATTTACAAATAGGACATTCTGATGTTTCAAGTATCTTTTACATTGTTACAGAAATAGTTGGTGTTCCTTCAAACATAACATTTACATCTTATTTTGGAAGAGTGTTAGCTGCTGCTGAAAAGACTGTGAAACTGAGAGACAGAAATCCTTTTTCTTTTTATGTTTGCATCACGTCCTGGTACCAAATGACCGGTGGTCACCCTCCTCACCTCTGGTCAGAGCAGATTTGGGATTCTGCCGTGAGGTGGTGTCCCACATGTGCCAGTGGCTTGCCCGCTGCTGCTGTGGTTTGTGCAGCAACTCCTGGATTTCAGGCTGGTGGTCTCTGAGCTACTGCAAAAGAAACATGCACTGATTCTGATTAACTGAAACACAGCTGAAAACTACGATGGACAGGGCCTGTTAGCACCTCTGGATTGTTGATTTGAGTATTTTCTGCAGATGCCCAGATATCCACTGCAGCAATATGTGAAATATATCATTCATCTTCTCTTCCTACCTATGCAGGACATGGGTTAAAAAACATGAGGTAGACCACTGTCTCCAGAGGAACAGACCACCAATTAATTGATTTGATGACTGATTACACAGAACAGTTGGGTATACTGTGTCTGCTGCAGGAACTGTAAAAGCTCAGAAAATGCTAGTTTGTCCTAGATATGTCCTTCTTGCTGTCTGCCACATGCTCACATAAAAGGCTTTAGAGCATACCTGAATGGGGTATTCTAAAAGCCATTCCCCTGGATGGATCCCTGCGGCAAGAAAATCTCTTCAGCTTGAATTCTCTTTTTCTTAGCTGTCCTTTTAATTTAGTTTTCAATTCACTTATTTATATTCTCTGTCTCCACTTGTTCTCCCAGGAGATGCCAGACAATAACCTCCTATGCTGTAGATCAGGGACTTTCTGAAAATGCACAGGTGAGATAAATTGAGCAAGATCAGAACTAATTTTAATTAACTCACAAATGTTGCATCATGGAATTATATATATTGTTTTAAGAGTGGAAGCACCTCATAATACCAGAGCTCAGGGTTATTAATATTCCCTCTACAGTGGTCCCTAATTAGTTAGAATAGGTTTGACCATTTTTACTCTCATGCTGTGCTAACATACCAGGCCTGAAAAGGTCACAGCTAGTGGGATCTAAAAAGACTCTTACAGTTTTGCTCACGTGAATTCCTTAGCAATTCAGTCAAGTTGATAAAAATAGAAATAATAAATGGAGAAGGCTGATGCTTGTATTATAGCTTTTATTTGCCATTGCTTTGGTTAGAGGCTTTGCACTACGAAAATTTGTTCAACGTGAACATGGATTATAGAACAAGACTGTTACTAAAGACTTCTTTTACATCTTATTATGATTCCTTGGGCAAAACTGGGTTATCTCTGGCTGCTGTTCAGGCTGAAGCATCTGGGGTTTGCTGTAATCTGTGTTTTGCTGTCAGTATCCCTAGAGGACCCATTGCCAGCTGAAGAGTGATAAAAGATTGTGCTCCCACCAAGATCATGCCTTTGCTTCTCTTTACTCGTTTGTCAAGTAACCTGATGAAAAGACCAACTATGACAAGCACTGGCTAGCTGAGAGTTTTCCCACAATCTGGGAATTAGCTGATCAGGCAAGTATTTGGTCTCTTACTACTTAAGCCTGACACAAATGTGTCATCACATAGGAGAGAAGCTGACATTTAAAATGCTTTCCCATAGGCAGGGCAGTTTTTTAAACCAGTGGTGCACAATGGGCTTAAAGGAACAGGCACAGTGATACACATCTGTAACACCAGGAGTCCCCTGGTGTTAAATCAGGCAATTTTATATGACTATGAGCCCTCAGTTTCTTTGCTAGTTTGTTCAGTTGCTTTCAGTCATCTGTTGTGAAGGGTTTTTAAATTTTTGGATTGCCTTGCAACCCTCTGCTTTGGTCAGGAACACACATCAGTTGGAACTGAAGGCCTGGCTCGGGGTTATAGCACAGTGGTATGGAAAATCCTGGTTATTTCTAACCCTGATCTGGCAAACGATTCGTGAAGGTGCTGAGGTATTAAAGTCCTTGTCCTAAGCAATTTTAAAAACTGGATTTGCAAAGTTACTGACAGTGTATCTCCAGGGTACAGAAAAGTTTCATTGAATAATGCTCTGTAAGCTGCTCTGACTCTTTAACCTGCGATTCCACCAGGTTCCATGTCTTTGCCAAGTTACAGAGAGAGCCACATGGCACAAGAGCTGGGGGTATTAAAAGTGCTGTTAAAAATGAATTACTGAATTTTTTTCCACTGTTGAAATGGGGTTGTCTTTTTTTAAGCAATGACACTAACCTCTGAGATAAGCCCCATTTTATCTACTAAGTAAAATTGATGTCTGTTTGGAAAACAAGGTATTTTGAGAATATTTGTATTTTAGAAAGGGATACAGTGTAGGATGGGAGTGTCTGAGGCACATCACAGGTGATGTTCCTGACTATTTTGTTTGACCTGAAACTGTGTTTCTCAATGGTTAACAGTTCAGAAGCTATTCTTGACACAGCATGTGGCCTCACTGGAGTCATGGTAGCTCTGCTGTGCCTAAATCCATCGTACACATTTTCTATTTTACAGCTCTGGGTCAAACTGTGAAGAGCTGAGATAAGGAATACATTAAGTAGTTCATAGGTGGCGAGACAAGAGCCTGCATCGTGGTGCAGGTGGCAAGCACTGGCAGCTGATCCAGCCCCTCCACCGTGACCTCAGATGAACTCACTTGTGCTGATCATGCTATTTCTCCCAGTAACCCTGCTGAAAGCTGGTGAGAAAGCACTGACCCCTTTGTGAACCTCACAGGCTCCATACGCCAAGGCCTGAATTGCCACCCAGATGCCAGTGAGGTCAAAGAGTCGCGGGAAGATGCTGTGCAAATCATCCTCTGCAAATAAATACCAGCTTCCACCTCCTTCCTCCTCTCTGGCCCTGACGCACAGAGGTGCTTGTCATCAGGGCAGAGTTTCTGTGTGAGTGTTGGAAGTGAGGCTGGACCCACCTAAATCTGTGCTCTGGCTTGACGTGCTCAAATCAAAATTGGTAGCAGAGGATTTTGATTCTCTCCTGTGTCTCACGCTCTGTGCCATCCTGCACCTGGCAGCTCTGGGCTACACTCTGCTTTTCCAGCTCTGCCTTCCCTCCTACTCTATCTCCCTGTAAACACATTTAAACCAGACTTAGTTTCTGGATGTGTTGCCTCATGCATGCAGAAAAACACACACACTGTCAGTAAAATTTCTTTGTGTTAGTCTTCTTTTCTCCACTTTTTCTGCTTGTCATGCAAAAGGAGTGTCTCAGCACAGTGTTAGAAGGTAATGTTAATGAGAATAGCCAGCAGCCCGAAGTAATGCTAAGTGGGTAGAGTTTGTGTGTTAATACATGAATTTATACCAGGACAGAAAGGCTCTGCAGAAAGGGCCCAGGTCTTAACTGGATTTTTGTTGCATTTGCTTGTTGTGGGTTGTGAGTTTTTGTGCATAACACATGCTGTCACCTTGAGCAGATTTATACCGATAAACATTTTGATCATGTGTACAGTCAGTGTACTGTAAGTATGTCTCCTAAAGTGCAAGTTTACAAGTCAATTACCAAAATCACCTGGTTTAAAACACACTGTAGGCAGCTCATTAGGCTGAAAATGTGATTTTACCATTCTGAGGAAGAATCTTTTGCTTGGGAGTGGAGTGTATTTAAGGAAAACTGCTGTATTCCTTCTCACCCTTTGATCTGCATATGATGTATCTTGTAACCTATGTCTGTCTCTTCTTTTGTGTTGCAAAGGGAGTGCCTTCTCAGGGTATTTTGTACACAGATAGACCTTGATGTTCTTTTTAGTCTGTGTCCTTGGTCTATTAGGTCAGTGCTCTGTGTTATGAACCTCATTGTGGAGTTTGCAAAAGAGTGAAATATACTGAAATACCTCTGTCTTTTCTTTTTCAGGATACAAAGTTTTGACTAGTGCCTCCCCAAGAAGTGTGATGAGAAATGGCTTTAGGAAACAATACCCAGAGAAGTTATTCCATCATCCCCTGCTTCATCTTTGTTGAGGTGAGTGCAGCATTCAGCTGCCAAGCCTACATAAAAGGCAGCTCTTCTCTGCAGGAATTAATAATTTGTTAGCCATTTTATTTGTAGGAAAGGATGCTTTCTTACTTGATCACATAAATATCCGTCTTCATACTCAGTGCCATCAGATCCCCCTGAAAAAAGTCCTGCATGAGTTATCCAGATCTTGGGTACAAGCATGCAAGAACAAGTGGAGACAGTGTACCCAAGACTTCTCTGTCTGGTTTTCTGGCTAGTCCTGTGGTATTTGGCAGAGAATGGGCAGTAGCTGCAGGTGTGGGTCAGCAGCAGGTAACTGCTCATCTTCCCATCTTTTCTCAGACCTCTCTGCATCTTGGTGCTGCACAGGGACTAAACCTTATTCAAGGAAATTTCTGATCTCGCTGTCTGGTGGTTCACAGGCTTGGAAAACAACACTCAGCTCTGATTTCAGTTCAGGTGGAACAGAAAATGTAGATGAGGCATGCCTGACCTTTAAGCGTGATGAAGAAGCTTGGCTAGCACAAGGGCTGTGAATTGTCTGGCAGTGAATCTACAGTTAATGCTCCGTGTCTTTGTTAAGGGCAGCTGGTGTGGTGGGTCTTTTAATTATTGTTTAATTATTTTATTATTTTAGTCCACACAAACGGGAGTTTGTGGTTCTTCTTTTACTTAGCCTAACACTGATAGACTGGCCAACATTCATTATTCAAATCCGTGATTGTTCAGCTGGTGCTTATAAGGGTGGGAGGGTTTTCCTGGCAAGGGAAGCAACTCTGTGTTTCCAGGGAGGATGAAAGCTTCCATCAAATTTAGATGGTAAAAAGGAGATAACTGCCTGTGAATAACCAACTTCAGAGCCACCTGTCTGATGTAGCTTGTATGGAATGCTCACTCTTTGGCCCAAGTTATGAGGCAACTTGAGCTCTTCCACAAGTAAAGTGCTAGGAACTGTCAAAAGACTAATTGTTGTTCCAATGGAGGCAATGGGTCGCTGCCTTATTCCAACAGCTAGGGAAAGAAAGGGTAAAGATGGGGGAAAGCAGAAATTAGCTCAGAAAAACACCCAATAAAAGCAATCAGGAATGAGATGTCTCAAATTTATTACTTAAACAAGCAGCTCTGAAGATTTTTAGTCCTCTAAAGAAATGAATGATGGGCCTGGTTGGCAGCCTATGACAGCGACATAAATTGTTCCTCCTGTAGACAAGACTGACATGAGGACTTTTTGCTCCATAAATGTACATTCCTTGTCCTTTCACATACTTGATAGGCTGATTAAAACGCACCATTAAATTAAAAATGAGTCAAAACCAGAGAGGTAGTGTCTGAAAAGATGTTCTCTTTGCTATACTTGATAAAAACATGTATTTCTCCCCCTCTTTGTCCACAGTATAGGTTTTTAATGTAGCACTACTGGGACTACAAATTCATAGACTTGTGTCAAGCATTGTAGCATTAAACAACAGGAAATCTAATTTCCTGCTGGGGGTGCAGAGATGATTGATAGTAGCCATTCCGTCTGAAAAGTCCCTGTAAATCTTAAGGCACACTGGAGGTGTTGTTGTTTTCCCGCTGCTGTGCTCTTGAGACTTTTTATTTCAGAGGAGCCGTCCCAGACACCAAGCCCTGTGCTGGATTACCTGGGTTAGGACAGACCCTATTTTTGTTGCTTTGAAGCAACCATGAGAATTGATTAGCAGTGTGACACCTTGCTACTGCTGTGAAAAGCAGAGCAGCTAAAAATAATGTTGCCTGCTTTCCTGACAACGTTTTTCTGTGGGAAAACAATCCAGCAGCACCATGCTAGCTGATCATGATAGGAAAAGAGATGGTCAGTAAAAATTATCCTAGGCCTGTGCCCCAGAGTGTGCTGCCTCCCTCACTGGAATCTTGTCCTGTGATTAGAAGGTTTGAGATATTTGCTCTTAAGAAAATAATGCTGAGCTTTGATTGTCATGTCAGATGCCCTGCCAGTAGGTGTTTGCTAACTGCCCACTGTGCAGTGTGCCTTCATGAAGTTGTGGTGGCAGAGGTAGAAATGAGGTGTCACAAGGAGTCTGGACACTTTAAACACCATCATGCTTCAGTCTGTACAAATGTGACACAGTTTCAGCTGTTATTCTAATTTCCATTTTTTTCCCATTTCATTTTCCTCCCAGTGAACTAACTTGTAGCAGCTAGTTAATATGGAACCTGACCTGAAGATGAATGGCTCATTATAAAAACTTAAACCCTGTGCCTGACTCTACAAATTCCTTTTTATGTCCAAAATATGAAAGTTTTAATAATAAAGAGATAACATGTGATGTCTAATCTGAAATGACAGAAATGTTAAATCAACATTTTCATTCCCTAATTGGAAACACAATGTCACGTTATGAGTGGATTTAAAGGCTAAATAGGGAATCATTAAACTAATTTTAATCCACTTATCAAATCTAAGTCCCTCTCCCAAATAATGCAGGCAGCTTTCTGGATGACTCTTTATTGTATTATAAGAGGTGTCATTACAGTCTGGCATTTGTCACCCAGTGTCTGTGAAGATTTGGTGTAGTACATTTTGTTAAACACATAAACAATTAACTAGCATGTGCAGGAGACTGAGATTCTCCTTTTCCCTGCTCTCCTTTGCAGACAGCATCCTGAAAGGAGCCTTCAGGAGGCTCTCTCCCAGCCTTGGTTTGCATTGGACAGATGTTAAATGGTAGTGCAAAGCTCCCCCACGCTATAGCTTCCAGGGCCCTTTGGGGTCAGTGGTGGACCCAGAGCATGCAGCAAGGGCTGTAGAGCTGCTTTTGATATGCCCTGGATCTATCTCAGCAAATGCCAACAGTGCACAGCAGCCTGTGTGGGGATTTGTTGATTGCCAGGACTGGTCACTAAAGGAGTCTCATCGATGGTAGGCAAGCATGAGAGAAAGCAGGAGAAGCAGCACCTGGGATGACAGGAGGAAAATTCTCACATCTTCTTCCTTTTTCACTTACGGTGGCCTTTGTTTGCCAAAGCTCTTTGTGGAGCATCTCCTCCCTCCTTCACCTGCTGGGTGTGTGTGACAGAGCAGTGTCAAAAACATCTGTAACAACACTTCAGCACAGCTGTGCCATTATTTGCTATCAAAACTTTGCAAGGTTTGATCCAAGGAGTGCTGTGTTCCATCCTTCCACAGAGCATCTGCGTGTGTGCTGGTTGAAGGTGGGGAAAGGTACAATCACAACTGGCAGATGTGTTTTGTACATAAAAAATACAGCCAGTTTCCTGCAGGTGAGGAATAAATTGTTGTCAGAACAGCTAAGCTTTCTGGGGCCTGGGCAGTGCCAGGGATAGAAGTGGGAGAAGTGCAATGCCTGGCAAATCCCAGCTCTCTTCCTGTGGGGCTGGTGAGCTACCCTGAGGTCTTCATCCAGCACTGGTATTCATGCTCTGTGCTCTTGCCCTCTCTTTGTTCGTCTCATTTTGGGGGTCAGCTTTCTAGGAGAAAACTCAGGCTGGGGGGTCTAGGAGACAGTCCAGTATGGCTTTGAATTTGGTTGGCCAAAGGGTTGTCCTTACTTTTGAATCCTATTTGACGCTTATCATTAGTGACAAGGAAGTGCAAGGTGATGTGATAATTGCGTTTAGCAAAGAGATGTTGGAAAGCAAGTTTCATACTGTGAGTAAACAGCATCCCCACAACTACACATGACTTCAGGGGGAAGGCATGAGAGCAACTTTAGAGCCATTGTGTCTGCTTGAATGGTGGGTTTTGAAGAAGCCATATCCTTTTCTTCCCGCAAAGAAAACTCTCTTCTCAACAACAGTAATGGCTCTCTAGGCAACAAAAGGAGAAATTTGGTCTGGAATTTCTGCTGATGAGGCATTTTCTACTTCCTTTTTCCTCTTCCTCATGCTGCAAGTCCTGGCCTGAGGGCTTGAGTTGTTTTGGGGTGAGTCATCTGAGGATTTATTTTCAAATGCAGGTACTCCTGAAGGAGTTGGGCACATCTGAGGTGTGTCTTTGCACACAAACCCACTAAAATTTTCTGGAACCAGATTTAATTACATTGTCTTAAATTGATCAAAGAATACCAAAGCACTTCGATATATGACTGATATATATGCTTCATTGTGCTTCATTGTGGATTATTGTAATCCTGACTCTGACAAGGTAGTAGGGGCAGACTCAAATATGTAACACCATTAAAACTTAAAACATTGGACATCTTTAAATTCTGTAATCTGAAGATCCCGCTTTTTCACACTAAATCCATTATTCTGCCCCCAGGAAAGCTTTTGCAGGCAGAGTGGAAACTGCTTCTTCTTGACAACCTGATATATAGGACATGGCAAAGGGCTGAGGATTTTATAAGGAAAAGATCTTCTTCCCTTCCCCCAAATGAATAAAATAAAAAATCTGAGAAATAAAAAGCTCTAGTCCTACATCTATTCTGGTACAAACTTGGGTTTGAACTGTAGGTATTCTGTAGCCTCACAGGATTTCTTTTTCTACAGTGGAGTACATTTTCCTTTACTTTTTTGCTATTTACTGTTTGGACAGATTGAATGGTCTTCAAGTATCAGTTCAAATGTAATTAAAAAAAAAGTTTCAACTTACAGAAGCACTGAAGAAAAGCATTCTTTTTTCCTTGCCTACATACATTTTCCTGTCAGCATTTCATGTAGTCAAGCCAACAGCTGAACTACCGAGTAGCAGGAGAATTTCTGCAATACTGAAATCATTTGTGTAAGTGAGACAAGTGCCTCTTGAACTTCTGTTTTTCATCAGCATCACAGCAGGGCTGAGGGAGCTGTGAAAAATCTGTGAATTTAGAACATTCATGACATGACATATGTGGCACTTCTTTCATTATAATTTTTTGGTTAGGTGTTCTGAAAACTCAAAAGGTTTTGCACATTTGGGTGTACTGGCTGGTGCCCTCTAATTTTGAGCAGTATTTGAGGAGTGTGAAATGGCCTCTTGCGTGTGCTGTAGTCCTCAAAGTTACGTTTGTAAAGGGGCATTGATTGTATAGGAAGTGACTTTTTATTTGTTTATTTTTAAAAAAAGAGTCACTTCTCTCATAATAAAAGCTTGCTGGTTGCTTTAGAGCTTTAATGATATCATTATTGCATAAAGGACATAGAGATGTAAGATTGCAATTTTGGATATTCAAAATACAGTGTTTTTGTCAAGGTAATGTCCAGCTCTCCCAGAGAGTGCAGAAAAAAATCCCGTCAGAATTTAACATAACCTTTAACTGGAAAAGCATCGCAAGGCGATCTAACTTCCCAACAGTGGCAGCGCTCAGAGCTCTGTTCCTTTCTTCTCCATCATGCCATGCTTAGCTGTGCTGTGCTGCTCCCCTGGGATGCTGCGAGGACAAAGTGCCCCGAGGGACATGTCATGTGCTGGTGTTGTATAAACTGCCTGTCATTAGATCCCCACTTAGCCGGCTGCGAGGATTGGTGCTGACAGATGCTGTGCAAATTCGGAGGGGCTCCTCTTGTTGCAGGGTGATGTTTCTGCATAATCCCTGTGCTTCAGTCGCTTCTGTTCCTTGGGATTCATTGTTTCTGATTTTATTCACTCAGAAAATATATCTGTTTCTCCCTGTTGCTCTTTCTAAAATATCTCTTTATGTTCCCCATTTGCCAGTCATTCCTCAGCATTCGCTTTCTTTGTCCTCCACACACCTCCTTTGTTCCAGGTGACTGGATAACTCCATATTGTAAAATTGCCCTAATCTCAGTGAATAGGTGTCTCTTGAACATTGGATTAGTTTTGTTGAATTGCTAAGTAGCTTTCATATTACCCGACTACAAAAAATATCATTCTAAGTGCTTCACAATTAGGCGGAGAGTACAGAAAACTCCTGGCCAAAATAGGCACTGTGAAAGAAATCTGATTATTATTTGATTCTCCTTAGCTTCTTGAGGACCTCTTAACATTAAGGGGCTGCCGCGAGAGATTAGGTGCTTTACTGACTCTTTCTTTAAAATATAAATGAAAGAAGGATTGTATTCCTGCTTGCAGACATGTGAAGCATTTTTTTTATCCTTCCCTTTATCCTGAAAATTTCCCATTTCAAATATTCCATTTGACAACCTGAATACCATCTTAGGGTTTCCACCAATGAATCTGGTCAACTTTTCAAATTATTTGTCTTTATGAGTATTAAAAAAAAAATTCATTTGGTAGTAGAGAAAAATGCTGTGAACATATTGTTTACACTGTGCCTTGAAACTAGCCAACACTTTTGAGAACTACTGAAATTTATAACATGTTGGTCTGTTTAATCAGATTTCTAAGAGAAGGAATTGTGCAGGGGTTTTTTGTTACTCAGCAGTTAGGGAGATTGGATTTGCTCTGGTTCTGAAGCAGAAAATAATTTTTCCCATTTGTTATTTAAAAAAAAAATAGCATTAGTAGATTTTTGCTAGAAAAGCTAGTAATCAGAAAGTTTGTTTAAAGCTTTGGGAAAATGGGTTATGAACCAGGCACTGTTCATGCAGGTGTTCTGTCTGTGCAGAAGTCTGCAAGCCATATTTGAAGCCTTCTAAGCTGGAAGGTATTTCCAGTAATGACTGAGAAGCTTTAACTAGGCTTAAAATAGGTAGCAATGTGAAAATACAGAGGATACAAAATGTAACATGGGCAGCCATCTCCCTGTGGTAGCAGAGTGATATTACCAGTTAAAATTACTGCTCGATTTTCCCCTCCTTTCTTTTCAGAAGTATACTCAGGTTTTTGTTTCTTGGATATTGCTGTAGAGCCCTTAATGTGTTAACTTTTGTTTGTTTGCCTACTTCAAAAACCTGAGGGATTTTCATGTTTTCTTTCCCAAGCACACAACGTTGAGCTGTTTATTTGCTCAAATACATGAAAATTTGGAGATCAATGAAGGTGCAGTGCACCTATCAAATTATTGACTGCTCTGTGATACAGTTGCACCATTTCCTCTGGTCTGCATCTGTGAACAAACTCTTTTTTTTGTTTTGGTCTGTAGGAATATCCCTGCATTTATTTATCATGATAATTTACATAAGTTACATGAAGTCCTAAAAAGAGTGGAAAGGATTTAACAGGGACTCACAAGTGCAGTCTAAGTAACCCTAAGTACAACAGACAAGCCTTTCCAGAACTGATCAGTAGGAAAGACATGAAAAATGTAGGAGCAAAGGAAGATGCTTAAAAGATATTTTGAAATATCAAACCCACCTCAACTTTATGACAGTGGCTTTGGCATCAGGAGAATTTTTAAAAGTGGAATACGTCTTTTTAAGCATCATGTCCAGTTTCATCAGGACTTGATTTCTGGTTCCTGACCAGCCACTCCAGACATTGAAAAGGAGGGGTTTGTTTTAGCTGTGTTTCAAGGGTGAAGTTACTAACATCAGCCTTATGGCAAAAATATTTGTTTCAGTGATTTAGCTTTGAAAGAATATTGGCATTTTCTGCTCTCTAGAAATTCCAACTGAGTTTTAATAACTGCTTTAGTAATCGGTCTGCCAAGTCTTGTGCATCCTATACAAACTTAAGGTATTGCATCAAACCAGAACTCCAAGCCTCTGGCATCATTTGAGTGCCTTTGTGTGGGTAGCAAATAGCTTTCCACATAAATAGCTTCTAAATTGTGAGATCTTCTTCTAAAACACAAATGGATAATCCAGTTGCCAGTACCTGAGTAACATGAAATAAATAAATCTATTATGAATGCAGCAGAATGTGGCAATGAAAAAGATACACCCTTCTGGACAAATGATACTTTATGTTTCCGTATTTCTAACTCATTTGACCAGTGCACCTCAGGTTTCATGATCTATTCTATAATTCCTGGGGCGTTATGAAGGGACATCTCGTGGTGCTTCTCAGTCCATTCCCACATCCCAGCATTTTTGCAATAAACAATTCTTCTCTGATATGTTTCCTTCACTGGTGTATTTCACCTGGAATTTCTGTGAGGTGTTGGACATAGTGCAAGTAGTTTGCAGATCCCGTTCCTAAAGCCAGATCCTACGCTTTTTACACAGGTAGGTTTGCACATGCCGTGTATTTGTCACAACTGTGACAACAGCTCACTGGAGCTGTTGAAGAGACTGTAAGAAAAGGGATCAATACAGATGTGTTTGCAAGAAGTACGTGAGACAGTAGGAATTGATGCTTTGAGAGCTGTTGCATCGTGTGCACACGATGCTAAATGGGCACTCAGGTCTGAACACACATGAAATTATTACTCATGATGGTGTGTGCTTACGACAGTGATGACAGATTGACCCTCACTTTTAGAGTTCATGAGACTTCATGGATTATCTTTCAGCTTGATGCCATGCCTAAAATAGTACTTCTGATTCAGAAGTTGAGGGAAGGGTCAGATTTAGGATATCTGTATAAATTGACAATGATAAATTCTATTAGGTCTTCCTGGAACACTCCAGTTTTAAGTTAAAGAATTAGGAGTTAAGAGGCATCTTCATCTTGAAACTGCGTGATTTAATGGTCAGGATTTCTGTTGCAGATAGATTTTTAGAAATGGTTGTTAGGTGCATGGTTGATCAATATTTTACTGAGAACATAGTCGATTTTTAAAGAGTTGTTTCTCAGTCCAAGAAACCAAATGGTTGTTCATAATGGTGTGTAACTCTTACTTTTGAGTGATGTGTTTACGGCACCTGCTGGGATTAAGATCTGCATCAGACTACACATCCTGAGAGGCCCAAGGCTTGCTGTGGTCTCTGCCAGCAGAGATTCTGCTTATTTGCAGAGGATCAGTGCAAAGAGCCCAAAAGAGTAAAACATACTCCAAAACCGTCTGTGCACTTCTTTCTCTTATCATTTCCTTAATGACCTAAACACAGGAGCAGATGAATGGAAGAACCCATGTAACAGGATGGGTTTAACATGCATTCACTTGTTAGCTTTTCATAGTTCTTGGGCATTATTAACATATTATGATTCTAGGGTAATTATTGATGAGGCCTACAAAAAATACGCTGCCATAAGATTAAACCAACTTGGAAATAATGATGCAGTTATTGCTGGAGTTGCTGTCGGTTGTCTCATTACTTCAGTAAAGTGAATTCTGTAACTTAAAGGATAGCTGCACTTGGTCATATAATGGCCAACTTACTCCACTGTTTCCCTCTCCCACCTATTAAACACTGCATGTCTCTCCCCAAAATCAGTAATCTATTGTTCATCGCGACTTCTGGAGTTTAGACTTTGCATACCTGGCAGGAGCTCTAATAATAATACTAATTCTGTATCAATACTTGTTATGTACTTTACTAAAGCACAGAAGTGTGGTGTGTGATTATTATGTGCAGATGTACAACATTATTGAATTAATACTGCCTTTATTTAGTTTACACCCTATAAAACAGACTACTTGGTTTCTTAAAATCCTCTGTGAGTTTTGCATGCTTCATGGAGAAATGAGGTGAGAGAGGCTTGAAAATAGTTTGTGGTACTTTTTCACAGTGGAACTATTGATTAAATTTCCATTTGATTTCCTGTAGTCTCAAATTAACACTGCACTTTTTATAAAATTATCACAAAGAAATCTGTAAATGCACTGCATAAATGTAGCCTACTTTCTTATTAGACCCTGACCAAGATAAGATTCCAGTTATAATGGAGGGAATTAACTTTTCAAATAGATTGGATAGCAGATTGTAGATTTATTAGTTTTGTAGTTGTGCTAATATTTGACTTGCAGCTAGCTAGGTCAGTAGTCATCAGGGATCTTTATGATCTTGTTTAAGCTAGCCAAAGCAAAAATCAGTTCAGCTCTGTTACAGTGGTGGGGAACATACAGAAAGTCTCAAACTGATAAAATTGTGGGAATAGGGCTGGTTTATACAGTGCTGGTATCATGTGAATAAATACCAGCATTGGTTTAACACGTTGAGTTTCAGGCTTTTTCATTCTTATTGAAAACATCTTTCTGTAGAAAGGAGTAAAGCAGTTTGGGACTTGGAAAAAACTCAAACTAGATGTGATTTGAATGAAGAAAGGCAGCCAGGGTGAACGAAGTGAATAATAAACCCAAGTCTTTACTCCTTTGAGTTAAAAAGAAAGGTCGTAGACCCACAGAATGATTTAGGTGGGAAAGGGTCTCTGCAGGTCTCCAGGCATAACGTGGCTCAGAACAGCAGCAGCTGGGTAAAGTTCCTTTGGGCCTTGTCCAGATGAGTTTTCCAATTGTCTTACAGGCAACCTGCTTAGTTTTTGAGTATCCTCATAGGAAAACACTTATCCTAATATTCTTTCTAATACAGTGATGCAATCCAGTGTGAAAGAAAAGGAATCTAGGACCGATGACAGAAAAAAGAGAAGGGAGGATGCAACAAAAAAGAGAGTGGGTAGCAGAAAGCAATAAAGGAATGAATCGCGTAAAAAATCTTCCTTTTTACTTTTAGGGCTGTGTGCAATTGGTATCCTAAGACCGGTTTTGTCTGCTTAGTCCCTTTTTCTTGCAGGAACTTCACCTAGGTATTGGCATGCCCAGTATGAAAATGTTGATTTCTGGTAGTCAGCATGTAAGATTTCCTTGTCCATGTTCAATATTTTAGAAACCAACATGTTGGAGAAAGCTTCCTGTTTGAGTCTTGACACTTCACACTGTTTTGTGAACCCAGTGAGCTGTATTGCTGTGCTGCCTTTTCCTAATATCTGCATCCTGAAGTGATTTCCACTGGACTCTTCTCCATGCTGTCCACTATCCAGCTTCCTACAAAAGCCACGTGTGCATCTTTGTGCCTCCTGCTGCTGGGCCTCGGTTTAGTAAGAATTGGTTTCGTAAGAAGGAGATGGAACTGCCCTTTGTGTATGTGGAGACTTGTTAAATGGGCATCGAGAGGGACATCAGTAATGTTAAATCCAGGTTCAGACATGATTCTTCAATTATATCCAAACCTTGTCACAGCAGATAACCGTAGCAAATACCTTTGAATATTCCTCTTCGTTTTGACAGGGCTAACATTGAAAAGGGAATGGTATCTTTAAGTGGAAGGGGAAAAAGTGAGCACCAGAACCTAGTGGGATTTTATTAAAGTTTTCAAACCCTAGGTCTTCTCTTCTTCCTTACCTTGCATTCAAAATACATAGCAAGATGATTACAGGTTCTGAAAAATTAAGCAGTCATTATTAATTTTTTAGTATGACTGCCTGCCAGTGATAAAGAATTGTACGAAAGGATTGGCTCAGGCACAACATGACTTGTGTGCAGCAGAGGAGATTCAAAGTGGTAATTGTTTTTTTAAAAGCTTCCTGTTCAGCTGGGAAAATGTTGGAGGCAAATAAAACGGATTTCATAATGCATTATACATATTAATAAGACTGTGAAGTAAAATTTCTTTGATCATTTTCTGTTTAATTTAAAACATTGTCTCTATTTGATTTTTATGATTGGTCTAAGAGTCCTGCAATCTTGGTATCAACAGATAGTTTCTTTTGGCAGTAAGTGCTGCATTTATCAATGTCTAATGACTGTAAACCTTCACTGCTCTATTAAATAGCATGGATCTGAAAGCACACACAAGTATTATGAATTTTAATAAATGCTGTTCTATGAACGACAATGATTCAGAGCTCCAGGCAGCTCCAAGGTTGTCAGCTCAGGTGGAAAGCTTTTATACCTGGAAGAACAAGGCAACAGAACAAGCATCTAAGGACATAAGGTCAGAGTAAGGCTAGATTTAATTTTCTCTCTTCTACACATGAATTCTGCACTGCCTTGATACTGATGGAGCCAGTGGCTTCCACTGGACACAGCAGTTCATCACAAAGGTGTTGGAACACGAAACAGCTAAATGCAAACACATCAGGAATTTCCATCAGAAAACACTAGTATTGAATTTTTTTAGTATAAATTTTGATTTGGTATATTTACTGAAACTCCAGAAGTAGATCCCATGTTCCTCAGTTAGTTCACTTAGAAAAGAACTGACTATCCTGGATTTTTAAGATTCGTTGTTGTGTGTTGTGCGTTGATACAAACCCCATAAATTTACTGCTTCTGTGCCTGCAAGGCATTGCCACCTCTAAGGCTTCTGCAAGATGTTGCAGACTGACAGGAAAGTGAGAGAGCTGCAGTTCTGGTTTGTACTTCTAGGCTTTTGTTTCTAGGAGAGGCCCCATCTGCCAGTCTGGGTGCTTTGTTGCTTGATGCAAACAGGGAGAGCAAACTGGGCAGGTAGAGTTGCAGGTTCTCCGCTTTGTGATTTAAGCCACATCAGCTGCTTGGAGATACCAACCATCAGAGAAACATATGACATTTCAGAAGAAGAAAGTAGCCTGGAAACTTTGGAGTTGAAAGATATCTCACAGTGAAATTTTTTCTCCCCTCCAAATTAAATTTGGGTTCCAGCATGCTTCACTCCGGTAGGATTTAGGATAGGACGCAGAGCAGCAACACCAGCAGTGCTGTGTTTCTGCACTCAGGCACTGTAAGGGAAGGGCAGGACAACAGGGAGCCCCTGTGTCTCTGTGTGTGCACTGAGGGGTTGTGGTCCCTGCCAGACCTGCAGCACAGGGGTCCTGTGCTGCTTTCCCTGGGGTGTTTTTCACTCGTCTGCTGTCCTTATATGAAAATCAAAAATACAGCAAGGCTGCTCCTGTGCCTGTGCTGACCATTTTCTCATCACCTTCTCTGCACCTCTCTTGATGACAATTACACTGTGATCTGTTAGTGTACCAGTGCCACTGGAGATCTTTCTGGCTAAAGACATCAAAGTGTTTCACCGCTATTAAGAGAATACTGAGCTGATTTAAGAGAGACAAAAGAGCTGCATTGTGCCCAACCCAGGCAACCCTTGCACCCAGGAGGGTGACATCCTTCACCAACAGAAAGTAAGGCAGTTGTGAGCCTTGTCTTGGCCTCTGGGCTCTGAAAAAAAGGAGATAACAGGAGATAGCTAGAGAACGGTATAAAACAGGACTGTTGTATCATGGCTGTCTCTGACACGGTGTTGCTATATCCTCTGGTCAGAGGGAGTGTCAGTCTATTTACTAGTTTGTTACATATTTTTTTCCCAGGGTTTTTTTATTTAAAAAGCCCTTGTAAATTGCTGGCACCCATAATTCCCATGTCAGGGAGTTCTACAGCTTTCTTGTTACATCTGTATTTTTGTTTATGTCAACCAATGGCTTCAGTGATTGACATAAAAAGCAAAAACTAGTGCACCTAGCACTTGAAGTCTGCAGTCTTTCCCTGTTTGCCAGACACAGCCAATGACACAGCAGTATCTCCACTCTCCTCTGAGACTTTCTTGATCTTCTGGGAACTTCTTACGGGTTGTCAGGGGAGTCCTGGAAACCCTTGGATGATGCCAGTGAGGACAGTTAGATGAGCCTTTGGCTGCTAGTAGCAGCTTCTAGTCAGCTCTGCCAGCTACTCCTGATCCAGAGGGGCTCTGAGCTTGCAGATCTTTAGTCCTGAACAAGGAGGGTTAAGTGAGACACTGGCACAGGTTGCCCAGAGACGCTGCAGCTTCCAAACCCTGAACCTTCAACTGCAGCAGGAGAACAGAGTCTCTGTTTACCTGGGTTGGAAAGTGGAAACTCCAGTGATGATGAAGGTTAGAAACTGGTGGCTTCTGGCCCTGGGGGGAAGGCCCCTGCTCCGCGTGCAGAGCTGCAGCTATGGAAGAGGTTCAGTGCCAAGGCAGCTCCCTGGATGAGAGCTCTGCACAGTGAAGTACTTGAGCCAGCTGAACCTGAACCATGTGGCAAGAGAAAAGAGGGAGTGGTAGTGTTGAGATATTCTCTACCTGTGGAGAGTGAAGGCCCCCATCAGTGCTTTCCTTGATACTCATGGTGAGGAGGAAGAGGAGGATCTGAAGAGGACTGGATGGATCTGATGGGTCCACAGTTGAGATCACAGATCACAGAATAGCCTGAGTTAGAAGGGACCCAGAAGGATCATCGAGTCCAGCTCTTAAGTGAATGACCAATACCTGTGTTTGTCCAGTTGATGTCAGCAGCAGGGTTTGGCTTCTGTCTCCATGGGACCCTCTTTGAGGATCTAGACTGCTTAGAGGGGGACCAGCCTGACCAAGTGGAGCAAAAGCAGCTTTGCCAGCAGCCTGGCCAACCTGGAGAGGAGAGCTTAAACTAAGGGTGATGGGGTGGGAGTGGAAATAGCGACTAACAATCACGTGAGGAAGTAAAGGAACAGGCTGGAAGGACCAGTGGAGGACCAGGACTGAGCAAAGGACCCACTATGGTGTGAAGAGAAGGGGCACTAATCAAGAGAAGAACAATGACATGGAATCCCACCAAGCATAAACACATAAGTAAAGAAGTGCCAGGGAAGATTTTCAACCCACTTTTGGGAAATCAGCACCACCAGACGCTTCTCTGGCACATCACATTTAGTAGCTTGTGACTCAATTAATTCATTGCTCATGAGACAACCAGAATACACAAACACTCAGGATTCAGGATTATGAATCTCAGTCGGCAAGTAAAATTTGTTTCATACCAAGTACTAACCAATTCCTGAACCTCTGAACCCAATCACCATCCCCTCGCCTCTGCAGGAAAGGACAGTTTTTTCTAAGCAGTGGGAGGAATCCCTGCCTGTTGGTGTTAATGGGAGCCACCTGTCCGCAGCCCGTTCTCGGCACAAAGGTTTGACAAAGTAAGTTCAGATTCATAGCTGGCATTGCAGGCAGGTCATACCATTAACAGGTTTTCTTTGTCTGGTTTAATGGCAGGTGTTCCTTGTCCAGGAATTGGCATCTTATTTATTGGATTCAGTGTTTCCTCTTGAGACCAGCTTTCATGGCTGCATAGTTTGGGCATTTCTTCAGCATCTTCATGAATGACTTGGATGCAGGACTGGGCGGGATACTAAGCAAAATTACAGATGATACAAAACGGGGAGGAGCTGTTGACTCCCTCAAGAGCAGGGAGGCCCTGCAAGAGAGACCCTCAGCAAATTTGAGAACGGGGCAATCACCAATCATATGGAGTTCAACAAGGGAAAGTTCTGGACTCTCCACCGGGGATGGGGCAACCCTGGGTGTATGGACAGACTGGGGAATGTAAAAGGGACTGGGGGTCCTGGTCAGTGGCAAGTTGGATAGGAGTCAGCAGTGCCCTGGCAGCCAGGAGGGACATCCCTGTGCTGGGGGCACCAGCCCCAGCATCACCAGCCAGGCCAGAGAGGGGATTGTCCTGCTCTGCTCTCCACTGGGGTGGCCCCACCTCAAGTCCTGGGGCAGTCTGGGACACTACAGTATAAGAATGATATTGAACTATCAGAGAGTGTCAAAAGGAGGGCAATGAGGTTGGTGAAGGACCTGGAGGTGAAGCCATATGAGGAGTGGATGTGGGCCCTTGGTCTGTTGAGCCTGGAGGAGACTGAAGGGAGACATCACTGGGGTCTGCAACTTCCTTGTGAGGGGAAGAGGAGGGGCAGACTGATTTCTGCTCTGTTGTGTGCAGTGACAGGACCTGAGGGAATGGCCTGAAGTTGTGTCAGGGGAGGTTTAGGCTGGAAATCAGGAAAAGGTTTTTCAGCCAGAGGGTGTTTGGGCACTGGAACAGGCTCCCCAGGGAAGTGGTCACAGCACCAGCCTGACAGAGCTCAAGAAGCATTTGGACAATGCTCTCAGGCACAGGATGTGATTGTTGGGGATAGCTCTGTTCAGGGCCAGGAGTTGTACTCGATGATCCAACTGAGCTTATTCTGTGATCACTCAAGACCAGGACTGCACACTTGAACTTTGACAATAATCAAGGCCAGGAGCAAGTGCATGGTCACACTCTCTGACATGTCCATACACTGAGGTACGTGCTGTGGGAAGGAAATGAGAGGAATTAGAGGTCTGAATGTATTTGCAGGGCTTTGTGATTTCCCTGGTGTCACAGTGATGTGGAGAGATAGCTCACATGAGTGGAGTGCCCTGGATAAACAGGCGTTTTCAGGAAGGGCAGGCTGGGACAGCAAGAAGGGAGATTGCATTTCCAGCAGGTCAGCAGGGATCATCTTCTCCTCTGCTCAGTGCTGGTAAGACACATCTATGCTGGGTTCCCCAGTATGAGAGAGACACTTCCCTGTGATACCCAGGGAAAGGATCAGAGGCAGCAGGCACAAACTGCAGCAGGAAATGGCATTTAACAGAATGAGAGCTGTCATTCTTTAAGGGTGATGGAACTCCAGGGCAGATGATGCAGAGAGCTTGTGCAGTCTCTGTTCTTGGAATATGTTTAACACCCAACTAGACATGGACTTGGACTGCCTGCTCCAGCTGACACAGTTTCAAGCCAGGAGTCGATCCAGATGATCTCCAGAGGTGCACGCCAGCAGGAGCAATTCAGTCACAGTCTGGCACCTGCTTCACAGTTGTTTGTATCTGGTGGCTCCATTTAACTGTTCCCTTGCGTGCCATGTCTCTTTGATGCTGAGATAAATGGTGTAGCACATGGGTTATATAAGGTGAGCTGTATTTTAATTTTACATAGGAGGAAATGGAGGCACAGGGTGACTTGCCTATGACTTGCCTACGGTTACTCCTTTGGTGAGGGTCAGGATCTCAGCATCTGCATATGAACTTTTTTATCTTAACTTTTGCTTGACTTGTCTCAGATTTACCTGAGAAAACTCAAGTGCTTGACAGTAGCTGTTATTTGAATAATTTCCTTTTCCCTTCTTCATAAGTCTTTTATTTGTTTAATGGCCTTGAACTATCAGCACAATTTTTCATAGCTAAAGAAAAACCTTTTTCTCTTAGAACTAAACATTTATCAAGCTATAGCTCCATTGCACCAGCAAAACTTTTTAAAATGTATCTTAGTAATAAATAATTGCAGTCCTCTGTAAAGCTGCTGGCTCTGGAACACAATTGCTCAGCCTTTCCTTTTCTTCCTTTCCTCAACAGGTAGTGGTGAAGCATTAGTCATTTAAAAATCAGACAAAGGGTTTTGATGAATATGGGGAAAAGAGGCGGGTTACAAAAATGCTTAAAACATGTCAGAGTGCCACACCACTGTAGGAAGGAGAGGTAGAGTATTAGAGAGACTTCTGCAAGAAGTAGTTAATAATAACTTAATAACAAAAGAAGAACTTGGCAGCAGGGCAAAGAATTAAACACTGCAATTTGTTGTAACTGATTGAGCTATCAGAGTGTCATCTTTGAAGGAAAGGAACACAAATAAGGTCCAGGTGCACACCAGTGAGCACTCTGATTGCAACGACACAAAAGATACGTCCTCATAGCAGAACAGTAGTTCTAGCCCAGAAAAAGAGCAATAAAATGTGTTCATTTTTGGTATGTGGTTGGTGGAGGGAGAGATTCTGCTGCAGAAACACTGCTGTGACTGCCTCTTGTTTCTGTGTGCATGTTCACTGCTGAGAGATACCTTGCTCATTTCTAACCCCAAGCACCTGCCCAGAGAGTGTCCGTAAGTAATGAAGATAAAAGGCTGGCTGTTAACACCTTTAAAAATCCATGGAAACAGGACCATGTGTTTCAAAAGCAGCAAGAGAGGGGCCCAAGAATGTACGGTGTCTAGGAGTTTGGCTTCTCTGAGGCTTTGTGTTTACCCTGGAGTTTGCTGGGTTGAGAAATATTGTAGAAAAACAGTTCTGCTCTGTCTAAGAATAGAATTTTCTAACTAAAAGAAGCTACTGCTGTTCTTCTAAACCTCATAGCTCTCCAACTTGCAGTTTACGTACAGTATTCACTGAAAAAAGAAAGTGGGTTATGTACTAATTTGCTCTGGAATGAGGCTTCCTTTCTGCTCTTTCCTTTTGCATTGCCCAGAATGACATCTTTTAAGAACCTGACAGGTTTGGTTTCTCACTGAGATTCTCTCCCAGCTGGCAGATTGATAACCAGAACAAAAGAGATGAAAGTACTGCCAAAAATGTCTGAGAAGGGACCAGATTTGGCAAGTGCTTTCAGTGTGAGGAAGGTGAGAGAATGAGGAGCTGCTCTTCCTATCCATGCACACTCTATGAATTTATTATAAGGTTTCTGTCCCTGGAGAGATGTTCCCTGAGCTTGCAAGGCAGAGCTGCTGAGAAGAGGAAAACAGTTTCCCCTTCCTTTGGCCAGATATGATCCCAGCAGCTTTTAGCTCTGTCTGATGGACAGCTTTTTTACAGCTTTTTTGGTCTTCCTGGAGCAATGAGGTGTGGATGAGGCAATGGGTTGTGGATTGTATAGCAGCTGGAAAATCAGTAGCTCCTTTCTTTTGAGGAACAATCTGGGAATCATCTTCTGGACGAGGATGATGCACAGGGTATAAGAACAAACACCCATTCATTGGGATGAGAGTATGTGCTACTATACTGCTGTTGCACTCCTTGGTGTCTGTGTATATGTCAGAGTGGGCAAGAGTCCCCTCTTAACTTCTTTTACCTTGAACCCATCTCAAACACATTGCTAAAAACGTCACCCAATCCATCATTAGCATCCATGAGTCTGCAGTCTGAGAACAAGCACATGGACAGTGTTTTGGTGTAGTCTGCTTTTCACTTTGTGCAAATCTTTGTTCCTTTTGTATTTTGCTTTATCCTAGTTCTCATATTCATCTGATTCTCCCACTGTCAGTCCCTTCAATTTTCAGAGAGATGCCTGCTTTTCTACTTACAAGGACACGTTAGAAATCAAAATACATCTCTGCATCTCCCTGTGAACAGTTTCGCTTAGATACCACGTGAAGATACCAGAGAGCAATCATGAAAAGCATCCTGAAAAGATGTATAAGTCTGTTGTGTCAGAATCCTGTGTCCTGTCAGGATCATTGCTTCTGGTCACTTGGAGAATAGATTGTCCTGACACCTCCATGTAAGTGAAAACAGTCATTAGATTGAAAAGCCTTTAGAGTTCATGATGGATTTAACAGCTTTTATGAGCCATTTCTACAGTGAAAAAACATTAGTCAGTGAACCATTATCAGGTTGGAAGCTGTTTTAGCCAAAGGCAGATTTTCAACTTTCCAGAACAGTTCCTGTATTGGGCATTTTTGGAGGACACAGACTCATGGAAATAAAATGCATGTGCGTGCCAGTCAAATACGTGGTTTTTTATGGAATTACTGTGGTATTTCAAAGCTAAACAAGCTGCAATTTTGTGATTTTGGTTACTGAAACCAGGCGAATTATGACAAGATCTTGCATCATTTCTAGTGGACTGGATGACTCATGCCAGTGTAGTCCAGGTTAAGAACTGCTGTCAGAAAGAATCAATCTCAAAGCAGCCTTTCACAGAAGAACACATCTTGTTCAAAGATAGAAGGGCAAATTAAACACCGAGTTCTCATTAAACTCTTTGGAGTTGCACTGAGTTTTCAGGAGTTTTTGTTACTTTGCAATATTCAAGTATTCAAACAAGTTTCATGAGGCTGGAGCAGACCAATAGGTAGATCCAGAGCACGGTTTAGAGGAGCAAACCCTGAATCCTTTTAAGCACAACTTGAACAACAGTTTTTTGAGAACATCCTGGCAGACTGTTTTCTGTGTTCTAACCTTCTTGTGGGCAGTTTCATGAGGTGCAAAGTACTCCTCCTGCGTTTAGAAGAAGCAGTGAAAGATGTTCCAAGTCTTCCAACTAGGCAAGCTCTTCCAAAGCAGCTGTTTCTAGCAGTGGCTGGTCATATGACGCTTGAAGTACAGAAGTTTTTACTAGTGTGTTAGATGCTCGATTTCATTGAGTCAGTAAGAGCTCTCTTAATGAGTCCTGGAGATGCTCCCAGCATTTTGTACTGTTTGTTTTAGGCACACACTGGATAGGCACAATAACCAGTCCTGAGAGGGTGACTCGTTTTCAGTCAGTTCCAGATGACCACAGGTATTTGCCAGCTCAGTATCTCTCACTTTCCTCTCTCCCTCAGCTTCAACATCAGGTCTTTAAACTTGGAGAAAGCTGTGAAGTGCTGCATTGAGAAATGTGCCTGTTCTTGTCATGAAAGGTGCTATGGAATTATTGGTGCTGATACCTGCCTGAGGTTCAGTTGTGTTCTCTTCATCTGAAAAAGCTGATTCTGCAGATGTCTTGATGGGGAGGTGAAGAGCTGGAGAGGACAGGACAGGAGAGAAAAAAATGCTCTTGCTTTCTTTTAATTTAACATCAGAGCAGTCAAAATATATCTATGCTCTGCTTCTATTGCTAAAAAAAAGAGTCATTCTGAACAGATGCCATTTTAATGCAGACTTTTATGTTAAGAGAATTACTTAGTCTCCACCACAATTTGTAGATCATTTTAAGGTGTTACGTGCTGGAAGCAGCAGTTTCCTGGCTGTGTGCCATTTGAAACTGGGTAGAGCATTAATGCCACCTGCTGAAAAGCCTCAGGGGACCTGCTCAAGGGAAGATAAATATGCTATACTTGTGGCTTGGAGGTTTTAACAACACTTGGTAACGGTGATGATGTTCTTCAGGTACCAAATAAAAATAAAAATTTAAAAATCTGATATATTCTCCCTCTTGACAGGTGAAAGTTTAATTCTCCCCCCTTGTATAAATCTCATCCTGACATTTATCTGAAAGGCTATCAGTCCTCATGTTTCTGGGGTCTTAAAGGAAAATTGTTCTCAATTTTTGTTGAGAGAGGAGTCTTGATTTTCACACATAGAAAATAGCCAAGGATTTCACAGGAAGTTGAGAATGCATGTACTTATACAGCTGTTTGAGGAACACATTTCATTTCACTGTTGTTTTTTTGCAAACTGATTTTTGCCATAACAACAGCAGCAGCCTGTGTGCACCTGAGAAGAAGACAGTACATGATATACAGGATATGTGTTTGAGGGGCAGAAAAAGTGTGGGACATACCGTGATGTCCCAGATACAGGAGGCAGAGCTGGAGGGTCTGGCCCTGAAAGCAAGACCTACCTAATTTTACAAAGGAGTTTGCTGCTGTAGCAGGCAAGCAGCTTTCTGATCCCCATCCTTTAAGTGTATGTCTTCCAAATGTTGCTTAAAGTCCCCATGTTACTGTGTATTTAAAACTTTTCTTAATTTACCTTAAAAATTCCATTCCAGCAATCAAGTGGTGATGTGACAATCTCAACTGTAGTTTAAAAGAATTAGCTAAATTTCCAGCTTTTTATTGTGGGAAAGAAAATTTACTAGTGTAATTCCTGTCAGAATTTTAAATTTATTTCTCTTTACACCACACTTATAGACAGACAGTGGATTGATGTAAATTACACAGATTTTAATCCAGGAAGGTCAGACCAGGTTCAGTAACTTTTATGCTATTAGTGAACAAAGTGAGAGTGAGATCACAATGTGCAGGATCTGAGAATCAGCCCTGAGTAAAAGACCAAGGAGCAGAGCCAATGCAGTGGATAGCTCCTCCTTTTTAGCTCTGACCCCCTCAGTCACCAGCTCACTGCTAGATCAGCTTTCTGATAGAGAGCCTTTGTGAACCATCTTCAATAAGGTTTAGGGGAAAAAGAAAAAATTCTCTTTTTGTTGTTTGTTAGTGTTGGAAAACTAACCCAAGATAAAATCCTACATGAACTCCTGGATTATTCTTTGTAAGTAATAGTTGACATTATCAGTGTGGTTGTTTCAGAGTCAGTGGAGAGGGGAAATGTTGCTATTTAAAATTGCCTTCTGGAAACACCTCCCTTCTCCAGCTCAGTGGTAATGTCAGAGTGCAAACACAGGAAAGTTGGGTGCACGATCTGATGTCAAGGAGCAACTGATGCTTGTGAACAAATACTCACCAAGTGGGATGAACCCACCTATTCTTCCTGCTCATGATAATCCCCTTTGAAATTGCTGACTGCAAATTTACTGCTCTTAAAACCATCCTCTCTTCTTTCAAACTACACAAACCAGGGACAAAAACTTCTTTTACAAGTCAGGATGGAGCCCACGGTAGATTATTAACCAAATTACTGTTACCACCAAATGACCTGAAATTCCAGCTCTACTTTAAATGAGATGATGATGTGAAAAATACAGGGGAAACCCCAAATATATTAAAAACATAAAACATTACAGGCTCTGCATGGTTGTTTGGTAGTGTGGCATCTGGAATTTAATGTTGCATTAATGCCCCCTGCTGATAAGCCTTCAAAATCTACTTTTGGATCAAGCTCAGAATTTAATAGTCTACTGTATCAGTATATTCCTTAAATTAAAAAAAATATATCCAGCGTATATCTCATCATAACTGGGTTCTTAATGAGATCACATTTCTTTTAAGTCTGCTACATAACAAGGTCTGTGCTGTCACAAAAGCAATAACAACAGCTCCTTATAGTTGTCCCATGAGAACCCTTTCTGCACTTGGTTTAGTTACAGGGACAAAGTGATGTAGCATAACTGGGTGGAATCTAAATCTTAAAGGAGAAAAAGAACCGTTTTATGATGATTTAATGAAGAAAGCAAATTATTATAATGAAATACGGCTTGCCAAAACAGAGAAGTTGCAAGAGGGTGAGCAGATATTCAGGGTTATACTAGAGGGAGCTGAGTCACAGAATCAGTGAGGTTGAAAAAGGCCTCTAAAACCACTAAGTGGAACCATTAACTGAGCACTGCCAAGTCCACCACTAGCCCATGTCCCTAACCCATGTTCCTAAATGATAAGCCTTTTCACAGCATTTATGATCTGTTTTCTAGGTAAATAAAAGACATATTTAGTATTGATTTTTACAGAGACTCTCTTGCTAATAGCAACACAGGTATTACTTGATTCCACAAGAGAGGGGGGGATTAATTTCTTCCCTCTTCAAGCCGTGGGAGAAATGCTTTTCCTCTGCTGTCAGTGATTAAAAGGACATTTCTGTGTTTTTTCCAGTTTCTATCACCAGTGCTGCTGCATCTTTCCTTTGTCCATTCATCTCCCTGCCTCTCTGAGCTACATAAAATCTTGTGCAAGTGCCCATAGCACTGGCTGACCACCTGAAGCTTGTAGGGACATCTGCCCCTGCATGTCATTCCCTCTGAATAGAGTGAGAAGACCGGTGTTGTCCCTCTCCAGCATCAAAGGCTGAGCTTTTCTAAGATAGAGATGGTGTAAAGAGGCTCTCCCAAGGCAGCCCAGCTCTTTGAGAGTGCAGTGAATACAGTGAGGGCAGGCTCAGACTGTTACAAGACACTCATTGTGGGTAGGTGTCCCTGCTTCCTTCAGGCTGACAGTTTCAGCCTGTGATCAATCCGTACTTACCTGTCAAAGAAAGTAGGCTTAAATTTATTACATAAGAATCACTGGTGAAAAGCAAAAGTCAATACATGAAAAGGCTGAAAAATGTTGTTTTAAACTGAGAAAGCTAGAGCAGTGTATAAAGTGCACTGAGTTATATCTGAGTTAAACAGATTGAGATAATCAAGGTGCTTCATACTGTTACTTATTTTATTTTCTATATATGAAAAGGTTGTACTGGTTAGAACATTTTTATGCCTTTATGTTTGTTGCCATTAAGAGACCTATACTGCTTTAACTGCACAGTTAGAGCGGGAGAAATCTGGATTTTTTATGTGGGTGAGCTCTTAGGTAACATTAAGCTATTGTGGTGTAGCACCTCGCCATTCTTCAAGGACCATTACATAAAAAAGAAGCTGAAAGAGTTTTTAACCAGATGTCAGTATTTTTAGAGGTCATGCTGCTCTCACAAACAACTCCTCCTGCAATAAGTAACTTAGGAAGACATGAAGTCCTTTTCTTTTGGTCTGAGCGTTTCTTCTTCAGCCTTACAAACTATACCTAATCCATACTTAATTACTGAAATGGTGAAATAAGACAGTAAGTTCTTGAAATGGACTTGTAAAAAGCTCTGCAGAGACTGCTTTGATTTCTACACAGCTCCAGCTTCATAAGCCTGTGTGCCTTAATAAGCCTCTCTGCCTCCACATCCCAGCTTGTGCCTGCACACTGAATGGACTTCAGAACTGCTCTAACAAAGCCATGTCCTGTATCGGGCTGCTGCAGACCAGGCCATGACTTCTGTGTGCCACAGCTGCATAAAAAAACTGATTTCAGAATCAGTTATATGAGGTGAGGGAGAACACCTTAAGAAGTGGCAGTATAGAAAGACCACTGTATTTCATATTTAATCTGACAGTATAAAATAAAAGGTTATTCAGCATAATGAAATCATTCACTTGTACTTTTTTTACCATTACATGGAATTCCAATAGAGGTTCGTTTTTTCTCTGTCTCTTTCATTAGACAATGTAATGTGTAATGAACAGTCTGGTGTCTGGTTTTTTTTGTTGTTTTGCAGTATTTTCATTAAAAGTAGGTGATTTGCTAAATCCAGTTTCTTGGAAACAATAAAAGGTTGTGCAGTCGACCTGATCCTTGTAATACATTACAAACATTAATTTGCTGCAGTCACAGGCTTCAGGAGCCTTTGCTGTCCTACACACTTCTCTTTCCACAGACCTGGGTCTGCTACACAAGTGTGAAGGTGAAACCTTTAAAGGAGAATCACTTGTGATAAAATGGCACAGAACAGATGCTTAACAAACTGCTGTAGACCGAGGCTTTTGTTGATCCCTGAAGGGTTCATCCTGCTAATTCCCATTAACAGCTAATGGGAGGCAAGCACCTGCCACCCTCACACCTCAGTGTGGAATTTCAGCTGCTGGTACATCTGGATCAGATGGGCTTCTAATTAATGGTAGTCTCCATCTTCTTTTTTATTTGTGAATATAAGCTTGTCTGAAGGCATGTTTAACATTTCCCTACCACTTGATCGATCCACAGTGTGAACATGTAGATCCTTCTTAAGAAGTTGTAGTAGGTCCTTCAGCACAGACAATTTCAGGAGCCCTGAAAAGAATTCCCGGAGAGATACTGTAAAAAGGATTGGCAAAATTACTGTTTCATTCAAATTATCCAAATCCAGTATTTTCTAGGAGTCTGCAATTCTTCTGCCAGAAGGAAGTTTGATTATTTAAGAAAACAAAATATAACTAATGAGATGTTTTCTTCCTTTATGTCAGTTACAAGCACTATGAGCTGAAGATTGCTTTACTAAGTAGAGATCAGCTGGCCACAGCTGGATCTCTGAACCAGCATGAGTTTCTGAGGCCTCATCCTAATCAGGATACTTCAGGAAACAGACTTGGTAATTCTTAAATAGAGGCTTGATCTGCTTTTAGAAAGGCAAAAGTGGGTCTTTGAATTTAGTAGCAAATGTGATTTGTTCCAGTTTGCTGTGCTTCTAACATCCCTCCACTGCAGCTGCAAGACTGGAGTTCCCAGCTCCAAGGAAACATGGACTGTCTCCCTTCACAGAGAGACACCTGGACCCATTCCTGGGCAAAACAGTCTGGGATGCACAGTTAAATATTTCTGATATTATCCAGTAGAGAGCAAAGACACACCTTAACAATTCCTTCCAGCAGTTATTTAGGAGTTACTGCAGGACACACATGTACCGTGACTATTGGATGCTCCAGTGTTTCTGTTCCAAGAGTCATGCTCTCATCACCTCTCTCAAAAAAGCACACCAAATTGTTTCAAGTTTTGCATAACAGTGGGTCACTAGAGTTCAGGCAGAGGGGGAGGTAGAAATGTGATCAGAATGGGTGGAACTGTGAGCCACAGCATGTGTGTCACAGGTTGAAAATGCTTGTGCAGGTTTGTGGTGCTCATGAAACTGTGGCAGTTTCAGTTAAAGAGGTGAAAACCACTGAAATTTGCTGGAAACAAACTGAGCAAGGGCATCAATAGATATCTCAATGACTATCCAATAAGGAACACCACATGCAAAATACTAGTTTGGCTTCTTTCAGGAGGAATAAAAAAGTCATATTTTACGTTGCCATTTGTGTGCAAGAACAGTTTTTCAGTTTTCAGTCGTGCACATTAAAGGCATTGTAAGATATATTATGAGTAGTCTGTGGGAAGACTGATAAGCTGAAAGAGCTTACTCTTTATGTATAAATAGCAGCAGTACTTGGGGGGTTTCAAGTTCACTCATATGGACTTGCAATATCACTTACATGAGTGACAAAACACGCAGCAAAAGGAGATTTTTGCAGTGGCTGTGTGCCTGTCTTACAGGACAGACGGGTTGTATGGCTAAAGGGTACACAAGAAATTTTCCCAGCATCTTCCTTTTCTCCATCAGTTTCTTACACTTCTATTAAAAACTCTGGGGAGTCTTCAGTGTAGACTGATAAAAAAATTCTGTCTCCCACAGTGTCCTCTCTCTTCTAATATTGATCTCTGTCTTTTAGAGCTTTATGCCCCTTTCCCAAGTGGAGTTGCACTCTTGCTTTCTTACTTGCAGAACAGGGGCCTCTTTTCCGTGGGTAACAGTATTTAAAAAAAAAAAAATCTCCCAATTGTTGAGGATATTGGGAAGTGCTTGTCAGTGAATTATGAGAGTGCATACAGTGTGGGGCTTCAGTGCCACTACTTGGGAGTGCAGTAATTCTCTTTGGATGTCAGTGCTTTCTGAGTTTTGCTGTCAGAGACCCTATGCTATTAAGGTGAAGAGAGGATTTCTGGATGTACACCAGTACCCTAGAGTTAGTGTGACTGAACTGTACTGCTTACTGCAAAGATTCTCTTTCTTTATACTCAGGACACAATCTTTCATTAATACCTGATTAACCCTGCACCAAATAATTACCCGTTGCTCAAAGAAGATTGCAAGACTTGCTTCTTATTTCTTGAACACTGAAGAAAATGATTTTTTGACTGCAGAGAATGCCCACAGGTTAAAGAAGAGCAAAGATGTGCAGTGACAAGAATATCTGCAAGGGCAGAACCAGTGTGGACTTGTAGAGCAGGGCAGAATTTAATTGTGTGTCAGGGGATGGATGTTAAGTGCTACGTAATTAATCCATTTAAATGGCTGACTTTGAGGAAAAAACACACCCCAGTTGCTTAAGTCCAGCTTGTCAAGACTGATTTAAATTCAGGAGGAATTTTTAAATTAGGCCAAATCAGACACACGATATGTTTTCTTTACACTATCACGAATGAGCTTCTGCAGAATTGGGACCTAAGCATATATATCATTGAGCCTTTTCATGTGCAGATTATTGACTAATCCAAAAAAATCTGGTCCAGAAGAAAGCTAAATCTTGGCTCTGCCACAAGCTCTGCTGTGACCTAAGGGCAGTTATTGTATCTCCCCAGCTTTTGTCCCGTCTCTGTAAAATGGTGATAAGAGCATTTTCTTACCTTACAATGGAGCACTGATGATAAATATTAAGAATTATGACACAGTTAAATACTGTGGTAATGGAGGCCATTAAGCACCTTAGACTTATTAGCAGCCTTCTATTCATTGGCTGCCTTTCTGAAGTTATTGAGTATCTTTAATTTTTCCCCAAGTAAATTCAAGGAAATGAGTTAATAAGGATTAATAAATAAACCCTGAAAAAGGTTACTGTTAAACTGCATTGTATTTTCTGAATGATGTAATGGGATGTTTTGTATCTTTATTTTAAGTCAGCCTACCTGCTCTTCTTCCCTGCTTCCTTCAATGATTGTAAACCTGAAAACAGGGAGAAAAGGCAAAGGTGCCATTTGCTACAAATGGACTGTGGCTACAAAATTCAGACCCACTGAGCTTGGACCCCAGAGTGCTCATATTCCAGGATGTCTACAAGGCAGCAGTGCAACTGTTCCTTATCCCAGCACCCAGGGAAAGTTTACTGCCTTCAGGGAGTCCTCCTGTCTCTGACATCCCTGCTTCTGGCTGGTTTGACCTTTTCTTGCAGTTGGACCTTCTTTCTGTCTGTGCCAGTTCATTCCTCAGTCACCAATTACCACTGCCAAGCGGCTAGAAGTAGAATTTTCCCTGCACAAACAGCCAGTTATTTCACTCACGTTAAACACATATGAAATAGTTACCACGTGGAAAGGAAAAAGGGAAGGGAGAACAAAAATAAGTTTCTGGTTGCATTTTGCTGAGAACCTGCTTGAAGTGAATACTCAAGATGAGGCACAGGAAGTTGACACATGAAAGTGGTCGGGTCTTTGCTGACTGTATGAGCAGCAAAAATTTTGCTCACGTTTGTGGTAATAGCTGACTGTGCTTTCTGTATCTCACATCATCCCTTGGGATATGGAAGGATCTGTTCAGCTGGAGGTCAAATTTCTAATGTCTGCTGTTGCTGTTTCCCTGAGATGGTGGATGTCACCTACAGGATACGATGTGTCCACAATTCAAATGTCTTTTCACAGATTATATAATTTTTTTTTATTTCTCAGAAGAACAGAACACAAACTGGGAGTGTGAACAGGATTCAGTTCATTACTGAGGTATCTCAAGGCCACTTTGGAAGGGGCTTGGAGTAACCTCTTCTAGTGGCAGGTGTCCCTGCCCATGGCAGGCAGCTTGGAATGAGTTGAGCTTTAAGGTCCCTTCCCACCCAAATCATTCTGTGATCCTGTGACCATGTTCTAGGTCAATATCAACATTAGTCAGTCAAGAGCTGTATTTTACATGCAGGAGGAGTTTTTGTGCAGCACTGAGTCAGCATTTGACACTGGGAAGATCAAGGGTAGTTGTGCAACTGCTGTCTAGAGACCACATTTGGGATAAGGGACATTTTCCTCCCATATCAAAACACTCTATTTTTTGAAAAGCATTCTTTTTCCTATACGACACCCAAAGAAGGTTAAAAGTTCAGTAACCTGCTTTCTCCCTTTTCCAGTAAGAAGAGAAAAACCAGCTGTCTGTTGTATCATTTATTCCCGGTGTTTGGCAGGTGGGGCTGACAACCTGAAGTATTTCTAGGAGTGTGTTTGGAATAGGAAGGGTGGGTCAGATTGCTTTTGACAGCCCAGGTAGTATGAGGTGCTGGAACTGGGTTTAAATACTTCTACATCCAAGCATCCTGTAATCTCCAGCATGTTTATTTGGGCATGTCAGGTAGAGTGGTGATAGTGCCATTGCCTTTCTCTGGTGTTAATTAACAAAGCTGATTTGCCAGATAGATCAGGAAATCTATAGCTGCTCAAAGAGTTAAATTCAGATATAAATTAACTCCTGTGTCCTTAGTTATAGCACTGTGTTTGTTTATAGGGAATCCTGTGTACTCATCGAGGTTGCTGTAAGGGTCTCTGGGGAATACACAAATAGCAGCATCTTGCTTTATGTTTGTTAAAAAGAAAATTCATTCTGGGCAGGTATGGGGTCTTGAAAATAATACATCTACAAAATGAGACGGTTAATTTTAAAGGTAAAAAGTGGGGGATGGAATGTCACAACTACAGCTTCACTGTGACCTTCTTTTAAGTTTGTCTTACAAGTGATAGAGAGGTTGTGAAGACTCCATCCTTGGAGATGTTCAGAAACCATCTGGGCATGTTCCTGGGCAACCAACTCAAGATGTCCCTGATAGAGCAGAGGAGGGTGGACCAATTGACCCCAAAGGTCCCTCCCCACCTCAACCACTTTGGGGTTCTTTGGTCTTCTACTTTCATCAATGACTAATCTGATTTCATTATTTTTTTCTAATTTTAGTCCAAGTCTTACTCAAATATACAATGGCTTTAATGGTTGGCTGTGTGTGCAAGGACATGCTAGAGGAGTGCATGAATTGCTTCAAGTGTATCTTTGAGATGGAATTGCTGAAATTAATTTTCAGAGGTCTTACAATAATCTCACAGCAATACAGTTTTGATGCAGAGATCCTGGAGGCAAAATACTAAACCCAAGAGTTGGTTATTCCACTTTTTTCTGTGGTGTGGCAAGATAACTTGTATAGTTATAATAACAAAAATAGTTGTATAGTGACAACTTCTGTAATAGTGGCACTACTGTCCACAAAGAAGATTTTGAATCAGATCTTATAGTCACAA
Source organism: Edolisoma coerulescens (assembly GCA_013397115.1). Classification (NCBI taxonomy): domain Eukaryota; kingdom Metazoa; phylum Chordata; class Aves; order Passeriformes; family Campephagidae; genus Edolisoma; species Edolisoma coerulescens. Next base: position 395,402 of record VWZW01013749.1, on the reverse strand, counting down.
TTTACAATCATAGGATTTGAGTTGGAAGGAACTTTTAGAGGCCAGCTATTCCACCCCCGGTGCAATGAGCAGTAACACCTTCCACTAGACCAGGTTGCTCAAAGCCCAGTCCAACCTGACCTTGAACACTTCCAGAGATGGGGTATTCATCACCTCTCTGGGCAACCTGTGCCTTTTTTTTACCACCCTCATTATAAAATACATCATCCTTATACCTAATCTGAATCGACCCTCTTTTAGTTTTAAAACCATTACCCCTGAAAATAAACGGTTATAAATCAATATTGCTATTTTTGTCTTGGATGAGGACTGTGATGTGAGATTTTCTTTGCAGTGTGGCAGAGGGGGAACAAGAATCAGTAAATCTGCTTATTTTCGTGAAGTGATGTTAGGGGCATCTTTGGTAAGGTCGTTGTGACGTGTTGCTGAAGCAGTGTGGGAAGCTGATGCAGACGCTCATGCTCAGTAGTTGTGGATATACACAAAAAATGTGGATTGCTGAGCTTCCAACCAACCCATTTAGGAGCCGTAAAGTATGAAAAGACCAGAAAGGCTTCTTGCAGTTCATATCTGTGATATAAATGAAGCTTCAGACTGAAGCCAGTATTTTCAAAAGTGGCTGTGGTGGTGTGGGTAAGACAGGCAGTGCACAGAAGCCCCCACAGGTTGCTTGGAGATTTCTGAGTAGACTTCTAAAGCTTTACTCATAAGAAGCAGCTCCAGGGAAAGGTGAGTGGCAGGAGAGAAGTCTTCCTCTGGATGCGTCTTCATCTGGGACACAGAGGGCTTGTCTGGATTAGCACAGCACGCATGTTCTCCAGCACGGGCTCGCAGCTGCAGGGGGAAAGTGTTTTGGCTTCAGCTTCCTCTAGGTTTTGTAATAATCCTTTCCCACTCCCTGCCACCGAGCACAGGTTTTAGCTGTCGCTGCTGCTGTCTCCTGCCGTGCTGGCCCTCGCCCTGCCGCTGCCATCGATCCCCGTTGCTCTGGCACTCACATGCCCTTTGATAACGTGGAGCTGTCACAGCTCCTGCCCCCCTGCGCGCCGCGGCGCGGACCCGCTCCCATCCGAGACGTTAATTAGTGTCGTTTGCCAAAAGGTTTATGTAACAGATGTTGCAAAGCAAAGGCACAGGAACATACACACACGCACACTCACACACCATTATGGCAGGGGTTGTCAGAGTGACGGTGGAGGGAGGATGGTCCACAGGACGAGAGTAGCTCGCAGGCACAGCTGCATCTGTTCAAAAAGCAACTAACGCCTCTCTGTGACTATGCTTTATTTTCAGCTCGTCATCATGGCTGGGACTGTTCTGCTCGCCTACTACTTCGAGTACACCGACACTTTTCAGGTGCATATCCAAGGTTTCTTCTGTCAGGATGGCAATTTGATGAAACCGTACCCTGGGACGGAGGACGAGAGCTTTATTTCACCTCTTGTGCTGTACTGTGTGCTGGCTTCAACTCCGACGGCGATTGTGAGTATGAGGAATTATTTGAAATCCCCATGACCGCTTCATAAATAATAACAATAGTCCTGTGATATCTTTGTCCCCTCGCCTCTCTGTTCAGCTGTAATTGATTTACACTTAGCTGGATCTCTGTGTTGCCTCAGCCTAATATGATCTTCATCAGTTATCTCCAGAAGTAATTACTCTGAGGTAATCACAGTGCAAGACTGAGGGTTAGAGCTTGTTAAGCCTTTTACAATAGCTTGCTTACTTCACTGATTAGTTGTGAATTTCCCAGGCTCCAGAGAAGCTCTATTGCAAAGGTTATGTATTACTGGAAATAAGAAAACAGGATAAAGCTGAAGTAAAATCCAGGTCAGATGTGCACTACACCCAGGATTATTTCCTGCTATATTAAAAGGACTGTTGAAGGGCCTTAAAAGGCTTATATGAGGAGAAAGATGATAAATACAAAGAAAAATGTGAATGCTGTTTCCTTTTTATTTATAATCTCTTTATTTTTGACAGTCACTTAACTTTTCTTAATCTGATTTTCTTCACTATTCAGCCAGTGAACTGCAATGTTGCTGTTCTATGCAGATGAAAATATTCAATTAGCTGAGAACATACAATGCCAAACAAATTATTGCAGTCACTGGTTAGCAAAACTTCAGCCCTTTTCCATTTTCCACACAGAAAGTTGCAAATTTCCCCAATAGCCCCAAATTTGTTGAATTTGCAATTACATTGACAAATTCCTGTCAGATTGTGTTTATGGACTTTGTTTCATTTCTTTCTCTTTATTTCTTTCCCATTCATATTTATTTCTTATATTAATTTTGCTTTTCATCCCTTTCGAAAGTTAATCAAAGCTGTACATGACATATTTACTTTTGAATGGTGAGTGCTTCACCATAGTCTATTTTAAGTTTTGTTCTGCACTAATTTTAGTGCATCAAATCATGCTCTTCTCACAGAATGTGGTAAGAAGTGTGAAAGGGGTCTGCAGAAGGGGTTATAGCTTTTGGTACAGGACTCCTTCTGAAAACACTCAGGTGTTTTGAAGGGGATTACATCATGAGTTTATAAAAAACCTCTGCAGTAACAGTGCTCTTTTGTGCATTCAATCTTATTGCATGTCAAGGCCTTCATTTTACTTTTTGCTACAGTGATTGATTATTTGAAAATGAAAAATAAACCACCCTACATTTCTAGAACTCCTCCCTCAGCATAGTGCCAGTATTTAGGGACGTAGCTGTCACAAGTGTTTTTTGTAAAGGTAGATGGAGGGTGACAGCCATGCCTTGATTCCAGAGCAGTTACATTAGTGGGAGGTTTGTTTCTTAATTACTGATACAACATTGGGTAATGAGTGTTGCCCTTTATTTGGATCTTCTGTTTAAATCCTTGCCCTGACAAACCTTTCAAGTTTTGCTCCACTGGGTCAACATTTCTTTGCTTTTTAGTAACCCAAGAAGCTTTTCCTAATTATTGTTCTTTATGAAAAGCTAAGTTGGAGTCTTGACTTGGCAGTGCTGGGTTAATGGTTGGACTTCACACTCTTAAAGCCCTTTTCCAACCTGAGCAGTTTTGTGATTCTATGAAGATCATTGTTTTTGTAGTTTCCATAGCCCATGTTAAACACAAAGAATGAAAGGCTGTAGTGGATGCCAGATCAGGTTGTTGGGTGCTGAAGAGACCTTCAGCTTAGTGCTGTGTGGAGCTGGGCTGTGTGAACTCATGCAATACTACAACCCACACAATGCCAACTGTGCAGAAATGCCAGCCTGGGTCCGTAAGGACAGTCACCACCCTGGGTGAACGGATCCAGGGCTGGGTGTAGCTGGTGAACTCTGCTTCTTGGGCTATGCTGTGCTGTTACACTGAATACATCGCTTCAGATGGAGGAGACTTGGTCAGGGTCAGCACAGGGTTTTTGGCACAGTGCTTAGACCCGGTGATCTCTATGTACAGCCTCAAGAAGACAGCAGGTCAAACTTTCCTGGGAAGACATTTTTATTTCCATTTTTAATGTAGTATTTATTAATGCATTATTTAATCCAGTTTTTAAATTAGTTGTATCATTGTATTGTATTATTAATACATAATTCTATTATTTAATGTCCTATTACTTAGTATCGGGCTAATCTTAAACCAGGGCATATGTCAGAGGTATGTTTTTCTGTCCTCCTGACTGATGCTCATCACAATATCTTTGTAGGAGTAACTTCACTTTATTTCTCATTCCCATCTTTTTCTGAGAGACCTTCTTCTCCTTGCACAGTAATTTCACACTTTGCTTCAGCTTGTAGCTGACTCTGCAGACTGAGTGTTGGCAATGATCATCAATGAAAGGCTTATAAATGAGACAGAAAGTGAGCTCTGGTTCTCCCTAAACTCTGTACTTGCATTTGCCTGCTGGATAGTCCACTCAGACTGTGAGCATCCTCATCTTCCATCCTGTACCCAAATGGGTGCTGCCTCTCAGTCTGTCTGTCCACAGCCTGGAAAGAGATGTTTGATCCAATCCAATCTCCCAGGGTTTCAGTGCAAGGAGCAAATGCAACCATTTCTATTTAGAGTGTGATGATTCGTACTCTCTAAAAAAAACCTCCAAAAACCTCCACACAAACAAAAGAACCCACACAACTGTGCATCGTGGGAGGGAGCGTTGTGTGCATTCGCTGTCAATTAAGTTGTAGCTTCACTCCCTACACTTTGCTTGCAGGAAGAATCACTGTGCAGCTCCACCATGATGACATGACTTAAGTCAAAGGTAATGCCAGTCCCTCCTTACAATTACTTGTTTCTCCTCTGCACAACACTTATTGCTTCACTTCCTGACAGTAAAGTGGTTGGTTTGGCTGAGAGGATTTGCAGTAGCAAACTTGATCTCTCCGTATTGCCTTCACGTGATCTCTGTCCTGACACCGCGTGACATGAGAGCAGTGATTTCTGTTGGAATGGGTGGAACCCAGCAGCAACGAGGCACTAGGTCATGGTACTGCCTAAATGGGCTCCTGGAACTGTGGAAGAGATCCTGGGAATCTGTACAAGCTCCCTCATCTGAGACAGAAGCAGCATTAAGCTCAGTCCTGTGTGCACAGGTCTGGGGAGGACTCAAAGCCATGATTCCAGCACAGCTGTGAGGTGTTTGGCTTGCAAGCCAGAAGGGAATATCTTGGTGAACTTAATGGAATATCTTTGTGTTTCTGTCATTTGGCTATGACAGTGGGCATAGGGAAAATGAATGCATGTGTTTTATTTCTGAGAGCAGTTTTAAGAAGTGGGTTGGTACCACTGTTGCTGTGGGTTGGGGCCACTCTGTGTGCATTTCCCCACACTTTTAGTGGCAAAACAAATGTGACTGGCCTGGTTTTATGCAGGTTTCTTCATTGTTTTTAAAACAGTCTCCTAAAAATATTCTGGGATGACTCCACCACATTCATCAGTGTCCCTAAAGACTGGCTTTCCCTGTTACAAGGTTACTTCAAAGCAGCCAATTCCCCAGCTGGTACTAAACAATCCTTCCAGAGTTCAGCACTGCTGCCTACTCTGCTCCATCCAATGTGATTTATCTACCCACCCGAGAGAAGCAGAGAGGCTTAGGAAAAGAGCCAGCTCACTGAAATGAATACTGAACAGCGGCAGAAAGCTTCAAGGGCACTGTTCTCGCTGTTCTTTGTTGCCTTAAAGCAAATAGAAAGTGCCACTACCATTTTCAACACGAACTTCAGTTTCTTTCCTTCTGTTTCCATGTTGGAAGTGGCAGCCCACATGTAATCTGTTAACTGTACAGTGCTATTAATTTGTGAAAAGGAGTATTTGTTTTCAGATAATGTTGGAATCAGTCAAACCGAATCAGTCTGATTATGAATTAGAAGCTGAATTGATCTGAAGCAGTGTTGATCTGAAGCAGGAGAAAATTGTTCCAACTTCTCTCTACAATCTGCACTTACCTCTCAAACTTCAGAAAAGTCATTCTTCTAGATGGTTTTTCTCTTCTGTCATGATTCCTTGGCTTCGGCTTAGCACTGCCATGTTACTACAGTGATTTATTTCTGTAAGGGAAGCCAGGGAATCTCTGCCTGCCTTGGCTGATTCCCCTGTGGCTGCTCAGCAGCAGATGCCAGGAAAACCAAGAGCGTCTGACGCAGCTCAGAGCTCTGTTACAGCAGCTTCTTGCCGGCTTCTTCAGGCAGGAATCACCAGGCTCTGCTGGTGATGGCGCTGCCAGAAGGCACAGCCTGCTGTGCCACAGCCTGCTGCCCACCACACTTCGCCCCTGTGCTGGCACAGCAGGCTGTGTCCTCTGCCAGCAGTGACTTGGCTCCCTCTTCTGGAGTCTTGCGAGGGCTCAGCTCGACGAGCTGGGGTACAAAGGAGTGAGGGAAAGGTGTGCACCGTGCCCTGTGTAAATGTTTGTATTCTGCTATTTGCACACCATTCTGGAAGAATAAAAATACACTTTGTTGGTTCGGTGCAACACTTTGAGGCACTTCTGTTGACATTGTCTCCGGGACCTTGTGGAGGTCCCAGCCACATGCCAGTTTGTGAGGAACAATGCAGAGCTGTGGGAATTTGTCTTCTCTTCATTAGAACTTCAGTATAATTCTTTTAGACAGTTTTACCACAGTGTATTGGGCTTTTGAGCACAACAGTAAGACAGTTTTGGGTTTTGAGCAGGCTAGAATATAAATTGTGGATTTCAACCCTTTCGACTTGAAATAAAAAAAGAAACAAAACAACAAAGCAATTTTCTTGTTCTGGAAAAGTACTTATAACTGTTCTTTGCTATTGTTTTCATTCAGCAACAACCACCACCCACTCAAAAACAGAATGAGGTGAGTGATTGAATGCAGATTGAAACCATTGAGTTTGTATCCTTGGAAAATTAAAAGTGAGCTGGCATTGCAACATTCAGCTGAGACACTCTTTCATTGCCTTGTATAGTTCTGCAAAATACAGTATTGATTTCTGGGGGCAGAGAACACCTGTCTAGGGGTGATGCCAAAGACAAGAGAGTGTCTGAGGGAGCCCTCAGCTGGTCCCTCGTCCTCAGGAGTATCAATGATAGTGATGTTATCAGGGAAAACCTCTGCCTGCCCAGGCAGGCTTGGGTCAGGGCCTTGTCTGTGGATCACAGCAGAAATCCTGTGTCCTGGGGAGGGTGTCGAGGCAGACCTCAGCCACCCCTTACCTTCTAAGGTGCCTTTTCTCAATATAAATATTGCTAAGTGTTTGCCACCTGGATTTGACCATGGAGTGTCTCAGCTTCACAGTGTCAATACTGGTTCCTGAAGGTAGCAGATAGGATGGCAGATCAATATTCCTCAGGGGCTAAGGCTAAATGTGAGGGAGATCTAAGGAATTAAGGAACTCACAGCAGTAAGTGAAAGTCAATAAAAGCCATGTTCTTAGTGGGGACTGTGGAGAAAAGGGAAAACAGACTGTTCAGATCACGAGAGGCAACCCTGCAGGGGACACCAGCTTCAAAAAATGAAATGGATTAAAAATTAGGCAAACTTTGACAATGAGGGTAGGCAAACACTGAAGCAGAGGCTGTGGGATCTCCATCCTTGAAGGCATTTGTAATGTGACCACTGCACACTGGGGTTGTGCTGGCCCTGCTTTTTGAGAGGGGTTGGGCTGAGGAGCCCCTGTGTGATTCTGTGCCTCCCCATTCTGTGTGATTTGTGAAAACCTTCAGCCGTTCAGGGACAGATGAATGGAGACACAAGCTCCCATGAAGAGCCTGAAAAACATCCCTCTGCTGACTGCAGCCATTCCAAAACAAACCTCAGAGACACCACAGTGCAGAAGGGCAGAACTGCTTTTGGCCCAGCCCAAGCCAATGCTGATGAAATACCCTCTGGAACATTTTGCAAAGGTCACCTTTTGGTGAAGAGTCCTGCTTCTTCCAGGGAGAGTGTGTGGAGTCATGCCGAAACTGGCTGATTGGGGTTGAGAGCCCCACAACCCTCATCTGCTGCTATTCTCTGTTTTTGAGCGCTCTACATGTAGCTTGTCTCACAGCCAGTGCCTTCCTCGTATCCGCTCCTCCCCTTGGCTGCTGTTTGAATGCTGCAGACTTGATTAATTTGGTTCTTTCTATTTGTGACATTAAAAATGCAGCCGCACGCATCCTTGCACAGGATTTGGGCAGCGTCACACAACTTACTGAAACCTGCCCAGAACTGAGAGCAATGATGTCCCAAGACCTAAGTTCAGGTTTTTTGCTGCAGAGATTTTTGTGCCTTGTATCATGTCCCTGGGTGGGGTTTCAGTGTAGAAAGTGGTGTTAACAAGGACTGACTGTGTCACAAGGGTGCTGTTAGAGAAAACAAGCTGAAGGATTTAAAAGCTCACAGAAGTCAGAATAATGTTTATTTAATGCATAGGAAAGACAGATCGTGTCTGCACTTCACACAATTCTCCCTAATGTAGGAACTCCATTGTCTTGCTGTGATGGGAAATGACATCACTTGTACTTTTTAATGAAAAGCAGCAGAAGGAAGTAACTTTCACAGAGAGACAGACTTGAGGCAGTCCCAGGCTGTGGGCACAGTGGTGCACCCTGCATCTCTTCCATGCACCCTGGCTGACGCTCCTCCTTCTTCAGCTGCATGGAATTGCAGCTGAAATTAAAATGGTGGGAACTTTCACACAACCCCAGTGTTCACTGGAAGTGTGAAAAAATTACAAAAGTAGTGTTTTCACATTTGTCACGAGTGAGTGAGTGAGTGAGTGAGTGAGTGAGTGAGTGAGTGAGTGAAGGGGAGGCAGGAGGGCTGTGAGGTGCAGCCCCTGCCAGCAGCAGTGGCACAGTGAGGAGGCAGTCAGAGCAGATCCCACTGGAGAAGACGGGTGAGCAGCTTGAGTTGCAGTGAATCTGTAGTGGGTTTTCAAAGGGAAGAAAACAGAGGTGAGACTGGGGCATCATGACTGGAGCACAGGAGGAACTAGATTGTGGCACTGCATGCACAGGAGTTTAGAGAAACATGACTAAGGAGAAAGATTTTGGCTCCTGGAGGAGAAGTAAGTGAAAGCATGGCAGGGGAGTGAAGAAGGGATGCAGTCCTCAGCTTTGCTACAGAATTTGAACTGAGGTACAAAGGCCAATGTCCTGAATGAGAAAAAGTGATAAAAGGAACAAATGGGGTGAAAATCTGGGCCCATCCGTGGCTGTCAGCACCATCAATAATTACTCTTCAAACTGGCTCTCCACCCTTGCCCCACTGCACAATTACCACAGGAGGGCAGCTCCAGGATGCAACTGTTCTGCAACCTCCTCCTGGTTGTACCACAAGCACATTCCTGGATAGTTTATCATAGCTTATCCTCACAGAAACAGGTCTTCTGGATGTTTACCTCAATTTTTTTTTTCCTTTGGAACAAAGTTGTGCAAATGATTCTTTGTGTGAGCTTATCAGAAAGTGCTATGGAGAAAAAAAAAGATTCTATGTCCCTTTAAAAGCAATAGTTCCATTGTTTTGTTGATTAAATTGCTAATTAAATTTACAAATTGGTGGTAATCTGTACAGTAGTGGAGGGAGTATCAGGTGCTAATGCTGTGCTGAGAATTTGAAAGGGGAAGATAAGACATTTCACTGTCTGAAAATGTCAGCTGAAGAACTATTGTGGATAAAAGACTGTTGAAGAGGAAAATGGACGGATAATTTTATCATCTGCGGGGTCAGGATGAGCCAGGAAACAAATAGAGCGTCGGCAGCAGAGGGCTTTGAGAGCTGAACATTGAGGGACAAGTATTTGGTGACACTGACAGTAATGGGAAAGCAGGGAAAATTGAAGAAGTTTTCTCACTGAAGAGGTTGAAATCATCAGAGGAAAAATTACTTCTGGGTAGATACTTCTAATTCATACTGGGGCTTTGTGTCATCCTTGTATTTTTACCTGCTAGTAATGTGAAATGGAATGTGAGCAAGAGTTCTCAAGCAACATGTCCTCAGTGTAGGTGAGCTACAATTGCATTCAGGAAACCAAGGACAAAAACACATCCAGGGCACTGCCTTTGCTTCCCAGTTACCTGCACCATGCCAGACTGCAGATCACTTGTGCTTTCAATCCCCAACCTCCAGTGCAATTCTCCTGACATTTCTGCTATCTAATTAAGCCGGTATGATACCAAAGTTCATTAGCCTTGCATTGTTTCCCAAATGGAAATAAACACAGTTTGCTTGCTGTTTTCTTTTTCCACCCATATTTATATACAGAATCTATATTTATATTTCAGATACAGAACTGATTTGTAACCATTCCTGGAGTGCTGATTCTGTTTTGGCAGGAGCTGAGGCTCAGTAGTGCTGGTGATTAATTCTGGGAGGCCAGCTGGGCAACTTGGCTGGATGTGGACCCTGCTCATGCAGCATCATCAGGGTTTAAATCATGAGAACCAAGTGGAGTTACTTGATTTCAGAAATGCTTGGAGAGAAAAAAAAATACAAGTTCGTTGAGAGCTATTCAGACCACATTCAACTGCACACAGATAGATTTCCTTTCAGAGTCAGGTGTCCAATTGCCCTTTGAATTTTTAGGAAACAGCAAGGCTGACTTTCTAGAGAGCCCATATTAAGCATATAAAAAAACATTTCAGCAACTAAATTCAGTGCCAGAGATGACATGACAAGAATCATCCAGCTATGTTGAATCACTTTGTATCTCCACACAAACACAGCTTTATTGCTGTACACCTAAACTTTGCATTAAACTGAAGGCAGTATTCACTTTAAAAAAATCAAATTTTTAACTGTTATTCTGTAGGAAATCTGGGATAACTCTGCTTAAGTCAGTGGAATGGAATTGAACAGACTTACAGCCTGGCAAAATTTACTCCTAAATCTAAGTGGAACTAATCTATGCACATGGGAGTTGCTAGGACTTTGCCAGACAGCTAGATTTATGGAAACAAAGATGGGAATTGAAGCAGGAAAATACTCCATTAACTTCTGATGCAAAGGAAGTTTAAAGATGTATGTATTGTTACAGGAGGACTATTACAATGTTTTATGCCTAAGTCTCTCTTATTTGAAAAGTTTAGGATATTTAAAAGCCGAGTAGCCCCTGTCTTCACAGAGTAGAATTCCTGAGGGAATTCTACTTCAGGGTGTGAATTGTCTCTCAGTGGGTATGTGCAGCCCCGGGCAGACAGAGAGCCAAAGCAGTAATTCAAACTTCTGAACATTATAATAATTCAAATAATAAACGGTTTGAAACAGAGTGTCACTTTCAAACTGCTTTAGTGCAGATGGTCTTTTTCTTAATTCCCAGCCCCATCGTTAGTGAGCTGAGCTTGTTGAACTGCTTGCCAATTCTGTTAAGAGCAGATGGAGTGAAATGGGATAAAGGCAATATTTCAGTGCAGCTCCCGTGCATCAGCTCCCCTCCAGATGCCATTATCGACATGCATTTTACAGCTCCACATCTCTCGCCATCAGCGGGTAGAATTATAAAGAGGTTGAGCATACTTGGCTTGAATGTCAATAATCAATAAGGATGCTCATCTGGCTTAATAAGGATAAATTGTTGCCCTTGAAACAACACACCATTCCAGCAGTCAAAGTAAACTAAGGTGACTTCTTCGACGTTTATACTAACTCCGGGTGTCTGTGCCACCCTCTGTGTGTGTGCACACAAACACTTTTGTTATGTATTTCTCTGACTGTTCCCTAACACTATGGATTTCCCTTCTGTATGTCCTGTAATAATGTATTAAATTAATAATTTTGAGTGCTCCCCCTTAAAAGCTCATTTATTCCATTTCAGGCAGCCTTTTTTATTTGAAAGACTTTAATTGCAAACTCTGTCTTTCTAAAAGGCTCCCAGTTTCCCTTTCTAAAGCCTGCTGACAGAACATGATAGGTGATATTTTCAGAAGTTCCTGCTGTGTGTGGACCATCATTGCCTCTAAAGCCTGTGATTAAATTCTGTCCAGCTTTAGTGAGGGTAGATAGGCCTCAGTGCAACAGAACTAAGTTAGTTCTAAGTGCCTGAGAAATAATGATCCTACTCCTATGGGAAGCAGCTATTACGTTTATAGATAGCATGAATGATCAGATCATACAAAAATATGTAATACATAAGCACAGCTAACATCATGATCAGTGGTTCTCTGGAGACTTCATTTTTGGTAGGTAAAACAGGACATTTAGTCAAATCTTGTTCCCACAGCATTTTATTAACAACAGTCCTTGGTTATTATCAACAGTCCTTGTCTGTTATTACCAACAGTCCTTGGTTGGCTCCACGGCCATCCAGTTATCGGTGCTTGAGACATACACGTTACCCCCTTATCTTCAGGGAACTGAAAGCTCAAAAAGGGTCTCCCATTGTTTAGAGGGTCACAAGAGAGTGGGCTTTAGTTATGGCTATTTTCCACCCTGGGCACAATTCAAGTCAGTAGCTTTTGTGGAAAGTTCAACAACAAAAACATTACTTCACTTGGGTCGTTATTCAGGCAAGAAAAACAAGTTTCCAAG
>VWZW01013749.1:360658-383070 GCA_013397115.1 Edolisoma coerulescens | reverse complement strand
GCAGACAGTGTTTCTGATACACTCAAGAGGGGCTTAGTCCAGGTGCAGCTCATCAAGGCCAAGGCTTAACGAGCATTATTCAGCTCATAGTGCAGCCAGGGGAGGGGGAGAGATGCACCACCACAATCCAACCCATGATTAAAGTCAGCTTCTCTGGGTCTCTGTACCACTGAGTGCAAGAATGATCCTTCTCCTGCGTGGGAGCTGGGTCGGTGTCAGTTCATGCCGAGTAGCCCCACAGTGTAAGTGCAGCGTCCCCAGAACACATTGCTGTGTAGCACTGTCTGTGGGTTGGAAGCAGTCACCCATGTTTTAATGTTCGCTCATGTGATTTTTAACCTTATTTTTCTTTCCCTTTCCTGGCAGATTTTTATTGGTGAGATATCCATGTATTTCATAAAGTCAACCCGAGAAACCCTCATTATTCAAGAGAAAACTATTTTGACTGGAGAGTGCTGTTACCTGAACCCCCTGCTTCGAAGAATAATACGTTTTATAGGTAAGCATCCTGTGCACTGCAAGCCTGGACCCTGTTTGCTCCAAACCAGAATGAAACACCCTGACAAAGAACATCACAAAATTAATTAAGCTGTGAAATCTTTGCAGGCATCTTCCACCTTAGAGGGATAGTCCCCTCAGGATTTCCGAGGTAACTTTCAAAATTTGCCATATCATGCTGGCTGGAGCTGGTTTAGATCATATTCTGCTGAGCTTAATGCTTTTTCAAGACCCTTAAAGGAAGGTTATACCAATCAAATCCTTGATGAATAAATCCATCACTGCTAGTTTATGTGAGCTACCCATTTTACTTACAAATTGGTCCTCACCAGCTCATCTATTTGGCATTTTTCTTTTCGGCTCTAATTTTAACATCCGTAGCTCTGCCACAGAGTGTTCAGCTGAGCATAGTGTAAAAAAGCCCAGTGCTCACTTCAAAATAATATTATTATTTTCATTTTATTTGCTTTTTCTTAGAGCTTCCATTGAGTTAATTGCTGAGAAATGAAGTTCTGTCATTAAACCATTTGGAGGTTGCTTTATATGGTGCTTGCAAACCGCTTTACCTTCTTCACACTGTTGATTAGTCCCAAGTTCGTGCGTGGGATGGGATGTCTGGCTGCTGGCATGGGCCAGTGGCTCCTCAGATGGCTCCCCACTGGTCAAGGGGGCTTTGCCCACAGAGCATGACAGCACTGCCCTCCTTGTGCACTCTTAGAAGTGAAGCACCTTCACACACTGCCTCTCAGAGAGAGCCAAGCCTCAACTCACAGTCTGACTTAAAAGAAGCAACGGGGGAAAAAAGCTGAAAGTGTCTGGGGCGCTTCTTCCCTGCCACTGCTGAATTTCTGAGCTTTACCTGGAATGAAGATGTCTGCTGTGGCTGTGGCAAGAGTTGTGTTGCTTCCATGGAGCACATCCCTGGCTGCAGGCAGGGGTACTTCCTCAGAGCATGGAGCTGAAGGTCTTACCCTGTGTTAGCACATTCATCATCAGCAAATAAATGCTGCAAAGGAGGAAGAACTGGGGTTTTCCTTCTCCCTCGCCTCCCTCTGTGCCTCCTGCTTTAGGCGTGGAAGGTAGGGAGCAAAATGTCCCTTTTGCCACTGTATGGGGGTGGAAGCAAACCACCTGTGGTTTCCTGCTTGGGCCTGGTCTGTGTGCTGCTGGTGGGAGCAAAAAGACACAGAAATGCAGTTAAAAGTAAAACACCCTTGAACTTCAGACAGCCTCCAGTATATATTGATGGACAGCAAACTGCCATTAAGAGAGGAGCAGGGCACCAGTGTCCACTCAGGGCTTTTTGACTGTTCCAGCACATTTGGCATGTTGCAAAGTCCCAGTCAGACACTCTTGCCTGCGGGGTCAGCACTAAAAGTCCTTAGATCATGGAGGCTAAGCACTTGCTCAGTGTGTTTTCTTTATTCTTAAACATTCATGCTGTTGGTCTTCTGGTGGAAGAGAAGCAGGTAGCAATGATACAGTGGACTCTCAGAGAGTAGTAGGACATAAACCATGCTAGGGAAATGTATCTTAGCTTTGAAGCTGTGTTTGTTTTCCTGAGAAGAATGAAGTTATTATTAGAAAAGGCTTGAAGTCTTTGCCTTGTCTTAAACTACACTGCATGCTTGTTTTCTTCTGAAACCTTTTCCCTGCCTCTGCAGTGAAATGAGAAGCAGAATTTGTTGATGAAATAATTTATGAAAGGAACTGAAGTTAAGTGCATGTTTTTCATTTTGCATTTCACCTGCATTTTGGAAACATGGCACGGACTGAGCAGCTGTGCCCTGTGCCTGGATGATCCAGGGAAGCCAGATCCATATAGCTGCTTACTCCAAAATGAGGCTTCTCAGGTGCTTGGCTGTGCAAAAATGACCAGGTTGCTTGTACATGGATTTCTCTGTGTGTGTCTTCTCTTGATAAACTTTAGGGCCAAAAGTTACAGAGCCGATTAACTAAGTTCTCTTGCAAGTTCTCTTCCCTAGCAAGGAGTCTGGCTTGTTGCACAAAAGTTTACTGCCCATTTAGTTTTGGTACCCAGATGTTTAAGCAAGTCTTAATGAGTACCTGTAATAAGCAGTAATTTAACTCCTTGGAAAATTGCCTTATGAGGCATTGCAGTCTGTATTTTTTAAAAAAGGATGAGAAAAATCCTGCAATGTGTCCAGGTGCTCTTGTGTCAGGGAAAATGAACACTACTGTCTGACCCCGCAAGGAACATCATGGAGAACTTTTGAGAGTTGCTGCTCCCAAATTTTAGAAAGGCAAAGAGGCTTTTTCTCCCTCCCTAACTCTGTAGTGGAAGTTTCTGGGAGGAGATGGGATTTTAAGAATAGTAGCCTAATGTGCTTTCCACAAAACAAGCAGAAACTATAGATACTTCACTAAACATTCATTTATATTTTGCAAGAAAAGAGAAGCAAAAAGGGAAACTTCAAGCTGTCTTTTGGTCCTGTGAAAGACAAGGACCCTTGTCATACGATCTCCATTGGATCTTTAGGGTTTGGCTGCTAGATTTGAGCTTTTTTCCTCTTGCTTTTCCTTAATGTATACAGAATTAAGCACTTCTTTGCACTTTGAAAGTGGAGCAAAACAAAAAATGGGATGCTGGCAAAGCCCCATGTTTCTTTCCTGGTTTTTTCCTATCTTGTTTAATGTCCTCTCTGTTGATTGTCTCCTGGTTTTCCTCAAGGTCTCAGCACATGTCTCTTTCTGAGAGCCTTCCCTCCTGACTTTACTCGTGACTCCGAATGTTGAGCTTTGTATTAAATCTCTCCCTGATTCTTTGTCTACAGGAAGCAGAACCACAATTTCTTGCTTCCTAGGCCTGACATGAATCCTTCACACTGATAGACATTTGCTTTTGTGGCAAAGGACTGCTTCTCACCTTGCTGCAGTGTATATCAAATCCTGTATTGCAGCCTAGATTGGTGAAACCTGCTATGTTTCCTATATTAGAAAACCAGTTTCTTTATCAGTGAAAAAAAGCTGGCTTAGCTTGGAAACATCAGACTTTGATGGATGCTGCAATTTGTTCCATCTTCCTCTTTATCTTTTACAGCTGCTTTTACAGACTTTTTCTTTAAAGATTCTGAGGCCAAACTAGTGGTGTGCAATTGCTTTAGAGCAGTTTTTTCTAATATATTGCTGCTGCACTTCTTTACTTTAGTCACATCCTCTCTCCTCCCTCCTCTCCCCACCCTTCCCAGCAGTTCTATCATCAATTTCTAATGCCAAAACTTGCTGTTTATGTGCTGAAACTTTGAGAAACTAAGTGGAAAGGGTGGCTGTTTCCTGGGCCTCTGCCTCTTCTCCCTATCTCCCAACTTAAGCCTTTTGCATATTTATTCATTCTGCCTTGTAATTTCCCATTCAGCACTTTGTTAACATCGTTTCACCTTGCATTTTCTTCTGTGTTCTACTTCATGGTTTGTATTGCAAATAGAGGTTATAAAACATTTTAGTGAATTGTTTCAGTCAAGGTTTTAATCTTTTATGTACAGCTGCTATCATACCCCAGGATCAGGGATTCAGACCTCCCTGACCCAGTCCAACAGCGTGACTACAGTATGTATTGTGTTGCATTTCATTATATTAGGCTTATAATCCATGTGATTAAGTTGTCTACCTGCAAAGCCCTGATAACATGCAAGTAGCCCCTTTCTAGTTCAGATATCTAGAAATGCAGCATGCTTCATCAGCTTGTTACCAGTGGATTTTACTTTGGATGCGCATAATTTGCTGTTAACAAATGGTGCAGATCAGCTTCTGCTGACAACTTAATCTAAAGCATGGTGACACCTCACAGTGGGCAGCTAAATGATGAAATTAGGGCTTTATTTAAGCCAATTAAGACTTTAGTTCGGCAAATAAAGGTTTACAAGATTTATACACACATTGAGTTTATCGTAATAGGATAGATATACCCCAGAGCTCTGATGTCAATTCCCTGAGCAGCTGCATGAGACAGCTTACCTGACCTTGTCCTTCTGTCTGCCTTGCATCTGAAGTTCACTGTGAAACAGTGCATGTTCTGCTATTAACTGCTTGCCTTTCCATAGGGCTCAAGCTGTGTTTGGGGATGTTGCCCCAAACCTAAACTGCCGCAGCAGCTTGAGCGACTGTAGATCTTATCATGGAAGAGCCTCCACAATGAGGAAAAGGTCACTGTGCTGGGGACAAACAAACCCTTGCTGCTCCCTTTGATGCCAGGCTCTGAGCTGGCAGCTGCCTTGATGAAAACTGGTGGTTGTGAAAGCAGTGAGGAAGGAAGATACCCTGTGCATCTGTCAGGACGAGTCTTGAGCCTCCAGAGTACTCTTGCACTGGGAACTGAATTTCTTCTGGCATGGTCAGACCACGTGTCTTCCTTCTTACATCTGGGGAGAGCAGTATCCAGGCAGGACACCCACAGGGGAAGCAGGCAAACCCAAGAGGTAGCAGATCGCTGGAGTAGTGAGCTTTGTGGGGTCTTCAGTAGAAGATCAAAGCCAGTCCCGGGATGAGGTTATGAGTGCTCAGAAGCTTGATGTTGAGCCTGTTTCCGATGCCATGGTAACAGGACAATAAATTCCCCTGCAACCCCCATCTCTCCTGTTGTAAAATGGATTAATGATACAGGTCTCCTTTAAGATGTAATGATGAAGGGTGATTTAGCAGAGTCTGAATCACAGGACTATAAGTGTATGGCTTTATTGGATGCACAGGATTCTTACAGCAAAACATCCAGAGGTGGGCTGAGGATCAGCATTCCCATAGAGCCCTGAGTCCTTCCAGAGACACTCTCCACTGAAACTCTGATCGTCCTTAAAAAACAGAGGGGTGCAAAAGGGGTTGGGCAAGTATGAGTGTGCATGTGCAATAGGAACATTTTCCAAGCAAGTTAGGTAGAGAGTGACAAATTCAGAAAATTGACTGGGACAGAGAAGAGTGGCTAAACAAATATCCTTGGTAGAAAACATGATTATATGTTACTGAAGAGCCCAGTTTCTGATGTCTCATGAACCCTTCATTGCATTGTTTCTTTTGTCACTTAAGGGTTTCATGGTTTTTCTGTAATAAAGCCTTCTACCTCCTGATTCTCATTTCCACCCACTGGCTTCTCACTTGTCTCCTCCCAGTGTCTTTTCAGATGCCCTTCTAAAAGCCCCAAGGGGGTTTTTGTTGATTTTTGTTGTGGTGGTGGTTTGGTTTTTTTTTTTTCAAATCAGTGGCATTTTAAATGGCTCTAATAGCGAGAGTTTCCATGGAGTCAACAAGCAGCTGCAGTGACTGATTCTACGTAGATTCAGGGTGGGACAACTTGAGCATGAATTGCAGGGAGGACAGAGGGTTGTACTGAGGCTACATCAGGGCAGATGCCTCTGTTAGCAAAAGCAGTAGAGCTGGAGGTGACAACGCTGACGAACAGCCACACAAGGA
Source organism: Edolisoma coerulescens (assembly GCA_013397115.1). Lineage (NCBI taxonomy): Eukaryota > Metazoa > Chordata > Aves > Passeriformes > Campephagidae > Edolisoma > Edolisoma coerulescens. Next base: position 377,151 of record VWZW01013749.1, on the reverse strand, counting down.
GCTTGATAGGAGACAGAACATGAGAGTAGGATGTGGGTGAGAGCCCAAAAGTCAGGGGTTCATGAAGGACTTTTTGACAGTCATTTAGAGGGATGTGTAAGTGCAGAAATTAAAAATGAAGCGTTCAAAATTGAAGCTGCTAAATACTTAGACTTTTCTGCCAAGGCACACGTTAGTTCTGGTGAGATGAAGCTGGAAAGTCAAGCTTCACTTTGTCTATCCTCAGCATTTTTCGACAGGACTTTCCTTGTTTGTTCTTTTTCTGGCTTGAACATTTAATTTGTCTACGGTCTTTCTCACTGGAGGTAAAGATATGTTAAAATCTGATCTTTGTTTTCTTGGACTCTGGAGCAGCTGAGAGAGTAGCAGGGAGTACAGCCTGCCCTCTTTTCTCTGGCATAAGCTGGTATCTCTCCCAGTTACATTCTGCTTATTGTTTTGTCTTCTAGCCTCCTCTTTCTGGCTGTTCCTGAGACACAAACACAGCTGAGAGTCAGGACAGTGAGAAAAAGTCGGAAGGCCTTTCCAGACATAGCTTCTGCTCCTTCTTTAAGGCCTCTTTTTGAAGCCAGAGTATGTGACATGTGTGGCTGAGGGGAAAGATTGGCTTTATGTGATTGCAATTAACCTTCATCCTTTCTGCTAGTGAGCAGCTGTAGGTCTGCTTCCCATGTGGCTTGCACTGTTCCCATCTTTCCTCAGCATATGCTAAGTTCTGCACTACAGCTCATTCCCAGGTCTCCTGGCCCAGAGTGAGCACACTGAAATAAAGCACTTGCTGCTGAGCAGGATGACACCACCTCCCATTACACCTGAGTGTCAAAGTCTGGAAGAGGCACATCTTCTCCCATTCTCTCTCTCTGGCATTATATGATGGACTTGAGCTGTATGACCCTGAAAAGCTGGGGCTAGTTGCCCTTCCCGTGAAGCTTTTCAGAGCGATTTGTCTGCCTCTAAAAAGTTGGCAATCACGTCACTGCATTTTTGTGTTCTGGTCAGTTAGTTTAGCTACTGTAGGTCATTGAACAAATCCATTGCACAGATGGATTCCTGAGGTACAAAAACCATCAGGGGACTGTCCGCCACTGCCCAGGCACACTGGCATTACAGCCTTTAAATCAATTACAGCCAAGCCTTGCTCCCAGTCTCCAGAGACACGATGTGTAACCAGCCTGCGAGGGTCACATCCCTGCCAGCCGGACTCATTGCTGCACAGAGCTGTGATTTTCACAGAGCACAGCTTGGCAGGACTGTGAGAGAGGGATTGCAGCAGCCAAAATGCATCACAGTCAGAACGTGATAAAGGTTTCAGCCATGGCTTGCTCTGCTCTTCTCCAGACTACTGCGGGCCTCGGCAGCTGCGTCTGGGCCAGCACTTTCTGTGCTACCAAATATTAAGAAAATGCAGGTGTTGAAACTTCTTTTTTTAATGGAGAAGTGTACCTTTGTATATATGCACTTCCTAGAGACTGAAATAGTTTTGTGAAGCGCATGAGCTGTTTCTGAAATGTCTCGGTTCTTGGCTTGTACTTGCATGATAAAGAGCATAAGCCAGACTGCCTGACACTTAAATTTCCTCTAACTATTGTAAAAGGCTGGATAATAATCCTCGCTGCGCTCCCTGTAATTTGCACAGCACATCAGAAAGTTGCCATTTACAGCAAGCTGTGCCAAAAAAAATTTAAAATTTTGACAGAGTGCTGTATATAAAATAAGATTCATCTGTGTCCTTACTTCAGCTGTTTCACCAGGCTGAAAAGATACCCTTCTGCCTTTTTCCTTTGAACTTGCTTGTGCACTGACTAATGTAGGTGAGAAGCTCCTGACGGCTGTGGAAAACCATGGATTTAAAATATTACTAGAGGGATAAAGGATATAAAGGAGCAGTGTCAGTGCTCTCTCCTTTTAAACACACTTAGCCAGATAAATGGGAGGAAAACTGTCACACTGTTGAAAAGACAGGGGCCAGTCCTGCAGCCTAAAACCAGAGGAAGGCAGCATCCTTCTTTGGCCACCACTGGCTTTTTAAATCCATGATCACATACCAGTTCATTAATCATAGATAAAAGTAAAACTCCATGAAGAATAGTAACACACTGAGCCTCCAGAATCATCCTCACTGTGTGATGCTCCTTGCTATCCTTGGGGGAGATGGTGAGGATGAACAGCTCCGTGGTCCTGCAGCCCCTCCAGGCTGTTGCCCAAGGGCGGGGCCCTTCCCGTCAGTACCCCAGCGAGGGATCTGTGCCAGGGACACCAAACCATCTCTGACCGACTGGCACAGGCAAGCCCCACTCAATGTTTGTACAACAAATCTATTTTAGTTAGTTTTATTTCATGTTACTGTCAGTACATGCTGCATTATTTTGCTGAGTCCCTCATATTTTTTGTGTCTCAGACTAGAGCAGCCTTTTTATCTTGTTTAAACTCAGTATAGATAAGCAGTGAAGATGTTACAATCATGGTGGTGCAGCTTTTAAGATTTTATCACAGCTTTCCTAAGATGATTTCCCTGGAGCTCCAGCTCTTCATCATATTTAAATACATAACAATCTCAGCTAATTTATAATTTAATGACTTTTGCTTAGAGAGCTACAGAAGGGAGAAAGCAAAAATGCATGACCCTCAATATTCCCACATCAGAAGACAATATTTATTTGTTCTAAGTTTTTGTGACAATTTTATCAACCTTAGTGATGAGAAGGGAAGAGGAGAGCTGATTTAATCTTTCAGAACATTTGGGTTTGGTATTTTGCAAACCTGCTGTTCTGAACCTTTGTTATGTGGGTATTACATGCAGCTGGAAGATCCTCATATGTTCATAGCAGCTGTAGCAGGTATTGATAAGACTCAAGGGGAGTCGGTGAAGGATGTGACAACTGCAGTATTGATAAGGAGGTGCTTCACAACCCTGGAAAAGTTCCTGCATTGAAGTGAATACTTCATCTGATAGGATTGTGGTTATGTGCTCCTGGTGGCGTGAGCTGAATTGCAGCTGTCTTCCAGAGCAAAGCACTGGGTTGCTTCCAAAAGTACGTGCCAAGTATTGCTAGGTAAGGATTGTAATTTTTCAACACCAAGATGGTGAATAGTCAAAATCCAAAAGGTGCTTGATCCTAGGTAGTTATGTTAGAGAAGTATAGTGTCTCAGCACTGCACTGCTCTTTGAGGTTCAGAGATCCCATTCTTTTGTCACAGATTTAAGTACATGATAGTACTCTCATTATGTCTCTCCCTCTAAGGTATAGTGATTTTCTAAACCTGTTTGAATGATCACTGTTTTTAACCTTTCCTCACAGGAGTGTTTGCATTTGGACTTTTTGCCACTGACATCTTTGTAAACGCTGGCCAGGTTGTGACTGGGAACTTGGCTCCCTACTTCCTGACTGTGTGCAAACCCAACTACACCGGAAACGACTGTCGGGCCCACCACCAGTTCATAAACAATGGCAACATCTGCACTGGGGATGTGGAGGTGATTGAAAAGGCCAGGAGATCCTTTCCATCCAAACATGCTGCTTTGAGCATCTACTCAGCTTTATATGCTACGGTGGGTGCCAGTGATGACTGCTGACTTGCATGAAAGGTTTCTGTTTGTGCATCTAAGTGGGGCATTTTTGTTACAATGGCCTTTTGGAGAAGAGAGTTGTTTTGGGGACAGCTTTTTTCTTTATCAGTAGGGGAAGATCCTCTTCTCTCTCTGTTTTACCAGTCCTGGTATAAGCAAATGAAATGCTCATTGCTTTTGAGGCACTGCATATGGAGGCATGAGGTCCTAAACTTGTCTTTGCTGCTGATTTTCTCATTCAATCTTTTCTTCTCTCTGCCCCTGTCTCATGAGCATTAAAATGAAGCTGATCCTTAAATAGCTTCTGTAGCCCTACATTTGTTCACATGCCATGTGTTGTTGAACATTTAAAATTTAAATTGTGCCATTCCAGTGGGGGTCTGAACTTAGGCTGAATTTTGATCCCTTTGTTTAGGTTGCTCCCCTTGTTTAGGACCTGAACTCACATTGCAAAGAAGGTTCTAACAAAAGTCAGTGCCAGAATTTTGTTGTTATCACAGAGAAATGCACCCCAGCTGACACACTGACAAGGTGACACTGCCATGCAGTCAGAAAGGAAACTGTCTTACAAACTCTGATGAAACAGATCAGCTGCTCCTTTGCGTTCTCTGGCTAAAGTTTCTGTGTTGCTTGAAAATTAAAGAATCTTACTAATGAAGCAGAAAACCATGGTGGTTTTGCCATAAAGATCCAAGGACTTAACCTGGTTCTGATCTCAAAATGCATTAACCTAAGTCTTTTCTCCCCCTCTAGCTTTACTCAGTGTCAGAGTCTGTCTGTCTATAGGTCACCAGTATGCTACAAAAGCCTTAAAGTCATTAGAGACAGGGTATTTACTGAGTATTTTGCCCTGTGCTCTTGGTAGCAGATGAATGAAACACCACATTATTACTTCTAAAGTGAAGAATCCACCCGCTGCTGTTTCAATATCCATCTGCTTGCACTGAATGTTGAGTGAATAGTGACAGAGAAATAAACTGCAACTCCTATGATCAGGATTTGTTGGGAACTGTCTGGAAAGCCTGTAGCATTTTGTGCACGTTACTTCTGAACAGTGTGCAACCATGTGTGAAATACAGTTCACAATATACTCAACATGGTTGTAGCAGCTGTTTGCACCACGATAAACTCTTAGGTGGAAGTTCCAGGGTCAGGCTTAGTCCTGGTTCTGTCCTAAGCTAATCACATCCTTTCATGGACTTTCCTTGCCCAGCTTCCCTTGTTTCCTAGGAATACAAATCTTCTCCAAACAGGCTGACTTCTACAGCTGAAGGGGAATGCTGTTTTTCCTTCCTGAGCTTAAGCCCCAAGCACCTGCAATGGGCCTGCACTTCTCACACAGGAAGATGTCAGGTGGAGCCAGGACGTGGAACTGTTTCTGAGCCACAAGGTCAGGAAAGTTTGCCCATTTCAGCCTGCAGTCCAATTCCAGCTCAGCTCTCCGCTTGAAGTCACCTTCTAGAACTAAAAGTGTTGCCATTTGTCTTTTCTTTATCTGTCGGCTGGGAATAACATGAGCATTACACAAGAAATGCATTGTTCATATCCAGCTTTGCTTAATAACTGTGCTGTGCACAATTTTTTGAGAAGTCTCTTGCTGATTCTAATATGCATGATAATGTGGCCTGCTGAACATAAAACACAGGTTATTTGCTTAGTAATAGCTGTGTTTTGCATAAAGCTGAAGAATTGAGCCATGGAGCAAGAAAAATAAAACAGGTACCAATGCAAGGAGGCAGGAGAATGGGATCAGCACAGACACTGGTTTTCATTTTATAAATGTCTGTTGAGATCTGGGAGCCTCCTCCCTTCACTGAACCTCAAGTATCCTGTGCAGGTGTCTCTGTACTCACTTGTTCATTACTCTGCTATTGAAAACACTCCCACTGTGACTGGTTTGGCTTTGTGGTTTTTGAGTGTTCAGTTTTGGTTTTTTTAATAATCTGGAGTTTATATTTAATCAACTAGACTTTTCTTTGTCACCTGCTAAAGAAGCTGAGGAGAACCCAAAGCATCACTTCTGTGATCTCTGCAGGCAGAAATGAATCTTGTATGCTTAAAGTAGGGGAAAGAGAAAAGGGGTGGCAGCCCTGGCTTCCATACTTACAAAAAAATAAAAACGTCATATAAAGAAGTTTTATCAGTCTCCTGGAACCACCACAGGAAGAGATGGTAGTCATTGCACATAGTGCAAGCTGCTGTGCACTTAGAAACACATGAATTTAAGTTCCTTTTCCAAGGAAAAAAAATGGCTAGAAAAAGAGACCACTGTTTCAGGTTCCAGCCTCAATCCAGTTGATGGGATGTCAGTCCTAGTTTCAGTATCAATCCACCTGCATTGGCCCAGCCCATGAGATGTCCAGGGTCCTGGGGACACTGCCTGGGCTTGGGAGGATACCTTTTTTATGGGCAGGTTTCCCCACCCCAAAGATGTGTTTCTCACTTTCTATATAAATTAATTATCATGCGCAGTCCATTCTTTCAGGTCTTTCTGGAAATGGGTGGAGGGCATCGGGGGTCTTGGGTAGTCTTAAACCCACCCTATAGTCCATGCCCATTTCTGTGCGGTAGTTGTTTGTCACAGAAAAATGCTCTATCTCTGGCCCCCCTTCTCCAGCCAAAACTTGATCTTTCTCATGGCCATGTTAATATCAACAGTCCTTGGTTATTACCAACCATTCTTGTCTGTTATTTCCAACAGTCCTTGGTTGCCTCCATGGCCATCCCAGCTATCGGTGTTTGAGACATACACATTACTCCCTTATCTTCACAGAACTGAGACCTCAAAGAGATCTCACTTTGGACCCTTGTTTAGAGAGCTCCAAGAGAGTAGGTTTTAGTTATGGTTCTTTTCCATCCCAGCCGCAATTTCAGTCGGTAACTTTCTTTGAAGTTTCAGTAAGAAAAATATAATAACAACCACTTGGGTCAGGCAAGAAAAATAAGTTTCCAAGGCTGTTCATTAAAAAACAGGTCCCCCTTAGACACTTGTTAGTTCCTGGGAGCAGACAGTATTTCTGATATGCTCAACAGGGACTTAGTCCAGGTGCAGCTTGTCAAGACCGAGGCTGAATGAGCACTTCTCAGCTCAAAGTGCAGCCAGGGGAGGGGGAGAGATGCACCACCACAATCCACCCCATGATTAGTCAGCTTCTCTGAGTCTCTGTGCCTGGGCATGAATCCCCCAACATTTGGAAATGCTGAATAGCAGAGAATACTACAGCAAATACCTTCTGCAACCATAATCAATTCAAGGCCTTGGCACTTGAGCAGCTGCGCTAAGCATCATTGTCAAAGGCTCTGCTTCTCTTTTACTGTAGGAACCTCTATGGTAAAAGGAAAGATTGTCTGTACAACTTCTAGGACACAGACTTTTGGAATATTGAACTTTCTAAGGAAAATAAACTGTCACAAATCTCCTCACTTTCTGCTGAAGGGTCAAGACAGATTTCTTCCACTCTGCCTTTCTCATTATAGATATAACATGTGTTCTAAATATATGTATATATATATAAAAATAAGTATGTATCTATTTTAAACTTGCAGACAAAAAAGTCTCCTTGTCTATGATTTTGTCTCTCTGAAAAAGCTGGGAGAGGAATCACATGGGATAAATGCTGCTATCACACATTTCATATTGCTAAATACACTGGTTAGTGTGCTGATATGATCACAGCAAAGAAGCTGAATAGATAAATTATATAGTTAAATCATGTGTAGTTTATTTTTTAATATGTTCTACACATGTTTTTATATTCACTTCTTTCCTCCTCCTCTCTGGTTTTGACATTTAGAGTTTTGTAAATAAATTGTGGGAAATTTTCAAAAACACTTGCTCTATGTAGGAAAAAAAAAAGTAGCTGGCTTTCACTGATATTCTGGTCTCTTGCACAAAGCTCTGAAACTGTGCTCTAAACATGGGTAAACACTGTGAGAATACTAAAAAATATCTTGGCTTTTGGGCCTGGACAATAAAGATCAAGCTGCAGTGTTTGGGAAGTCTGACCAGAATGGAGAAGCTCTCCCAGTTATTTCTGAACTCAGTGTGTGACTTAGGGATGAACTGGAGCCCGCCTTCTGGGAAAACAGTTTGTTTAAAACCCTCCTCACGAGGGTTTAACAGATTTTCCTCAGCAATCTGTTCGCATGGTTGATTACCCTCATTGCTAAAAATGTTCTTTTTACTACAAGTTTACATTTTCTTGCCAAGACGTGTGAAACTCCAATTACAGATACTTCCCATCTGTGACAAAGAGAGCCCTCCCATGCGGGTAACCCAGAGATCCAGCTTCATCTCATGCCTGCAAGGAAACAAGCCTGTGTGGGTTGTTCCCTGCAGCTGGGGTTCACAGCTGTCGCAGCAGGACTGCATTCTTACTTTAAAGAGGTGATGGATTTTCCTGCGGACGCTGCAAACAGCAGTCGTGCTTCAGTGGGGAACAGGAAAGCAATCTGGCTCCCTATGGCTCGATTGAATTGACTAGAAGGAGTGCATAGGGTGGATGGTAATTATTCATGCAGTGGCAATGGTTTTATTTTTTTTCCCCATTGTTTCCAAAGGACCTTAACGTGAGTTTTAGTGATAGGCGCAGCTCAGCCTGCTAGCCAGGACTGGGGCAAGGTTGCCACCTAGTGCTCACTGTTAGCTGCCAGAAAGCATCTGCTGCAGTCAGGTGCAGGTGTGAAAAGCAAAGCAAGCAGGAACATCTCAAATTATCAAAGCTTTGGAAATCATGCAGGCTGACATACTTGTTGGCTGAAAAGGATTTTAATGAATTGCTTTGCCATCAGGCTCGGTTTGCTTGATCTTTGTTATTTTGTGGCTCTGGAATTAAGGACTGGCTGCTAACTGTGACCCACATGTTTTTACTTCCTGTCAGAATGTATAAAAAAAACCAAAACAAAACCAACAAACTGTCAGAAACATGTGGGGTTCATTAAAAATATCTGGAGAACAGTGAAACTTTGTGCTCCAGAATTACAGTCTCAAAATGCACTTTGTTTTGAAAGAAACCTCTCTCATATTGCGTGTTTCCTTTCATCTTGCAGGGAAAATGGCTGGAATGGTTTCTCTCTGTGTTCTCTTTTCCTTAAACTTAACACCATCTAGGAAACTGGAGCAGTTAGTTCACACAGATGCTACGCACTCCATCTTCTGCACATTACAGTTTCTGCAGGAGTATAAGCATGAGTTCGTGACTCCCTTTGCAAACATTTGTAGTCATAGTCACATAGTCATGTGCATTCAGAGTGCACGTTTGCCACCATACGAGCCAGTACTTGCACAAAATCAGCCAAGCTGAGCCTGTGCATACCTGCTCAGAAAAGGTCCAGTATGCAAATGAAAGGGGATATTTCACATCACTTAACAGTATTGGTTTTGTTCACCTAAAAGTGTTCTCTGAATTACCTGAAACCTCTTCCTCCATTTCCCAATGCCTTTTTTTTTTTTAATGAATCAGGGGGTTTGTCACATCCTTGCTGATTTAGAATTTGCCCAGGTGGGAAAGATGCATTTCTGGTGGAGCCCCTTTTTATTTTTGGCTTGTCCTTTCTTGCAGATGTACATCACAAGCACAATTAAAACAAAGAGTAGCAGGCTAGCCAAGCCTGTGCTGTGTCTGGGAACCCTGTGTGCTGCCTTCCTTACCGGGCTAAATCGAGTGTCTGAGTATCGAAACCACTGTTCGGACGTGATCGCAGGCTTCATCCTGGGGAGTGCTGTTGCCTTGTTTTTGGTAAGTCCGTCAGTCCTTCTGTGTTCCTTTTAAAAATACCATCGTTTAAAAGAAAAAAAACTAAGAAATTACTAATCACTTGTAGCCTTGCAAGATCTAATCCTAGCCCCATCTAATTGAATGTATTATCAAAGAAAATCCTGATATGAAATCAGGTTCATACTAATTGATAAGGCTAACATGGTAGCATTTGTACATTTTATATATTTCAATTATTTTAATTACTCTACATGTTCTTACTTGATCTGTTCTGGAAAATGCTGCAAAAGGTGGTGTAGATTTCAATTTCAAAAGGAGGTGTGCTTGAGACTCCTTCTCTGGCACACCTGTGTTGCAAAAGCCTTCTGTGTGCCTTGTATCTGTCAAAAATGTGACGTAGAGTGTGTTTTCTGAGGCCCTGAGCTGTGATCTTGGTTCTCCATTTTGTTTCGGACCATAAAAGAAAAGGAATAGAAAGGAAGGTCAGGATAAAGTCCCTTGGAGACAAAACTACCTCCCTTTGCAGCTTTTAGATCAAGCTGAAATCGTTCACCTCCTCACACGATAACCAAACATATTGAAATATATCAAAGGCCTTCCTGCAGAATCTAGGAAGAGCATCTCTCCAGACTCTCAGTGTATCTGGGTCTCCTGTGGGCTGTGTGGTTTAAGTGTTTTGTTTGGTGAGAGGTCTCTTGCTGAGGATTTACTCACACAGCAAGCAGTCCAGGTCACTCTCACTATTACCAAGAAACGTGCCTGGTTCCTTTTAATCAAAATATGCTTCAAAAGTATCCACTGCATAGCAACAGACACTTTATCCCTGTAATCAGGAGGGATTAGGTTTCAAAGACCCCTTAAATCTTGATTGTCCTGTCACTGATATTTTTTTCTATTCTGTACTTAAAAAAGCAACAACAACAAACCTTCAAGTGTCATTTATTCCTGTGTTCATTTCAGATAAAAACATGTCCACAGCCTCTGAATCTCCTTGACTTTAATGTGAATAATTTGTCTGGTTCGCTGGGAAGGGCAGTTTAAATCTCACCCACGCAATTTAAGAGGCAGTTGCCCCATGTATGGGGCCAGGACAATCTGTCTGTGCTCCCAGTACCTGTTGGTGGCAGTGACAGCCTGTCCCCAGCTGCATTTTGGCCTTGCAGACCTTCTGGCACGCTGCAAGTGTCACAAGCTGAATATCAGAGTGGTGGAAAGGGTCTTCCCAGAGGGGTGCTGTCAGATCCCTGGCACAGATGCTGCTGGCACAGGACCCACTCAGGCTGCAGCCTGCTTCTTGCTCGGCTCTGTGGCAGTGAAGGGGAACAGCAAGGATCTGGCTGCAGGAATCACTCCACCAGCAAACGTGTCAGCTCCTGTGTACCTTTTGCTTTCCATGTCCTCAAGCCACACACCGCCATGCGTGGCTGCTCTTACTGGCATCATCACCACCATGTGGGTGCTCTGAGTCTGGTCATGCATGTGGGAGGGGTTTGTGGGATAAACACCACAGCAGTGGTGCTGGAAGCGTGCAGGAGTGGCGCTAAATGGTGTCATCCAGATGTGAGGGAGATTCAGCCATCCACGGAGCTGTGTTCACTGTTTGGAAGTGACAGAGTCGGAAGGGAGTATTTGGCCAGTAAAGGGCATCATTCGGGTAGTCTGTGGTTCTGGGACGATAAACCATACATGGGGGCCTCTGCTGTGTCAAATGTAAAATGTAAAAAGGCTGAGAATGGTTCATCACCAAGGCAGTCCATCACGCCTGGCCATGTCAGTAAGCACACTGCAGCCCAAGGCTGAGACAGATGATGCCTTGAATGCAAATCCAGGTTAAATTCTTTGCAAAAACTGGCAGTTGTGGCCCCCATGGTAATTCCCCTTCCAGGTTTTTCCTGGGGACGGAGCACACTTACCTCACTCTGGTTTTTTTCTGCATTACACAGGGGATATGTGTTGTCCATAACTTTAAGGGCAGTCATGCAGCTCCTTCTAAACCGAAGCCTGAAGACCCACGAGGAATGCCACTAATGGCTTTTCCAAGAGTGGAAAGTCCTCTGGAGACACTGAGTGCACAGGTACTGTAAATACTCTTACCCAGACCATCACCAAGCATGTTTTCTGTTGCAGCAGAGTACAAAGTAGTTTTGTACCTAACTACACATGCCTTGCTTCAAGCCCATTGGATGGAGTGAATCTGCACCACAGCAGAGTTTGTTTTAAGGCAATTATCCCTGAAACTACCAAATACTATAGATCTTCTGCCCCCATACACATCCACAGCTAAAGAAGTAGGATTTCACAAGCCTCACAAGCTTTTGCTTAGAAGAATAGAAAACTGAGAGAAGAGTAAAAATAATTCTGCCTAATTACATTCCAGAAACCTTTTGGGATGTAAGAAGGATTTACTCTTTCCTGAGGATAAACCATTCTGTCCTGAAAAATATTACAAAGATTAGGTTTTTTATCCTTATTACTGTTCAGTATCTTTTATAATAAGAAGAAATCATATCCTTTTTTCTATCTCTAAGTCATCAGAAGAGACATTAATAGCATTCTTTCAAGTCTGCAAAAAATAACTAGTGGGAACATCAATATTGATGGCATTTCTGTTAAAACGTCTAACTTTAAATGGCTTGTGTTGGCATAACTGCATCATACCCAGTCCTTTCAAAACAGACAAGTAAATGCAACCTGCCAAGACATTCTGGGAACAACCAGAAACTGTAGTTTATGAGTTATCTGAAATACACTGGTGTCATTTATTTGTTCTTTAAATGGTACTTCCTTTATTAGATGGCCTGTCATTCTTCTACACATGACGTGTGGCAAGATCAATAGCGACTTTTGTTAAACTATTTGTGAAATAAACTGAAAAGAGGAATTAAAAAAAAAAATGGGAAAACCACTGTCTCTAGTGTCTGGAAATACTTGGCTTAATTGAAGAGTCAATTTTGATTAGGCAGAGATTTACTGGAAGACTTTCTACTAAATCTGCAGAACTGTGTGCATTAGATGTTCTCTCGATGGGTCTGTAGTCCAGAAACTAAGTGCTACTTATGTATCCACATTGTGTTGCATATGATGGAAGGGCTGAGCAGGTGAAAATATTCATGGCTGTGAGAAAAATTTTGCCCAGTCAGCTGTTTATAGCTACTGGACTGTGAAGTGCAGGTAGGGACTAGACTTTAACTATTGATGTCCACTAGAAATCAACAAGATAAATTTTCTTAAATTATATTGATGACCATACATCTACAACGCAGGTTTTATGAGCAAGGGGTTTTCCCACTGCTTTTGCACACTAGGGTATGTCAGTGCCAGACTGCTGTATATAAATATTCACGTTTGCCTTTTCCTCCTTGCAGAATCACTCTGCCTCTATGACTGAAGTAACCTGAGATGGATGATCAGCAGCCGAAGCTATTTTTTACTACCCTCCAGTAAAATACTCCAAGACACACAGTTACTAAATGTCTAACTGTGATGACCAGTATTATGTTATGTCTAGTTAGAGGCTAATGTTTTGTACTTTTTTTGTATGAGGAAGTGATGTAGCTTGCCCTGATTTTTTGTCAGCTTTAATATTATTATGCCAGACTTTAAAAGCAAAACGGAAAAAGAACAAAAAAAAAAAACCTTTTCTTGTTTAAAGTGTGCACTGAGGAACTACATCTATGGAATTGTTGATGTTGTTATGTGATATTTGTACACAATTTTTTTTCTTCTCAGTTTTGAATTTATATATCTTGGGGGGAAAAAAAATTCACTTTTACCTTTTCTTAACATAAGAAGTGCTGGGTCAGATTCTCACCTGAGCAAACTCAGCATGGATCTGAAGTAATTGCATATATTTAATTCATATTAAAATAGCAGTGATCAGGAATCTAACCTGAATGATACTATCAACAAGAAACAAAAATCCATCCTTGATTCAGTGAGCTACTTAAGTGATCCCTAGGAATTAATGGACTTCAGTTACCACCCAGTTTCCAGACTAGAAACATGTCCTTAAGCACCTCACTGAATCAAAGCCTGATTGTTCTGGTGTGGGTGATTGTGCCAGTTATTGAAGAATAACTAAAACAACATCCTTGGTCTGCAGTATAGAGAGACTGGGCGTCAAAATTTATAGTAGTAGCTGATAGCATGTGAGCTGACTATATCATCTCCCTAGATCCTCATTCCTCCCCGAGGCCCAGCTGAAGCTCCCAGTGAAACCTGGCTTCAGGAATTGACTATGGGGATATACAGCCACCACTGTGGGGCTGAGGCTGCGCTCTAAGTGTTTCATCACTTCATCATAGATTTGTGGGGTAACTAGTGACACTGGTGCAAAGGAAAAGCAACACCACTCCTTCACTGGGGCGGCATTCCTTGGCATTCAGACTGGCATAGCCAAGAAGCCAGTTTTGCCTCCCAAAATGAATTTTTTTTCCTGAGGGGCTTTGACAAGTCAAAAACAAAAAAACAAAAGAAAAAAAAAGACAGAAAGAAAGACAAGAGAGACAAGAAAGACAGACAGACAAAGAAAGAGAGAAAGAAAGAAAAAAAAGAAAGAAAAAGGAAGAAAGAAAGAGTGAGCTGAGTCTGTAGTAGCAATCTGCATTTTTTTTGTAAATTCTGCCATACAGAATTTATATCAAAACTGCTATTTTACAATTTAACAACTTTGTCTAAGCATTATAAAGACAATTAAGTATGGGTTGGGGATGGGAAGAACAACAACAAAAAAAAGCCCATTTAAAATGGCTAGAAGTGGGGCAAAGGCTTCATTAAATGATTTTTCACTGTTTCTAGGATTTTCCTGCATCTCATTCTTCTAGCATGGTGATAACTGCTGTGTGTCTCCTTTAAAGAATGGAGCCTTTGTACTTTTACTGGAATGTTTACCTCACATTTCCATGTTGGTTCTTCTTGGCTTTTTTTTGTATATTTTTTCCAAAACAGAAGCAAAAAAAAAATTATCAAAAAAGCAAACATGTGAGCCAGTCTGTCATTTACCTGTGACACAAAGAAAATCTGCAATGTCTGTGTCTGATCTTGTGGTGTTTATTCCTTCTTCTGACTCTACTGATGTCTGCTTCCGGCTTGGGAATATAAGGATCAGACTTCGGTTCGGCCATGATTTCTGTGACCATGAGGAGCCTCTGATAAGTGTTCCGGGTCCCTCATTACAGCTGTAATCAAAATTCCAGAGGGAAAAATCTGTTCTGAATCATTTTGTTAAGAAATACCCTCCCAAGCTGGCTTTTTCACACTTTCTTCTGATCTTGACTACTGCTTTGGCCTGAAACAAAGAAAGATGCATGGGCAGGGCTTTTGTTTATTTATTTATTTATAATTTAACTCAATTAAGTGACAACCTTTTGAAAGCCCAGGGATAAAAAAGTGATTAAGCACCTAGAAGTCTTGCCCTTCCATGGCATAAGTACCGTGTGTAAGACCTTGATGTCATTTCAGATTTCTGCTTTTTCAACTTGTTACGAGCAGTTGAATGTTTTGCATCTCCACTGCCCATGTCTGATCCTCTTCCCTTGTACTCCAGTCCCTGCAGCTTCCTGTGCTGATGGAAGCATGAGGTCTGCATCTCCAGGGGACTGATACATCTGAGATCAGGGAAATGGCAATTTAACTCAACCCAGACACAGCAAAACACAAGACAAGCTGCTGTCAAGCTCCTTTCTTGCCTGTCCTAATTCCCAGTCCAGCTTTTCACTCTGTTCTGATCACATTACACGAGCTATCGAAGTTACATCCTGGGAGAGACACAGAAGGGGGAATGAGCACAAAGTGCACCTACCACTGAAAGTGTTTTCTTAGCTAATGAGTATTACGAGGAAACAAGGAGGTACAAGTATTTCTGTTTCTGATGGGAAGACATAATTTCATGAAAAAGTAACTTCCAATTCATTGCTCCCAAACAGCCTTTGAAGCCAACAAGTTGACAGAGTCAGCCATTTGTCTAACTGTGGCTTCCCATAAGCTACAGGGGAGGGATTTGTGAATATTCAGCCTTCCACGTTCACTCACCCCAGTTCACCCTGCAGTGGAACATGTAGGTGTACACTTACACTACTCTGTAATCCTCCAAGAGTCAAAAGGAGAAAACAAAGGGCTGCTTAAATTTCTTCAGAGCTTTTGAGAAGAAAGCAGCACTTGAGAAGTTTGCTCAGTTAAGAAACAGAGCACTCTAACATGCAAAAGCAGCAGTGCCTGAGTGTGCTTCACGTATCTGCACACTGAAAGAAACCAGGGGAGCAAGGGTTCAGGGCACAGACTGGTATAAGCAGGGCATTTCTGGATTATTCCCAGAAAGATCACACACACACAGACTCTCAACCGTAGTGGAAACAACTTGTTTCATAGAAAACACTCCTAAAGCACCATGCACTTCTCAGACTGTTGCATTTATTTTCTTGTACTCCTGACTTCACCGCTTGCCTCCTCTGATAAAAAGCAGACCTGCATCATCAGTCAGACAGGAAGAACTAAACACATAGCCAACATGTAAGAAAAACTAACATCCAAAGAACTTAAAAAACAGGGCCCTTAACAGACATTGGACAATTCAACAAGATGCCTCGATGGCAGCTGATTTTATGGGGCTGTTGGAGACTTCACCATTACTGAGTGAAGACATTTCAGTGAACCTTTATTAGTGAAATTCACAGGTCTCCCCCCAACAAGAGGGCTCTGCTGCTGCCCTGCAGCACAAGCCAGGCCCGGGGATGCTCCATGGGGGGACTCACTGCTGCCAGATGATTTTGAGGTTTGGGGGCAGCTCTGCGGCCGCGAGTTCGTCGAACTTGGTCCCGTCCTTCACGGGGGTGCGATAGAAACCCAGCACGTCCCCGGCGCGGCGCATCTGGTGCAGCTGGGAGTTGGGGACAGCGTGTCCCAGCTCTGCCGCCAGCTGGGCCAGCAGTCGATGCTTCAGCCTGTTCTCCCTCAGGGGAGTCTGCTGCCAGTCCTCGGGGACAGAGGGCCCAAACACCTCCCTGACGTGGGACTCGAGGCAGCTCTGCAGGTCCTCGGGAGGGAGGTAACTCCGGCTGCGTGGCGGGGGGCAGATCAGGCTGGGCTCATTCCTCTCCTCCTTCTCTGGAACTGCTCTGGCTGCTTCCACTTCTTTTTCCTCCTTCCTGCTGGCACCAGAACAGAAACATTTTCAGCCTCTGGTCCACTCAAGACAGAGTCAGAGAGTATTT
>VWZW01013749.1:318568-355100 GCA_013397115.1 Edolisoma coerulescens | reverse complement strand
CTTGGCTGGCCTCCTGGTCCCAGTAACTAGTAATGAGCTGGGGCTTCAGTTCAGAGCTTCCCTTCTCAACCCATAATTTGTAAGTTTTTGTTGTTACAGCTGCAGCCCTGCCTGGCTGAGTTGTTTCTGCTCAGACAACAGTTCCTAAGTGTTTTTCATCTACTCCACTGATTTCAAATATGAAGCAAAATTGAAAGGAAAAAACATCTTGGGTACTGCTAACTGATTGATGCCCAGAACTCACCCACTGATTCATCTGCAGCTAGGATCCCCTTTCCTGAAGCCACAATCCGCTGAGCAGTGTCTGAAAGAGCTTTCTTCTGCTCTGGAGACAGCGCTGGGAACTGGTGGGTCATGTTGACTTATCTGTGGGAGAGAATCACTGTTGCAATCTGGGGGAGACTGTGAACCAGGGACACCACTCAGGGGTTCCCCGTGCAGGGCTCTTGGTGCTTGTCTGGTCCATGTTATCATAGGCATATGACCAGAAATCCATTTGAGTTCTTCTAGGCTTGCTGTGTCTGGAGAAACTTGAGAGAAATGCAGGAGACACATCCTGCCACATTCTTCAAGAACCAAAGTGGGAAAGACTCTGCATTTTACCTGGATTTGCTCAGAAAATAAGAGAAGATCGGTCTGTCATAAAAACATGCACCAAGTAACAAGTATGCTAATTGCTGACTCTGAGGACTTTTTGGTTCCCATCGGTTAAATGCCAGTTATTCCACTGCTTACCTTCCTAACACTGCTCCTCTTCTGTTTCCTGCCTCTGTTGGCAGTATTTGCTGCTGTGTCTGGTTGACTTCCCATCGCCAACCTTTTGCCTTGGTTTGTAATTCTCCTCCCTATGGCTGCTTTCAGAAATGTAGTGCATTGCTTCCTCTGCAGAAGACCTGGGCCCTTAGGAGAATTCACCCCTCGTTTCTATCTTTTCAGCTGTGGCAGAGGCTTACCAGCTTCAAATACCCAGCACCTGAAATCTGTGTTCTGTCTTCATACGACAAAATTCTTGGTCTTATTAAATTTTTGGTTATATGGCATTAAATTACAGTTTTTCTGATCATCTGAATAGTGCAAGTTACTTTCTTGAGTGTATAAGCCTGTAAGTCTGAAACAGAAAAACTCTCTTCCTTCAGTTCATCATATGTAATAGTTAAAGCAACACCTGTGTTTTTATCAGGGGGTGGTAAATCCAGAAGGTGATTGATTAAAAACAACATAAAAGATCTCAAATACCACGTTTTCCTCCAAAAGGGCAGGCCTCTGGACAGTGTGTGCATTTTCTATCCCCAAACTCTGCCTGAGAGAGGAGTGAGAACATGCCACTTCCCATTTCATCAGAGATGGCCAGAAAATATTTCTCCCTATGTAAGCATGTAGGCAGCCAAGTGCAACTTCTTACTTCCCTGCATACAGATGCTGTGTTGACAGGGAATCCTTGTGTTATCCTCTCTGTTGAAGGGCATAATGGGGAGAAGCAATAAAGACTCTGTCTGCTACTCATGATAGGGTACAGAGTTCTGTATAGCATGTCAAATGGTGCCAAGATTTTCTGGCAGCAATGCCATCAGAGTACGGTAACAGCTATAAATTCATGTCCCTGATTTATAGCTGAAGGTACTTTGGTACTGGTAATGTTATCATGCAAGATTCAAATGGCATTGTCTGCCAGTACAGACGTCAGATGCAGTGTCCAGATGTCTGCTTTACCTCTTTGTGAGCTGAGACTGGAATTTTTCATGTGCAGCTTGCCACAGAGTGAGTCATTTCAGGTCTAGAGGGAAGCTGAAGGAGTGCAAGATGAAGACTGTGTGAAATTAGGGGGAGTGCCCTGCTTTTCAAGGGGCTGAAATGCCTACTTGCTGTGGTCCTGGTGAAACAGGCTTAGCTGAACCCCTCTCTCTGTATGCCAGGCTGTGGCCAAGACTCTGGGAAATATCCTTCTACTGTGGTCATCACAGCTCCATCACACCCAGCTCTTGGCCTTTTCAGCTCACCCAGAAGAATTTGAAAATCTGTGCTTTATGCTGCATAGCTACTTAAGTTCACCTGAGACTCTCCTTATCTCTCACCTGCTTTCTGTGTTGCGTGTGTCTTAGAGGAAACTGGCTTGTTATTATGATTACTGTAATAATAGCTTGGTGATCAGCACCTCAGTTAAAACCACACTACTGTTAAATAAGTGGTTATGCAAAATGATAAGGAATCACTCTAGTAGTTCAGAATCTCTGTGGAGAAGACTGGAAAATTGTGCTCTGGCAAGAATATGATCTTGTCCAAGGTCAAAGCTAATGAATTGCTAAATCAGAGGTGGGATTTCAGAGTTGCAGTTTGGAGCTGTTTTACAGCACCAGGAGGTATATCCAGGTAACCTTGAATCCAGCTGGCTGGACTGCAGGATCACCAGTCCAGTCATGTTATGATGGGTACACTTTCTTTCCAGCAATGCAATAAACAATGAGACTAATGTCTGCTCTATCTTACTTGTTCCCAGTGTTTGCCTGAAGATAACAAGGAGACACTTATCACTCAAAACCAGCCCGCAAGGCAAATTTTCAAAATACGGAAATACGAGTTTTCAGTGAATAATGCTGTTCCAAGTGAGTACTCAGAGAGACTGAAACAACAAAGTGTAGTTTCAGAGTGATGAATTGGAAGACAGCAAATTAGTTCCAGTTTCAATGCAAGTATCTCATTGAGTGTGAGGGAGCAGGTGGTGATTTGCCCAAAGTCTCCTCAAAATGATTCTTAAGGCCATGGTGAGTGGTTCCCAGCTACCCTGCTGAGCTACAGGGACAAATAAAAGGCACAGTGTTTCTAGCTGAAATGGTGAAGAAATGAGGGCAAAAGAACAATTGTAAGCCTTATAATAGCTCAAAGGTGCAAATGTTCTAGCGCCCTTGATTTAGGATTTTATTTTTCTGTGATTCTTTCATGAGAATCATAATCTCTGAGAATCTTCATGTCTGCGTTCAGGAGGGGTGTCTCTGCTGTAAGGTCCTGCTCTGAGCAGAGGAGCAGGTAGAAGAGTAGTGGAGAAGCCTTACGCTTCAGTAACATTTCATAGAGCTACCTTGTAAAGAGTAAGTTCCCAGCACATCCACAGAAGCATCAATGCTCCCTCTTAAAGAGCTGGATATGTCACCTCACAGCTCCTGAGAAAAAACAGTTGTGCCCAGGCTGCCAGAGCTGCACAGCTCATTGCAGTCTTCCAAGAACAAAGCGTATTTGTCTTGTTCTGATTTATCTGTTTAATTTGACAACTATTCCAGGAAGAAAAAAGTTCTAATGAACTGCGATCTCAGTAACAGTAACTGGGAGTTGTCCCATCATTAAGGTTTTTCAAGAAACTTTACTTTTATTTACCCGTTTTAGGCTGTGGGCTAAATGTCGTAAGCTCAAGTGATTTTACATTGATTTTACACTGTATGAATACAATGCACTCTCTTTGTAGTATCTGTTTATATAATTTTTTTTTAAAGTAGAGTTAAAAAAACCCTCAAAAGAATAAAACTGCACAAACCTCCCAGCTCTGTAGCCACCTGGAGTGCTTGTCAGGCTTCAACAGCTCCTTAAGCAAACAAATTTCTTTGTTCAGCCCCCGGCCTGTAGCCAGCAGGAGGTGGAGGTGTGGGGACAGGGGACAGCACAGTTGTAAAAGTAAATATTGTAATGCTGAAATCTCATGGTTTTCTCAGCTCCCATAAAGGAAGAAGGGCTGAGGGGAAATGTATGATAGCAGCACAAGCACTGCATCCTGTTAATATCAATAGTGAGAACCAAAGAGCAGAGTCAAGATGAATAGCAGAGGGAACGATGTTACATTTCACTTCCAATCATCTTAGAAACTGTAATACATCATTGGCATCTTTTCTTTCCAACCACCTCAAGTGACTGGCATCTTCTAATCTTACATAAAATGTCACCTGGGTCCTGGTTTGCAGATGGGAAAAGACTGGATCAGAATCTCAAAGTTTTTCTCTTGGGTCTCTTCACTGCCTTATTTTATAAAATTCATTCCAGAAGTGCAGGACCGAAGTTGTAAATTACAGTTTGTATACCACACGTGTAGCTTTTTCCTGTTCAGTTACTAGTAAACACAGCCCTTCAGCACCATCTCTGACAGTCAGCAATACAAACTCCGAACACAAGAGATTCTGCTTCCAAAGAGCAGGGTTTGAAGAAGCTGAATATAGAAACAGATAAATACAGTTGACAGGGACAATGAAAAGTATTCAAAAATTTAGCCTATCGCATGTAGGCACAGTGTTGGCCTGACTGAATTTACTTCTCTTTTACACTTGTATGCTTAGAAGAGGCAGACACAGAATGAGTTAGGCACCTTATATTCTCACTGCAGTGGACATCTGTGGTTACTGGCCTCACTACTCTGTGGATCTCCATTAAAAAGCTGTTTCTAAATAAGTCTGGTTCCTTGGGCGTGGGGAAAACAGATGGGTATGAACGGCTGGGCAAGCTTGGCCCTGTCCTGCTGATGGAGCACATTCTTATACAGTTGGCAGAAGACACACAGCTGGCAGGACTACTTGATATGCCTGATTGATGGGCAGCCATCCAGAGGAGCCTGGATGTGGGGGTGGGAAGAGGCCAACAGGAGCACCATGCAGTCCAGCCAAGACAAATGCCCAGACATTGCCTGGGGTGCAGAGCCCTGGCAGCCATTCCCCCAGGACTAGTGGGATGAGGGAACAGCTCTTTGGGGATGGCCTAAGGCCCTGTCAGGCGGCAAGTTGAACAGGGGCCAGCAGCAAGGGCCCAAGAACCTGTGTGAGCAGGGGTCTGGCCCGGAGAGCCAGGGGAGGACAGGGGTTATCACCCTTGGCTCAGCACTCTGTAGATAACATCTGGGTACTGCGTCCTGTGTTGGGCCCCTGCACTACAGGAAAAACATTGACAGACTGAAATGAGTTAGTTCAACAGGTGCTACCGAGAAGGTCAGTGGCTGCAGCACTTGCTCTGTGAGAAGTCTGCACAGCTGGGTCTAGTTCAGCCTCAAGCAGTGACAGCTTCAGGGGCACCTCTCAGCAGTCCTCAGTACTTACAGAGCATCATCGAAGAGGCAGAGCTGGGCTCTTCACAGAGGCTGTGATGGGACAGTGAGAGACAACAGGCACAAGATGAAACTAAGGAGATTCAGACTGGATATGAAGAATTTTTTTTCACTGTTAGGACAGCCAAGCAATGTAACAGACTGACAAAAATGACTGCAGTGTCTCCATCCTTGGAGGTTGCCAAGACCCACCTGAGTAAAGCCGTGAGCACCTTGGTCTGACCTTGTGTCTAACTCTGCTTTGGGCAGAGGGTGGTTGGACTGCAGACCTCCTGTGTCCCTTTCAGCCTGAATTACCCCATGACTCTCTGTGACTACCTGCTTTAGGGAGTCAAGGTGGAAGTGGTGCCTCTGGTAGATCTGAAGGAGCTCTCAGGAAAGAACAGGGTGTTTCTCCCATCATCTTTGTTTGCACTGAGGTGAAGGTTTTGGGTTAGTGAAATGTTTTCATTTCTGGGTTCTAAAAAGTCTCAAGGGTATGGGACAAAAACTCAGACTTCTGTCACGTATAAAAATGGGCAGATGTTTTTGATTGACATACTAATGTCACCATCTCCATAGGTCCTTTGGGGCATACATGATGGTAAATTGCTTGGTTGTTTTTGCTCTCTGAGTTTTTTTAACGTCTTCATATTCTGTCTAGAGACCTTGATTCAACATCCTAGGTGGAACTGCATATCTGAAGTTCCCTGTCCTGATTTCCATGTTAGCCTCAGAGCTATGCTCAAGCCCTAAGCAAATGCATCCCTCTTTCATTTCCCTAGCAACTATGAAAGGAGGTCATGTACTCAGAGACCTGTCCTCTGCAGTCAGTGAAGAGCACTCAGGATGGCTAGATGTGGCTGAGGTGGCAAGAATATGGCTGCTTGGAAGCAAGTGGTATTAGGGAGAAGCTACTTCTCCTTCAGGGCTGGACTTTTCTCAGAGAGGGTAAAAAATTGCTGTTAAGACTTGCATGAGAATTCAAGTCTTGTATTGCCAGCAGGGGAGGTTGGGGGAAGGAGTGGTGAGAGTCTCAGGTGGACTAAATAATTTTGGGTAAGCACATGGGATAGTTGAGAAAGTGATGGAGGATCACAGACTCAGTGAGGATTTGAGCTGGTCGAGCAATTTCCTGTTCTGGCTGTTCACAGCTTGAAAGGTTACAGCCTAAAGCAAGAGCAGGTTTTGTTTTCCTGTGCTGCAGACCTTACACCCCCCTGCCAAAGAATCTTATCCTCACCACTGCACTAATGCTTCAGAAGAAGCTGCACAACAAACACACATAACTGGACTTCTGGCAGCACTGATGTCTGTCAGGACCAGCTGCCTTCTCCAGTCATTTTCTGTTCTCCTTGCAAAACAGAAATTTATGTACACCACAAGCAAAACCAAATACAAACCAAAGTGACAGAAAGCAATGCCGGTATATTATTGCTTTGGTTCCCTTAGACAAAGGATCCACTCACTCACTCCAGGAGTTCTGAGGGACTAAGCTAAGTTAGAAAGCCAGTGTTAGCAGCAAATGGATCACTTTGGAAGACCACTGCAGAATTGCTGAGTGCTCATTTCTCACAAGCTGTTCCTGAAACAAAAAAATTAAAACCAAAACCAACTCCCAAGCCCACTGTAGATAAACATACCAGGTCTCAGCGGCTGATACATGTACCAGCTTTACAGTTTAGAAATTAAATTATTATACTTACTTGTTTGTGGGCAGTGCCTCTGCTGCTACAAGCTTCTGGTGAGGTGTTTGCAGGCAAAGAGACTGCCTCCTTCTAATCACTAACTTTTATAAAATTCTTGGTGGGGCTTTTTTTTTTTTCTCCCCCCTCACTCCTTCATTGTCCCTCCTCCCTCGCAAGCTGTCCGGGGAGGGGTCACTGCTCAAGGTCGGTCATTGGCTATCAGACCACCACCACACACCTCCAATGAGACCTGGTCATGCTCCTGCTGTTCCTCCCCTTTCCCCTCCCCTGCATATATGAGGCCGTTCATGCAGTGAAACTGAGATGTTTTCCAGTTATTTGAAGTTATTCCTCCTCTTTCTAAAACAGACCAAAAAGAACTACAGGAGAAACCATGGAAATTGCTTAAAGGTATCTTGGGCACAACTTTGTCATTTAGGGTTAGATCTTCTGAAACCTTATACTTAGGAAACTGCAGGAAGAAAGAACAGAAAACAAAATGCAGAAACAATGCAACAGGTCCTTAACTGGCATTTCAGTGGCTTCCTAAGTGTTACACTGCTTTTCCTCACTGGAAAGTCTAGCATGGAAATGTATTTTCCTTTTCCACTTGGTATATGGAAGGGCAAAATGTGATGCTACAATGTCAGAGTTAATGAAACGGCAAGTTCTGATGTCCTGTAACACAGTGTACCTGTGAAAATAGTGGTTGTCAGACCAAGCATGCCCACACTGAGGTGCACAGCTGCAAGCTGAATTTTCCCCCCGAAATCCCACTGAGATGCCCACCCATACTGCAGTGACATAGAAACTTCTCTATTGCTTAGCAAAATTTTCAGTGAAAAATACTGATGCTGTATAAACGGTGTACCAGCATTGCAGTTTATATGAATCCACTCTACAGCCATTCAGCAAGTCCAGGCCCATATTGATTATTTGCTTTCTTTTCTTTCTCCCCATCCTGCGGGCCAGTACTCCTGGAGGGAAGTATGGCACAGGGACTGTTGGACAAAGATCATACCCTCAGGAACAACACCCTCTGCAGCCTTGGACATTGGCACGTTTTTACCACAAAGACCCAGTGTTTGCCTGAAGAATGACGTCGTTTCTCCGTTTGTTTGGCTCCTGCAGTGACCCCTCTGGCCTTTACATGAACAGGGTGAGACAGCTGATTCCTCCTCTGTCCGCAACACTGTCTTCCCTAGGGCACTTCCTCCTTGTGCCTCTCTTGTGCAGCTGCATGCCAAGGTCAGTGCTTGTAGGAAACCTTAGGAACCTGCCAGCCTGACAGTCAGCAGAGAAACCTCTGAAAGCTGAGAGCACAGTCCAGTCGAAGGCCTTGGGCTCGTGTTCCTCTGTTTTCTTTCATGTTGCCCTTCCTGATCCATGCTTTTTTGCTTTTTTTTTTGCTGAAGGATGCTGTGGCACATAACATGGACATAAAGCCTTCCCTGCTTTACAGTGTTTGCTTTACATTCCATTTCTCCCNGGTGCATGATTGCTGGTGTGTGCCTTTCTAGGCCTTCTAACCCTTTGATCCAGCACTCCAAGCACTAGGATTACAGGTCCTCACAGAGATTTTGAGGACAGAGGAGAGTAAAAGGTGAACAGGCATGATGCTAAATTTTTCACTTAATTTAGAAGTGGGAGCCTTTTCAGGCAGGAGTATGGAATGAGAAATCATGGTACATGATGTCACTGTAAGGTGTTAGTATGCAGACCCAAACTGTGCAGAAATAACAGTGATATTAAAATGACACTGGAAAAGACTACATATTTCCATCACACACAATCATACTTTGGGGGTACTTGTGCCTCTTAAAATTAGGTTATAGTAGTATCATTTCTTAAATAATAATTAAGAGGGAAAAGTTGCATCATGAGGGGAATGCAGTGTACTTGCATTTAACCAAACAACTAACCTGGCCCATAAAAAGTACAAAATCACTCCCTGCACTAACTATTGCATGGCAAAATTGGTGTTTTATCCAAACTGTAATTCTGTCTCACGGAGGTAGTGTTTGAACTCAGAAATGGCAACTCTCCCACCTTTCCCGCGGCCATGAAGGCAGGGTTCCCTGTAGAAATTCAGTTTCAGAGGCAGAACCATCTCTGCTCTGCATCCCTGGGGTTCCTCATCCCCCTCTGCCTCTGGCATGGGAAGAAGGACGTAGGACAAAGATGCCAGGCAAGGATAAGGATAGGGTGAACAAGAAGGGAGGTCAGTTGCACTAAAGAACAACTACTCTCAGTTTTTTGTATTCTTAAAAATGATTATACAGACTTTTGCAGTGATTGCTGATAGTGAAGAGTGTAATCTTTTATTGGAGAAAGGATTACTAGCTGGTTGAGTTTTGGATGTCTGAGAATTGATTGCTTAAATACATATCCAACTAAATGCAGTGACTGAGGTTTTTCTGCGCAGATTATGGTTTTTTTATGTGTTCATGAGAGAGCTGATATAAACTGTCTTGCAATATAAAAAACTTTATACCTGCGTTTGAAACATCACTGCAAACAAGATGCATAACTAGTTACAGAGCTTAAATGTTCATTGTTGTGCCTTTTATAGCATAGAAACAGAAGGTGGTAGTAAGCTATAAAAGACATTGGTAAGGTTAAAACACAAGTGTCTAGTATTTCCTCTCAAAAATGTGGCACAACATAAGTGAATTTTCTATTTGAATGGCTTGGAGATTTTTCTGGTGTCAACCTTTTCATCTGAAATTACCATACAAAAGTTGACAGAAATATGTGTTTAAAAATATTAAGGACCACTGAAAACTGTATTCACATGTGGCATGGGTTATTACTTAGGTCTTAATTTGTAGGTTTACTTTTTGGAATTTGACAATGCAAGTACTGGATTTTTGTAGTAGAAGTTAATTTAATTGCTGTCCTTGTTATATCCAGCCTTGCTGTCAAAGGATCTGACAGTTGTGCACTTAAGTTTTAGGTGAAGTCTTGCTGGATAAAGTATATTAAAATCAACAGAAAGCCTGTTTTAAAGACAACAGATAAAAATATTTTAATTGCTTATGATTTTCCAGATTGTGATTTTTATTGTCTGTTTCTAGCAGTATAATTCTGATAATGTTTTGCCTTTAACTACTCAAATGAACTAGCATTTTAAGTAAAAAAAATAAGTAAATGGGAAGAGAGATAAATTGTATTATACCTCAGAAAGAATGAAGGAATAGAAAGAAATGGATGAAGCAACTTCAGAGATGATGTGGTCACCACGAGAAAAATGAAAAACTTACAGCTTCTCTCTGCACTTAAGTAAATTAAACACTACTTTTGCATGTGGTCAGACCTGTGAAATGGATTTAAATGGAATGGAAAAAAAAACACTGGGAGTTGGAAAGATGTCCAAGAATAACATGCATCCCCATGAAAAACACCTGGCTCTGTTGCCCCAAGAGGCTGCTGCCTGCGTGATGGGGTTAAAGTCTAATCTGAGCAGGCTCGAGCAGAGTGGAGTCTGCCTCCTGCCCACCTTTCCCCACCGCGCTGGATGTTTCCTGTTTTCTGTACTCTGCGGTCTTGCTTAACAGTCTCAAAGTCCAGCTTGTTCATCCCTATCTAATCAGAGGTATTGTTTATTAAGTGGTTTGTTTTCCCCAGTCACCTACGGCCCTCACCCCCAATGTGAAGAGCCTGGCTGTTTAACCCCACTGGAAGAAATGCCCCTGTATTTTTGGCTCCACAGCAGTGTCTGCAGACACGTACATCGGGGGGGCTGGGAGGTGCTGGGAGGTGCTGGGCAGGACAGACTCAGGCCCACCAAGGGGATTGCACAAGGGAGGGTTTGCTTTGTTCTGAATTCTGTGCAACTTAAAGTTGGGCTGCAACAAACATCATGACTTGGAATGAAAAACAGGCAAGCACACAACACTACTGTTATCAAAACACAGATTTTTGCAATAATTTCAATAGTGAGTATAGCAAACAAGGATACAACTTTAATCGAGCTGCCTGTGGCAACTTTACTGGGCTGTGAGAAACAGCAGTAACAGGACATGAAGGCAAATGCTGTAATGACACTGGTCTCTGTGCCTTTCTGTTGACATTTTGTTTTTAAAAAAGCAAGAAGGCAAACAACTGGTTTCTATAAACTGAGACATTTAACTGTTTATTACCTGTTTATCTGAGCAGCACATGGTCTCCCAAAAAAGCACAATTAGATGCTGCATGTTAATACTCGCACACATATTTGTAAAATACAAACCAAAACAGATGTCTGAACTGGACCAGCTTGCTGAAAAGACCATTTGTAGGTGTGGTTTCTGTCCAGATTTCTGTTCTGGACACCAAGGCAGAAATTGTAAGAGAAAGTAGGCACAGCTGCCCAGAGGCTTACAAACAGAACAATAAAATGTAACTCTTCATCAATGTTTAAAAATCACTGTCATTGTACAGCTGGGAACGTGGCATTCCTAGCTTGCCATGAAGAACAAAGTCATGGGAAGGGATGCTGATGTTGCTGACCCTCAGCCTATAGGTACATGGATAAACTGGCTGATGGGGTGGATTCTCCCAAAGCTGTCAGGACAGATAATCTGTGGAAATGAAGTTACTCCAGCAGGGAGACACATGCGGTGAAGAAGCACAGACTGTGGAGTACCTAATTCTCTATGCATTTTTGGCAGGTGTGTGTTTTACTGCAGATTTTTCAGAGCCACATGTTGGGCCCTGCCATCTGCTGAATTTGGATAGGATGTCTGTAAAACTGGTGTGTAAATACACAAAATGAAACTGCTTTTGAGAGAGAAACTGCCAATGCCTTTGTAACTACAACTGTCTCCCACAGAAAATCACCTTTTTATTTTGTGAAATATGTACCCTCTCTGTACAAAAGTAAGCCAAGGTTAAATTCCATCACTCAGAGCTTGATTTTCCCTCAGGTCCCTGTTAAAATACCTCGATTTTGATTGGAGAAGGGCCTGAGAAATCTGGTCTAATAAGACCTGCTTTGAGTGGGGTTGGATCAAAATAATGACATCTGTGTAGATGCATGAACATGGGAGTATCTTTCTTTGTCAAATATGGACAGGAAACATGGATCTGCCAATCAGGAAAAAAAACAGTGGCACACAGAAAGAAGAGACTATTAACAGAGTTTTTAATAGAAAGGTTGTTTATTTTGTAGAAAGTTTGCTTGTAAATAACTTTATTTAAAAAAAAAAAAAAGTAATTCAGCCTGTATCCAGACAAATTGCTGCTGGAATACCCAATCAGGTGATTCACAGCTCCTCACCACAGGAAGGAAGGCTTTTCCCTTCTCTCTTCAAAGGCAATGCCTTCTCACTAAGACATTGATGCCTGCTGGAGTTAGAAAATCCTCTTGTGTTTCTAGTCTAGTAGAGACCTGTCAGTTTACGCCCTGTGTTCTGCCAGAGTCATGCTCATGTTGGACATGCCTTGGAAACAAATGCAGTTTTTGTTTAATAACTCCCCCTGAACTGTCCTGGACCATAAAGCCTTGGGTCCTGCTGCTGGTGCAGAAAGACTCCCCTTCTGCAAGCAGCAGCTGCTGCATTGAAGAATAGTCTCCAAACTGTTAGGAACAAACCAACACCCAAGAAAATCCATACTGTTTGTTTCAAAAATGGTCACTAAGTTTGTTTTAAAGTGAAAGAAACTAAGCTCTTAAGGCCATATTTCAAGGGGCTAATGCCATGCCTTGAACTTCTGTAGTCTGAGATGGGGCAACTCAGCTCCACTCCCTGGCGAGAAAGGAGAGGAAAAAGGTTTTGGGTGTTTGAAAATGCATTTTTAGCCCAAACTGTGGAACAAAAACCAACAGGAATTAAGAATTTACAGTAGCCTCCCGTTCTCTGTTCTGAGGGTAATGTGCACGTGTCTGACTCGTAATTTCGAGTAGAACATGCAGCACAGAAAAGAGAAACAAGACTCAATCTGCTTGTGGAAGGTCAGAGGCAGCAGCAGCAGCAGGAGCCCTTTCCTGGGATGCCCCGTTGGCAGGGTGGGCACTGTGCAAGTACCTGAGTAACTCAGAACAGCTCCCTGCGGGCTCAGTAAAGCAGCACCTCTGTTGGGAAGGTGAGTTGTGCACTTAAGAAAATTGTCCCAGAAGGACATAAAGAATTTATTAACCTGCTTCTTGCTCAAGCGAGTTTGTTCTCAGCTGGTTTATCTGAAACTCTCACACTGGCAAGTTCAAGCCCTGGGGCCCTCTGCACATTGTTTGGTCTCGTAGTCAAATTCTCTGATCTCTTATGCCATGAAAATTGTCTTCTAGTTTAGAAGGGATGCCTCAAATTCATGTTCTTAATTTTCAGCTACGAGGCTCAGTGAAATTACTGACCTCCCCTGGACTTTTGGGATGACAAATAAAGTACTGCTGGACAAACAGGAAAATAACTTTGAGACAAATGGATAAATCATTTCCCACATCAAAACATTTATTAACTGGATATAGTTAGTTGGTTTCTTTTGTAAGGTTTCTTCCTTTCTTTCTTTTCCCCTCTTCCTTTTTCCATTCCCTGTCCCATTTACTGTACATGGCTGAGAGATTTTCTTTGCAAGAATGAATATGAATAGACCATCGTAAAAAGAACAGGGCACCGTCCTGTATTTGTACAGTACAAAGATATAAAAGAGAGAAGAGCAAACCCACTGCACTGAAACATTCACAGCTGAAGGTGCAGAAACCAGTTGTATGTGCAGGCACTTGGTGGAATAAATACACAGTGACACTCAAATCCTGACACCCAAACCCTACTGCAGTGAAGCCAGAGGAGAGATTTGCCCACCTGCCAGTGTGTGACTGTGCTGGGAACAAAATGTGGTTTTGCCTGTGCCATTTTTCTGGTGTCCTCTGCCTAAAGGCTTTGCCTTTGGAATGGCATGGAACCCACGAGCAGTTTTTACTCACTCTAGTTTCCAAAGATGTTCTAAAAGTATCCAGCTGATAACTGGAGAGCAAAGCACTGCTGTGATGCTGTTTCTCAGCTAACCTGCACTGTGCCTTTGTGTAACTGATACCCACTGTGCTGACAGAGGGAGGGTTGCCATTTTCTTTGGTTTCATCTCTCAGGAGTTTTACGTATTTCTCACCTATAATCAGACTTGTTAAGAGCTTGAGGCATAAATCACCTGGGAGAGACTTGGGGGAAGAAAATTCAAAGCAGAGCCCTTCCGTTACCAAAAATAAAAAAACCAAACAGCTCCCGCTGACTAAACTCAACAAAAAATATTGTACTTGGTTCATTCCAAAGCAAGGAATATGGTTTTAAAAATAGTTCAACCAAACTCCACATGTACTTATAAGAATTTGAATCTGAATGTTTCTGAATTTGATTCAAAGCTCACTAAAGCCAAAGTGGGCTTTTCATCAGATATACCCATTTTTGCCTGTTTGCATTCAGTACGAGATCTCTTGTCATCTGCATGGTTTTATATTTAACTGTGCCCACAGCCCTGGTGCAAATTACCTATCCCAGATGCTTAACAACCAGGACACATGGTCACAACAGGTCCCTATCAGAATGACCCCTTCATGTGCTGTGCTATTGTTGCTTTTTCTTGTGAACAGCTGTCTTTGTTTCCCCCAGATATTTTGCTTTCTGCCAGGAGCAGTGAATGAACCCCTCAGGCTGAGCTGTGAATTACAGCTCCAGAATGAACAAGGATCCTGCAGGACAGCAGCACCTGATCTAATCCTTCCTCTGCCTCTGTGCTGAGAGGAGGTCAAGGTAAATTCATGTTGAATGCCTAAGTTCAATCAGTGGCTGATAAGACCTCTTTTAATGGATCCACTACAACGAGTGATGATCCCAACCAGCAGAGCAATCATTGTGTACAATGTGTGTCATGTATCAATGAAAATGTGCGTTTGTGACCCATCTGTGCAACACCAGTGGCTGTGATTCTGTTTTCCTATTCCTACCCTCAGAGGTGCCTCTAATAAAGCAGCAGAGGTTTTGTTTTTAAGAGCCTCTGGTCCAAGCAAAAGAAGTGGGAATGGTGGAGGTGCAGACAGGAAGCCAGTAACTAAAGAGGCTTCATAAATTTGAAGAATCTAGGCAGAATTTGTGGGAAAGTTCCTGCAAACCACTTCTGCTTTTGAAGGGTCTGCTCAAAACCACAGCTTTGGAACAGAGACGGACAGAGATCAGATCTTAGTAAAGATGGGGAAATAAGGCCCTCCCCTCCTCATTAGCTTAAATTTGAAACATTCACTTTGTCCAACATTTCTGCTGCCCTAAGGCAAGGATTTTTGTAGCCACTGTCCAGCAGAGTAGGCAGGAAAGCTGTGCATGTTGGTGCGAGAGCTTTTCTTTGGGATTGGCTAAGGAGAGTGAGCAATCCACACCTTCAGCTGGAATCCTCCACTCCCCTCCCAGGCGGTGCACGGTGATTAGTTCCAAGTTCATACTAAATAGAGTCTGTATGTACATAAGCTGATTTTTAAAGAAAACTTGTACTTTTAAAGAGAGTTATTCTTTGGCCACGTGGAGGCACAGGATGGCCAGTGCAAGCAGCACAGAATCCGAGTTTGCACGCTGTCCCTCTGCCCCGTGGCGAGTGCCCTGGGAGGTTTCTGTGTGGCAAGGCAGGAGCAGCTCACAGCAGTTTGGGGTTGCCGTTCAGTCGGAGGCTGGAGTACATTCCCACGTGCCGCACCAGGTTGGGCTCCACCACGAAGGCGTTCTCGCCCTTGGCCCGCAGCAGCGAGTAGAGGGCGGTGTCCTTGGCGAAGCCCTGGCGGCAGCGCAGCCCCCGCAGGTACCCCGAGGCCCGGCGGGCGGAGGCAGCGGGGAAGAGCATGGCGGGCGTGCAGCACTCGCTGGCCGGCACCACGTTGTAGAGCGCGGGGTGCAGGCGGCGCAGCTCCAGCCCGTAGTGCCGCCCCACCAGTTCCGACAGGGCCATGCTGTACAGGGCGAAGAACGCCACCAGGCACCAGCTGGGGCCCGCCCGCCCCGCGGCCCGGCAGTACGCACAGGTCAGCACCGGCCCCAGGAACATGCCCAGCCCCAGCCACTCCAGGATCCTCATGGGCTCGGGGTTGAAGTAGCGCTGGAGCCTCTCGGGATGGTACAGCTTGAAGTAGAGAGCGTCTCTGAGGTAGGGCTTGGAGAACCGGGCCGAGAAGAGGTGCTGCAAGACAGAAAATATCTCCTCCTCTGGCACGGCGTCATCTTCCACGAGGAGAATGTACTCTGGGTTGTACACCAGCAGTGACTGCTCGAGGCAGAAGATGTAGTCCTGCTTCTCCTTCTCGAACTGGTTGAGGCTGGGGTCAGGGTTCTCTCCGGTTCTGTCACGACTGACCACAGGAAAGAAGCTGCTCAGCAGCCTGACATCCTCATGGCTGCTGGGGTCTGACTCCACGTTACAGAGGAGCATGCGGTGGCTCTGGCAACGCGCACCACATTTCTGGAGGAGGCGGTGGAAGTGGGAGGCCACTTGCAAGACGTAGTGGAAATCATTCCGCCTCTGCACAGTGACAATGGTGACCAGCAGCAAGGGCTGGAAGGCGTCACTGCCAGAGGCCTCGGAGGCGTTCGGCATCTGCATCTTCTCAAAGTAACGGAGGGCATCCTGGCCTTCCTGCTGGCTCTGCTCCAGGAACTCCTGGCTCATGGGGTTCAGGTGCCAGCGCCGCAGGTAGAAGTAAGAGTGGAGGAGCCGGTGGCAGATCAAAGGTGCCAGCACACCAAAAGTCACCACAGTCAGGGTGAGGAGATGGATGAAAGGGCTGGACCAACGGCACCACTTCCCACAGAGCTGCCAGGCTTGGTGTAACATAACTGCTGCAGAAGGAGGGCACTCCTGCACTGTTCATGCCCTCGATCCTTCACTTCCAATGCATCCTTCTCCCTGGACTGCAGGGTATCATTGGGGCCATTGCTGCCAAACCTGCACAGGTTGTCCAAGCCTAGAAAAGAAGAAAAAAGGATGGTTACTGAAATAGGAACTGACAGAGAAAATAGAAAGCAGGGGACTAGTCTCTGAGTAAGGTAAAATACAAGGCCCCTGTGGAATCCCTTGTGGTGGAGGCATCACAGAATGGTCCTGGGAGGTTGAGGACAGATGAGCCAAACTTCGTTTCCAGCAACCCCTACGGCCCTTTTAGCACGTGAGAGCTCTGATCTAACTGAGCTCAAAAGGACTTTGTGTGTTTGTTACTGTGTTTCAAACATGTAACAACAGGCAAGGTGGATGCAGGATGTGTGGAAATCCCTTTCTGTTAAAGGCACAGAACTTAGGTACCACTGTCTGGTGACAGTGACATAGTAATGTTTAGATCACAGCCAAGAACCAAAACCAGGTCTCTTGTATCCTAGTCTAGCACATATTTGAGAGACAAACTTTTACCTCTTTGGAGTCACACATGCTTCCCTCCTGCTTGCTCACACACTTCCAAATGTGTGTTTTCTCACTCTCCTCCCCAGAGTGTGAAGCCAGATAACAAAGACACCAATTTACTTCATTGAGGGCCTATATATGCTAAGGGTAATGTGTGTGTCTGTCTGTTTCTCTCAGATGTCTCCTCCTTGCTAGACCTTGTGAAATACATGGGCACAGCAACATTAACATGTTGTAATTTAGCCATTGACTCTCATTTCTTATTTAGAAGTATGCAATTTAGAAGTATATGCCTTGAATTTTAAACTGAAAAATTATTCATATAAATATATAATATTTTTTGTATACACACACACATTTTAGGCGAACATCCACTTTCACAAAAGTTAGATTTTGCCATATATGCTTCTCTGGCTGCCCCAAACACCTCACAGCCTGGCTGACAGAAGCTTACCCAAAATCAGGGCAGTTAGGCTGTTCAGATGAATTCTCTTATGTCAGTAGTCTCATTTTAAATCTGCTGTTTCATTCTCCCTTTAGTTTCCTATTCCCTCTCCCTCTCCCTAAGAACTGAGTTACTCATGTTCCCCTCACTGAGGTGACTGAATGTGCAGAGTTTCTCCAATTTTTAACCTTCTGCCTTCAGCAAGTTCTGATCATCAAATGGTGGTTCCAGACCAACATGTTATTCTTTGTCCTCTTCTGCACTGTCATCTGAAGCAGCCTAAGCAAAGTTGGGTGGATGGAAAAAATCATGACTTTTCTCCTCTGTCTCAGAAAAATAGATCTTGTACCAGAAAAGACTTGGAGGACACGGAGCAGGGTCTGGCTCTGGGGATACTTCAAAACTGCCCTCTTTACAGTAGTCACAGATTTGCTGTTTTTACCATTAGGAGAACTTGCTCCTATTTCCATATGGGAATGTGCCAACCATCTATGAAAGGCCTTTTAACAAGATTAATGCAAAATATACAAGAGTTATTCCAAATATTTGTTAGAATACAGGCAGTTCATGCTGTGAGATCTCAAACCATCCTTAGACAGACTGTGGCATTAGTGTTGTGTTTTCTTAGGGCTCAAGACAAGATTTAGAGTAATTAAACAGACAACAGATTTACATGCTGATGCATGAGAATCTGCAGTTTCTTCCCATATAGCTTTCTTTTTCTTTCTGGTTACACAATCCCGTTTCACAAACGCTGCATTGAATTGCATCAGTGAACCCTGTAAAGGCCTTCAAGGTGATGGCTGCACTTCAGCTGCTAGATCCAAGTCCTGAGGATTAATTATGTGAGGACATTAAATCCATCAGATGCAAAGATCTGGCATTTAAATGCATTTATTAATCCAAAATCCTGGGCTTTCCAGCTAACCTGTCACAAGCATTAAGAGAACACAAAAATGCAGAATCATATTCTACAGCTCACGCTGTTGAGCCTTGTCTTGATACGCGCATCATTGTGGGCACTGTCTCTGAGCCAGCCTCCAAACTTGAAAATGAAGACCACAGTAGGAAAAGGAGATGAAGGAAAACTAGAAGGTAGTTTAGTTCTCAGGGAGTAAAGAAGTTTACTTTCCATCTGCCACCTATGCTGAAGCTCTGAGCTACAAAACCTATGAGCTGACAGTAAGCTCTTGGGATACACATTGAAGCACTAGTAATAATTCTTTGAGCATTTTTTCATTAATAATTCTTGGAGCAACCTGGTCTAATGAGTGGCATCTGGCAGGGAAGCTGGAACTAGCCGGTCTTTAAGGTTCCTCCCAACCCAAACCATCCTATGATTCTGTGATGATAATGCTCACCCAAGGAGGAGGCCTCCTTCCCTCACACCATCTTCTACTGAAGAGGGAAAAAGGGATGTCCTGTCCTCCCTGGTGGCCAGCAGAGCCAGGGGGGCTGCAGCCTCATGAGATCAATCAAACAAGTTCTCACTTGACGTCTTGCTCTTCTGCAACCCATGTTGTTCAGGGGTCATGTCCCAGGTCCCTGCAGGTGGACTCACACTGTGTCCTGAAGCCCGACAGTGCTGGGAAAGTGGTGCAGGGACTCCATCTGCTGGTGTCCCAGCTCCCGGCTCAGGGCAGGGTCGGTAAGGTGAGCATGTGAGCACCACCCTCTCTGGAGGCATCTCCTGGCTCCAGCTTCCCCTGGAAAAGCACGCAGGACTGGAAGCCACCCATGCAGATCACCGTGTTGTAGATCCAAGCGTTATGACTTAACCCTGGCTGCACTTCACCAGTAACAGAATTCAAGATCTTAGAGCTCTTATTCTGGCTCTGCAACTCAGGGAGCCTCAAGGAAACAGCAAGCACACACAGACACTACTGCTTCTCTTCACATCTTCCTCTGCTGCCTGAGCTGTTCACACTCACATTGACAGCCACACTCTGTCACTCTATTTGCAGAGGAAAAGGCTGTTTTCACTGGGCAGTGAAATAACCACAGAGGCTAAAAAGGGTCAGGAGTGTATTAAAGTAGGTCAAATACTGTCATTAATGTGAAAAACAAGCTGAAGAATCTAGAAGAGAGGGAAGAGACTGACATCCTTCCCACCTTTTCTCTGTAACACTGGGAACCTGAGAGTTCAAGACATAGATAAAAAATTTCTTACTTCTGCAGAGGTGAAGCTTGCTCTTATCTGCAGGATTTGAATCCACAGTTTCTGCTCAGGCTATTTTCTAGCCATTAGTATGGTTCTGACTTCAGAGAAGACATTCTGTTTTCAGAAGCTGTTTGTACTATCATTTTAACTTTTTTCACTTTCTAGAGGGAAAAACATCTAGTTTGTTCTTCAAGTAAGTGGCATTTCAGACATAAAAAAAAATGAAGTGTGATGAGAAAACCCCCACTTTATTAAACCTGAATAGTAACTACTTTGCAACCATATAAATACTTGCAGTGGAGGGCAGATTTATACATGTTCTGTGTAGAACCATGCCATTGCTTAAACACAACTAGAAGCTGTGGTGATATAAAGCTGTAGATTTGTCTTGTTTCTTTTCTTAGATCCTCAAGATGAAGATTCCTTCCAGAAACACCTAATTCCAAGTCTATATCGTATCTTCATTAGTCCCCTAATGTCGCTGTGGTTCCGCTAGCCGCGTGCAAGAACCAGGCTGGATCAGGTGAGGCGGAATTCTGATTTTATTATTTAATTCTAAAACTTATATAGACTTTTGAAAGTTCCTCCGGACTGGGTCAATTCAAAACCTCCCCCTAGGATGATAGGCCAGGCTGAACTGTCCATCTTTCCAGAGACAGTTGCAATAACATCCAAACCTTATCTTTGTTTATAGAACACAGGGAAAAGAAGAGAAAAATTCCCATGGGAAAGAGTCTGTGCTGTCACACCCTAATGACTTGGCTGAATTACACTGTTCAAGAAAAGTCACCTCTTTGCACACTGAGGAAGAGTAGAAAAATTAGTAATGTACTCTTTGGGGTGCAGAGCACTGTCTGCTGTGCTTGTGCTTTAAAAGAGAAAGCTGATTTTTTATCTGCTCCAAACTCCTCTCCACAGACAGGTGTTCCTGGAACAAAGTTTCCTCCATGTTTCAAAGCTGCAAAATTTTAGGTTCCTGGATAGCTGATGTAAGAGAGACCATCTGCCTTCTACTTCCTGCTCCATGAGACAAGGACACAACCATTTCTGTACAATTACAAAATTAAATTATTCCTTTTTGCCTATCTGCACTTCTTCTCAGTGTCAGTGAGAAAAGCCATTTCTTTCCTAACATAAAAACAGCTGGATGAAGTCATGTGGTCAGAGCCATAGAGTCATCTCTGGGAAACGAAGGCAGGATCTCGGAAAATGTCATGGGAAGTCCGGCTGTCACAGTCCCCAGCTGGGCCACAGCAGTGTGGGAGTGGTACCCTTCACTTGTGTGTTGATCCTATAGCAGCACCCCAAGCTGAAACCTTGGTGTGAGAAGCTTTTCTATGCCCCAGCCTAACACCATGCAGATGAGCTGCCAGCTCAGGCCAAGCTCCTCTGCTGAGGAACCCTCTCTGGCAGAGACAAGGCCTTTGTCGTGCTGTGACGAACATCCTGCTCGAATCTGAGCAAGCCGATGGAGGCTTCCCAAGGAGCCATAGAGATCTCCTCCTGTAACATACATGCGTGCTGACAGGGAATGTGCAGATATCCTCAAATTACGAAACCTGGGGTCCCTGCCATGAGCTGATCCCTATTACTGGGCCAGATGGCCAGCTTTTCTCATCTGCAATTCCTCTTGTTTTCTGACCGCTTTTAGTAGGTCAGGTGCCAGATAATATTTCTGCAGTGTGTCGGGCCTGCCTTGACAGCAGCAGTGTCCAGTAGAAGCCAAGCATCCTCAGACCTGACCATTGCACTTCGGTGCCAAACTGGGAGTTGGGCTCCCTAGAGAACGCAAACCATCCCAGCAAGAGCTGTGCTGCTGAAAACATTCAGAGGAACCTTAATGGTAACAGACCAGTAGTTGTTCTTTGATTGTATTTTACTTGCAGGTGCCAGATACCTCTCTCATCTCCTCAAGCACTGCTGAAAGCAATTGTCATTATGTTGTTTGTAGATGATGAGTGTCATCTATCACCTTATCATCAGATAAGCCAGGCAAAGATCAGGGCTGCTGCAATTAATCTCTCAGCTCCCTTAGAATTTTGTTTCTTATGGTCTGTGTACTAAAGGTGTAACACTGTCACAGTTAAGAGATTAATGACAGCTTGAAGTGCAAGAGAAATGGCTAGAGAAGGGCAGGGGACTTGGCCCTTTGCGAAAGTTATGTGGTGCATGAGATAGAAATTGAAGGCACTGCTGTCTGTTTTGATCTGCCATTCCTCAGGGCCTGTCAGCGGACATGCAGACCTTTTCTGTCCAAGGAGATGGAATTTAAGCACTATTGGAACAGTAAAAATGCACAAAT
Organism: Edolisoma coerulescens; assembly: GCA_013397115.1. NCBI lineage: Eukaryota > Metazoa > Chordata > Aves > Passeriformes > Campephagidae > Edolisoma > Edolisoma coerulescens. The sequence continues at coordinate 333,113 of VWZW01013749.1, read as the reverse complement.
ATGCAGGGTGTAACCTTGTCCAGTTAGGTAACACCAGAAACTGCAGAATTAAAACTTGAATGTAAATTTAGTGATAATCTGACTTGCTATTCTCATTGGACTGTAGTTAACTTTTACAGGTTGTTCATAAATCCCTAGAAATCCATGATGCACAGTGTGAAAGCTATGGAACTAAGAAAGGAGGGACATGGATGTGGCAGCTGAATGACACTTTCCCCATTTCATTTGAACTAAGAGGATAAGACTATGCCACCAGTGAAAGAGGCTATGAACTCAATATATATTAATTACAGTTATTTCCCCATCTTCTGTCTTGTTTCTCATGTATATTAATTTTCCTCTGCCACATAAACCTGAATGGAGCCCATTTCACCTGGCTGCCTCCCTGCAGGGCAATCCCATGGGAAAGCAGTGCTCCCTCTGTTGCTACCAAGCAGTCAGGTAGATCACGTGAAGTGGGAGTGCAGAGCAGCCTGGAGAAGAGTTCTGCAAGGCAATAGCTAAACACAGAGACTTAAGGCAAGGGATTTTTTGAGGAGCTGTCTGTGATTTTGGTAGGTGTGACTGGTGGTTGAGGTGCCCCAAGAGAACAGGGCTTGTGATCATGAGGTTGCTCTTATCTGTCTATAGAGGTCCTTCTGGTGGGGTGGCCTGTGGCAGACCCCCACAATAAAGTCACCTGTCCCTGTCCTCTCTTAATCCTGATCCATCATCTCTTGGACAGCTCCTCATCCATCCATGGGCAGAGCTGCATTCACTCCAGCTGGTCACTGACATGGAGGGTGACCCCTCCTCATCTCCCCCACCTGCCCTTGCTAAAGATTCTGTATCCTTCCATTCCACCACTCCAGTCACAGGAGCCAGCCCAGCACATTGCCATGATGGCAAGAAGCTGGCAGCCCTGCAGGTGTGCCTGTGACTCCAGCTCCCCATGTTCATTCCCCGTGCCTTTGCATAGAGGCAGATAAGTTGGACTCTGATGAAGGCAAAGCAGTGGCTGGAGTGGCTGTAACTCCTTTGTGCTGCCATTCAGGTGCCCTCCTGCTGACCTGTGATCCCTCCCATGTTCTGGGCATCTCTTGCTAGCCCTGGCCTTAAACTGAAAGGATTGGGATGGGCTGAAGTTCCCTCCCCCAGCAACTTTAAATTAAGGCCCTCACCAACTTGGCAGGCCTGTCTCTGAAATTCTTTCTCTGTGTCAGAAGAACCCCAGCAGTCCCAACAGGTTTCTCCAAGCACATCCTCTGGTCCAAGCTGGATCCCTGGCTGTGGCACCAGTCCTGTGACCATTTGTTGGTTTGCCAGATTTCAAACGCCCTTCCCTTTGACTGGAAAGGTTGGAGAAAAAACTGCCTGTGCTCCAGAAGATGGTGAAGGGACTGGAGCACCTCTCCTGTGAGGAAAGGCTGAGGGAGCTGGGGCTGCTCAGCCTTGAGAGGAGATGGCTGAGAGGGGACCTGATCCATGTCTGTCAGTGTCTGCAGGGAGAGGTCGGGGGATGGACCCATGTGGGGCCCAGCAACGGGACAAGAGGAATGGGCAGGAACTGATGCCTGGGAAGCTCCACCTGAACATGAGGAAGAACTTCTCCCCTGTGCAGTGACCAAGCACTGAACAGATTGCCCAGAGAGGCTGTGGAGTCTTCCTCACTGGAGATATTCCAGAACATGGACACAATCCTGTGCAATGGGCCCTGGAAAGACCCTGCTGAAGCAGGGAGGTGTGACCAGATGACCCACTGTGGTGCCTTCCAAGCTGACCCACTCTGTGACTGTGCCAGGCCTGTCTTTCCAGGAATTCAGGTGTCTAGGCCAGGTCTTACAGGAGCTTACAGGTACCAGCCTGAGCCGGGAGTAGACAAAACTGGAGCTGCTACAGCTGCACCCCTGCACCTACACCAAAGAGGTGTTGGCTACAACTCAGTCACTGTAGGCTGTAGATTCCTGTGGCCCCTGAGAGCCCACAGAGCTCTCCTGTACGGCCTGGTGGAGATCTCCCCATGAGCAGGGACATTGCTGGAGGACACTCCTGGAGGCTGAGACCCCCTTACCCAGCACCTGATGTCTATAGTGAGGTAACACATTTTGCATTAAGCCTAAATGTATGTTGTATGTTCATGACATTTATATATTCAGCTATAGCTTTAGGTTTAGAAGTGTAGTAAGTAGCAGAGTCTAATCATGGTTTAAATTACTGTTGAAATCGTCAACTCAAACATGGTTCAATTACCATTTCATTACAGCCTAATTATTAATTCTTGTTAAGTCATTGTTAAATCACTGTTAAATTATCATTCAGTTATTCCTTAATAACCATTTGCAATTTATTTACATGAAATAATTGATTAAATATAATTTGATCATGTAATCATTAATAAATCTTTTTTGTTATCCCCACATTGACATGGGAAGGATCTATGAGGGGAGAGAAAAGGTCAGAAAAGGAAATAGATGTGGTGATGGCTGCTAACACTGCAGATGTTGTAGCTTTACTGTTGTTTGTTTATGACTGTGAAGAATAAAGTACAGGAATAAGGAAATAGAATAATTGTGAACAAAGGCCTTTGATGACAAGGCTGTAAATTTCCAGTTGGGACAGGTCTGTGTAACAATCAAAATGCGAAACTATACAATGCAACAACCAGAGTACTGTGATTCAAACCTCTGTTTGAAAGAAAAATGTTTAGTCATATGGATAAAAAGCATTCCTCTTTGAAGAGACTCTCTATAAACTACTGACTTGTCTGTATTCACCACTTGTGCCTGAGGAATATACTCTCTTTCTCCCCTCCCCCTGCAGCGTATGAAACAGAGTATTTATCCTGCACAGGAAGGCGTGGTGAACGGCACGCCCTGGTTCTGGGGGACACTGGTGTCTGCTTGAGCCCCAAGGGGAGAAAAGGAGGTAAGTGCAGGAGCTGAAAAATAATCTGTGGTATAATTAGTAATGCCCTTGTGGACCGACAAGAAAGCGGCAGATTTCACATGTGCAGGAGGGTGTTTCTCCTGGCTTTTGTGCTTGCAAATGCTTGCTGAACCTGATGTGCCTTTATGGTTGTACATAAATGATTTTCTCAGTGACTGCAGGAGAGAAGCCAGCCCAGGAACCTGTAGTGTACATCAGCATAGTTTCATGTTTTGCTGCATCACAGCACAACTGCAGATTTCCTCAACAGCCTTTGCTTCTAAATGTCGGCGACTTCGGCCATAGGGTTTCTTAGGTGCTCCTCGTCCCCTTCGGGAGAGCTGCCAGGTAGCACAAGGTGACCCGTAAAGCACTGGGATTAATAGCAGTTACCTCAGTGGCGATGGTCAAAGAGGAGAGGGCGTTAGACAAGAAAAGCTGATCCCACCTCCACTCTCTGCCCTCTTTGCAGGACAGCAGACACAGATGGCATTTCAGTGTGCCCAGTCCTCAGCTCCTTGCCCGGACTTCAGACCAGAGAGATTCTGGCCACGCTTCTACCTCGGGCGGGGGCTCCTTTGGGTGGCACCAAGCACAGGGCAGAAGCTGGCTGGTTTTCCCCCGTTCCCTTAAGAGTTCCACTCACGTTCCCTAAGGGAAGGGCCGTTTCTTGAGGCCCGGCCGGGTTCTGGCCACTTGTTCTCCTGCTCGTCACCGCGTATTGGCACATCCCGGAGCAAGCACAGAAACAGCTCCTCGATCCCTGGAGGGTTTCCACTTCCCTGCTGGCTCGGGTGCCGCAGCCACAGCAGCCAAGCCCAGCCCTGAGGAGCAGCTGCAGCCGCTCATCAGCCACAACTTCGTGGCCCCCCTTTCCCTGCTCCCCCAGCCTCGGTGCGCCGCCCCGTTATCCCCCGCAGGGGAAGGGGAAGCATCCCCCCGGGACAGCCCGATCCGAGCGGGAGATTTACCCGATCCGAGCGGGAGATTCACCCGATCCCAGCGGGAGATTTACCCGATCCGCTGGGCAGCCCCGCACGGCCGCTCCCGCCGGGATCCTGCTCTCGGCGTGGGGCTCACTTCTCTTCCGCGAATTTCTCTCCTCCCTCTCGGGCGCTGAGGGTGGGATTAAAGGCATCAAAGACCAAACATGTGACACCGCCAGCACAGGGATGCCCAAGGAAGGAGGGGAAGGGGAGATGGCCAGAGGGGGTCACCGGTCCCTGGAAGGGGAGAGGACCGGTCCCTGGAAGCAGGTTCAGGAGTAAATCCCGAGCCCCAGGAGGACGCCCGGGGCGGAGGCGGCTGCGCAGCCGGAGCTCCTCATTCCTGCTCTGCGGTCCCGAACGCTCCCTCGGGGGTGGCGGGACAACCGCAAGGGCAGCGCAGCTCCCCCAGCCCGTCCCCAGCCAGGGTGTCACTTCTGCCGGGTGTCACCACTGCCGGGTGTCACCTCTAGTGGGTGTCATTTCTGCCGGCTGTCACCACTGCCGAGTGTCACCGCTGCCGGGTGTCACTTCTCGCTGGGTGTCCCCTCTGCCGGATGTCACCTCTGCCTCTGTCCCGCGCCTCTGGGGCACTGCCCTCCCCCGCTGGGACCTGCTGGATGCTCCGGACCCCCCGCCTCACTCCCGGGAGGGGAGGATCATCGAGGCCCCGCAAGCTCGAGCAGAAAGTGTCAAGAGTCACCAGAAGGTTCTTTATGTGCGTGTCACCCGTGACAGGTGGAAACAAAAAGCTTTCACTGTCTCAGCCTGCAGCGAAGTCTTCACAGGTGTACTGGCCGAAGTGGGGAGGCTCATTTGCTACACAAAACTTTGTATCAGGCTGTTCAGTATTCACACATCTTATCAAACTGCCCCAAGACTGCCTCTGATCGGTTCATTCCCCCTCCCTCCTGCTCCCCACCACTTTTCTCTGTGTTCCACTTCCCTGTTCTTCTACACACACCCTTCAGCCCTGTGACCATAATACCTAATTAACTGGTTACCTGAAAGATGCTTCAGGGAAAGTTTACTGTCTGTCATTGTAGGAAGTCCTTGGGTTTGTGCCTGTAGCTCCAGAAAATGCAAGGGCATGTATTTGGGCTAAACTATTTTCAGGCTCTGACCTCTCTTACATCTGAGAAAAATCTGTGGGGAAAGAAAAAAAGTACCAAGAAAAAAAATCCCTTAGACTTTTTCAGTAAAACACCATGTTCTGTTGAGCACAGCTAGAATTTTGCTAGTGCCCAGTCCTGTAATCAGAAGCTTCTAGCATGATGTATGTTTTTAATTTTAACACAGCAATTTCTATTATTCCCTCTAATATACATGATGAACAAAGGAAATCAGCTTTGCATGCCTGTGATCCTTATTCTTCCTCCTGGCAAAAGCTGTCCCACACCTAGGGCTTCTTATTGCAGAGACAACATGGAAGAAGGGGGGAAAGCCAGAGGAACAGTAATGCTCAAAATAAACAACACAATCAAGCACCGCAGTTGGGTTCCTGTAGTGACTTCCTAAGAAAAGGTTAGGCATGGTGGAAGGTCCATCAGTTTACTTAGCCATGGTACTCTCTGAAAATAATGAGGAAAGACAGTAGAAGAAATCATAGTTTCTCAGGTGATTTGCTTTCCCAAATCCTTCTTTGCTGACCTCTCCATCTTTTCCAGTTTTTAATGACAGTGATTTATACTCCACCTTCCACTTAAATGCTCTCGTGCCTTCAAAAGTTGATGCACTGGAAACACAGCAGATCCTGGAACAGAGCAGAGAAAAAAGGGTATATGAGAGTACTGGAGGTGGGAAAAAGATTATGCATTCCTAGGAGGTCCATTATTATGTTCTTCCCAGGATAAGAGTTAGAGAATTTGTGAGAAACAAAAAACGTTTTTTTCTACTTCTGTGTCAGTGTGTGTGTGGGACAGTGACTACTGGGCAACATCAGCAGAAACACTTGTCACACTGCACCCAGGATTACATCTTGGATGATGTTTCAGCCAGCAGAACAATTTGGGATAATAAATTAAAAAAAAAAACAAAACAACAAAAGAATGGGCCAGAAGGCCTTTTCTTTGGGAATAAATATTTAGGTCATTGTAATTTTGTCTGATTTCTGTGCAGTCTTCCCAGCTCCCTGTTTGCTCACTTGCATGCTTTTCAGGGAACACTTGACTTTCATCCTTAAACAATGATTTCTTTAAAAGAGCTTCTGTTAGATGCAAAAGACGGAGGGAGAAGAGTCTCAAGTGATTTTGGGGCAGTGGCACAGAATGACAGTGGAAGCCTGTCATTCCTGACTACTCATCCATTCTTATCATGGTGCTGTCTCCTGCTGTGCACGAGCATAAGGGACACTGATGTAGCTGGAAAATAAACTTTTTATTTTGGTGGGCTATGTCTTAGCTGGGTCACTTTATCCCTTCAGTTCCCCACAGCAAATGATGCTGTCAGCACAGATGGGAGGGGTCTGGAAAGCAGAGATGAACATTTGGGGACACGACTGATGTGCAGTAACATAACTGCAACCTGAAATGCTCAGAAGAAATAGTTACTTATGAAATTATTCAGCCTGTACAATAACAGGACAGGACTTAAAAACTACGATCAGAAAAAAACCTTGCGATGAGAATTTATCCAAGTAGCGAAGGTTCAGCCCAACCATTCAGATCCCAGTATTTTCCACTGCCAAAGCACCTTTCCCCTCTGCCATCCACTGTAACAGCTCTGATGGCACTGAGCATTTGTGCAGGGGAATGGGAATAATATTTTCTTTTGCTTTGCCTGAGATCAGGTACAGCTCCTGCTTTTCATAAGCATGAGTGTTAGAGCCAGGCAGGTGGTGTTTAGATATTTGCACAATGTGCAGGCAGGGCAGAAATTCATGGTCTTGGGGGAGCTGAACTGAGAAGCCTGGTGTCTTCAGAGTTGTGCTATTTGTGGCCTATGCACCACTGTCAAAATATCCTTACCCCGTCTCGTGTTCCTTGTCCCCTCCTCATTCCTTGGCTTTCCTCCCACTGCCCCATGTTTTTACCAGAAGGCAAGGGCACGAGGGTATGCACACTCCAGTTGATTTCGAGCTGCTTGTGCTGATTATGCAGCCAACAAATCAAACAAACAGCTTCCTGTTCAGGGTGTGCTGAAGGTTCTGCTCAGCAGGATGGACACGCTCAGCTCTCTGCTCTGCAAGGCACTGCCTGAAGTACACAGCAGCAAACATGTTTGGGGCTTACCTCCTTCAGCCTGTTGCAATGAAATTTGAGAAGTGTGTTCAACACTTATTAGGGACAAGGAGGAAGCTGTGAAAAGACAGAAAGGGGAAAAAAAAAGAAACATAGGAAAAAAGGTTTTGTAAGGCTGGTCTCCTTAGGAAAAAATCCAAAGTGATTGCATTCCAACAGGAGGAATTAATAATGTGTTTAGCATAACATGTTGTGCCAGTGTGTACATAACCTGTAAAGGCTGTGCCTCTTCCACAAACACTCAGAGAAGTTCTGTAGTGACAGCACTATTCCTTTACATACAGGTACCAGGTGATAACAGTTGCCTGGTTAGTCCTTTACTGTCAGCTGCACAATGGATACGTTCCCCTTGTAGGTATCTGCTGTTCACTTCACAGGCCAACTTTTAAAATAATTTTCTTCCCATGTTAAGTATTTATAGGGGAACAAAAACCCACACAGTAAATCATAAATATTTCCTGCTTACATTCTGATTTTGTAAGAAGCAGCAGACATTTCTGATGGCTATTTTGAATAGAAATACAATATTGATGATAACCAAATTACATACAGTGGCAGTGGCTTTCTCTTTATTTCTTTTAGACTCTCTATTGATCACTGGGGACAAAAAGTGTTCGAAGTCCTTTGCTGTTTACTGGAGACATAATGAGCTTATACGTCAGGGCTATTGTGTTTAACTTTAGACAGCAATAGTCAGAGGAAACACAGCTCCCACGGGGATGGATTAATGCTGGCTTGGCTGTCTAAGGTACATTAGTATTCCCTGAAAAGGCCGAACTATTTTAATCTCATTTTCATCCTGGTCTGTGCATTCGATTTTGGTTCTCTTCAGGACTTCCCACCCTTCATATATTTCCCAAGTCATCCCTCTATAGAGGGAATACAACCCATCCAGTCTTTTCAGGCTCTTACCAATAGCTAATTCATCTTGCAGATGAATTATTAAATACTGTTCCTGTAATCTCTTCTACCCAAGCTGAATACATCTGAAGATGACAGAAACACACTCACTGTAGTCCCGTTCACTTTAGAGAGTNCCCCCCCCCCCCCGCCTTTTTCTCTGCTTCTTTAGCTTCTCTGATCAAACCATTAGAAAAGGCTGTTCGTAGCTAAAAGAACACAGAGTGAGCCAACACAGAAATGTGTTAAATGACGATGGAACTGCAGGAACACTGCAAGCCTGGTGACACTCGGGGAAATGGATGTACCTTGGTCAGTTAGTGGATATGCTCTGGTGATCCAACTTCCTTCCCGTCTTGCTCCAACGTTCTGACTCTTGCAGACCACAGAGTATTTCTAAAAAAGGTACAAACATTTTAATTTGGACATAAAGTCTAGTGGCTCTTCAAAATATCTGTTGAAATACATTGGCTCTCAGTTACTTGCTCTGCCTTGCAACATAGAAGAACGGCCTGGATCAGTGTACTTTCTGCTAAAAATAGATGCTGATGCTAAAAAAGGAGAATGAGGTGAAGAGGTAAACCAGAAGATTTCCAAACTGAGAGTCAGGAGGAATTATCCCCCAGGGACTGCTGGAAAACTTTTACTTTCTCTTGTAAAATGGAGTAAAGTTGTTTTGTATGGTCACTGGACACTTTTCAGTACCAAATTCTGCATCTGTGTGAAAAGCACAGAGTGTTAGTAATTGCTCTGCCCTCTCTCACTGCAAATTTTAGGTCAGCACTTCTGGAACTAAAGGTCAGATGGTGGCATGAGAGAAATGGCCTGTCTAGCTGGAAAGTGAGTATCACTTGTACAAGGTTTTAACTACACAAAGACTCTCAGGAAAATTGTATCAAATTATGATTATTTTAAAACTGCTTCAAATCTCTAAGGGGCAGTGCTATTTGAAATCTAAGAGGTTTTAATTCAGTTTAGCTGAATGGTGTTTTGTTAACCTTTTTTCATTCCATCTAATAGTAGATGTAACATGGAGACTCAAGTACTTCACTCTTAGTTCATATTTTTAATTCATTCAGGTAATTTTTTTGTGTGACAGTCTTAAGCAAGACTTAAGTAAGACATAAAAGTCTGCGACTAGTCCATGATCTGGAAGGAAAACCTGCTATAATGACAAGAGCTACCTTGGCTAGCATAAAGATGCAAGAGATTTCTCTAGAATTGATTTTTGCGAATTCTGTACTTTTCACTACTGAGTAATGACTATTTTCAAACACAGCTTGTTTTCTTTCTCTGGTCTCTAAATGCACCAGTAAAGAGCTTACCAGGATTCTGAAGAGCCTGTCTTTAAAATTCAAATGCATCTAGTGCAATCAAATAAGTATGGATAGTGGTCATAAGCTCCTTTTCAGGAAACTCTTCACAGCACTGTTTCCAGGACCATTTGCACACAGGAATCCTCTGTGCACAGACAGCAAACTAAGGCAGTGTGGTNAAAAAAGAAAAAAGAGAGAGAGAGCAAGAGAAAGAAAAAAAACCCCACTAGAGCCTGTGCTCCATTTCCTGGGCTTTTTATTTCTCCTGATCTTTATGGCAGCTGGGCAGTGAGGCAGCAAGGCAATCGCTAATAATCCCCACTGAGATTTCCCAGCCTGGATTTCTCACTGACTGGAATCTTTCATTCCTTCTTTTTTAGATTGCCTGCCAGGATGTTCTGGGTGTCTCACTCGGGTGGAGTGAGAGACCCCCTTCAAATCACACCTATATTCTCCATTTAACTTATAGTATCAAGTGTTTCTCTGCAGGAGGGAGACAACTAGGGAAGGAATATGACAAAACAAAAGTAAGTGAGAATTTTTGTGCAGAATATATAAGCAACTGAAACATTTCTATCCAAGTCAGTTCTGGTCAGGTGAAAATGGAATTTCTTTCCTACACCTGGGCAAAATATGATCAGTGTCTCTCTTCCCAGATGTGTATCGTAAGTGTCCTAGTATGCTACTTAGGTAAGAATAACTATCCAATTTTAATAATAATAATAATACTAGAAAAAAGTAGTGCAATTTCTTTCAATGGAAAAGCAAGAACTCGGTTCAAGTGCCTTGGCTACAGTTTTATGTGTGTTCATTTTCTTTAGTCACCTTGTCTGTCAAGAGAATTATAACATCGTAAATAACATAAACAGCAATTGTTGGCTAGATCAAGGATGCTGTGGAGTGATCCATTTCTGTGTGATCTGATGTACACGCTGCACTGGGTGGATATCATTAGGTGAAGTATCTGATCTTATCAAATACAGTTCCACTGTTGTCCCTAATTAATGTGTACCTAGCACAGCACCCTGCAGCATCACCTTTCATTCCATTTCATGCCCACAGCAACAACACGGGCTACTTCATGATACTTGAGAGGAAAACCAAAAATTATTCTATTTTCACAGCACATCCTTGGCCACAATGAGGTAAGGATAAAGTTATGCCAAGAGGAGGGGACACCAGAACAAACCTAAAGGACAAAATTTTGAGCAAGGACTGAAGCTTTGTGCTTCAAAGCTCAGCTTTTGAAATTAATCTTCTTACTGCTTATCACACTTTGGTACCACGAAAGTGCCTTTTGCACAAATCAGCCATTAAGAAAGGGATCTCTTTTAAGACACTGGTGTTTCTATTTTTGCTTCAAAGCACCAGTGATCAAAACAGCAGAGCAAGATAGAATCACCTTGTCTGTGGACAGTATATGAGGAAACTCAGGGGGTTAGGAAGCTCAGTACAAGCCCTTCATCCCATTTATTTACCTATTGTAATTGTTTTTAAGAAGAGAACTACATTTGCTTTGAAGTCAAAGACCTGTACACACATATGACAGATCTGGTACTTTTATTTGGAAGTATGTTCCACTAACAGGCATTTCCTTTTTTCTTTTTTTTTTTTTTTTTTAATTTTATTTTATTTCTGAGACTTTTCCTTCCTTTACTTCACCTCTATGATCTGATCTAGTAGGCACTGAACAGACGTGCCAGCTGCCACAGGACACACTGAGGGCTGTGTTTCATACCTGCTCTTCCTGGTGCTTGGCACTGGGATATCACGAAGTAACTGCTGTGGTTCCAGTTAACAATCCAGGAAATGAAAGGCTGATTTGTGTGCTGACACAAAAATACACCTTTACCACAGAAATATTAATGGAAAGGGCTTTGCTCCATCGAATTTGGAATCTGGTTAGCTCTTTTAGGGCAGTTAGTCTGCTGTGAGTGTTGTGGGTACTATTTTGCTTCTTCCAGTTGCTGGTTGTGTGAAGATGTCATTTTTCCACCTTATTTATTACCTTGGGCTGGCTGCTCCTTGTGTCCTTGGGTCCATTTGTCCAACCTCTTTCCTTGTGTGTGCAACCTGCAATCCCTTTCTCCATCTGCCACTGACAGCACCTGGAGCCGATTGGCCAAAGCTCTTCTGTTCCCACCTCCGGGATGAATCTGTGCTCTGGCATTTCCTCAGCAGACTCCAGGCACACAAATCTTCTCGCAAAAGAGAATATTCCACTCTGCCCTCCGAGGCAGAGCCTTCTGCTCACCATAATCTCAGCTTCACCAAGTGGGAGCAAGATCAGCTCTCCCATATGGCCTTTCCTCTTGGAAGCAGCACAGTTCTCCTGGATCAAAGATCACTTTAGGTACTGTCCTCGGTGTGCCAGAGCTCCAAATTTAACTGCATTATCTGCAGACACACCTGGGTAATGTGAACAGTTCACAACGCTGTGTCTCCACCTCCCAGCTTACCAAAGAGGATGCATTTCACACCAGTCTTTCGTAGCAATCTTTGGTGGATGCTACTACTCTTACAGCTTGAGGGAGAGACAATATTTGAGGTTTTGTAGATCCTTTTGATTTGGAATAGAGGTTTGGAATAGGTAGTGGGTGATGCTTAGCACAATCCTGGTCACAAGGCTGTGCATTTCTTGTTTACAGAAGGAGAATCAGTCCATCCAAGTGCCCTTTTGTGGCCACAGCCCAAGCACACCAACAGTGCAAGCTCAACATTTTCTCCTCTCTAGGCTGTTCCGTACACAGCTTTATTTACTCAGTTCATCTCTAGGTCTTTGGTGATTTTCTTTATATCAGGCTCCCCTCTGCTTATGCTAAAAACAAGTGCACATCCTTTCCAAGAAATACTCTGCTTCAGCCACTCAAATTCTGAACCAACTGTAATTTTGTAACGTGCTCAACTCTCTCTTGTAGCAATTGCAAGTGAAGGGACTGGTTGAACCTGTGAGGTTCAGGAAGAAAACAGCCCTACTTGGAACACGCCTGGTAGACTCTAAGTAATTGCAAATTGCTGCAGGACTTTCTCTGCACTGGCATTGGATTGCTTGGCTCTCCCACTTTCTTCACAAAAGTATCTCAAGTATTAATACAAGTATTATTAATCCCTCTCTTTCTCTCCTTACCACTCAGATTTTTGCTTGTATTTTTTCCCTCAACTGCTGTGTTGTCTCTGCACAAAAATTCACAAGGAGGCGACAGTTAACCTACAAACAACACTGAGGAAAGCAGAACATTCTTTCTACTGGAGGGAAACAAGAGCCTCAGTCTTGAGTTTGCAGGCTGTATGAAAACTACACAGGTATCCTGCAGCATAGCCATTTCTATTTTAGCACCACAATCCAGCTGGCAGCTAGAACTTTCCCTTTCAAGTCCCATTTTAGGGCATCCCCAAACACTTTGGTCTGTGGTGTATGCTGTATAAAAGAGTGGCTTCAAAGTCGGTTTGAATGCTTACCTAAAGTGTGGTGATTAAAACAGATATGGAACTGAATGTACAAGAGTAGGAGTGCTTTGCAGGAAATGGAGGAAATGCCAAGGTGCACAGAGATAAAAGACACTGGCATGAAATTAAAGAAAAGGTTGTGGCTGTCCCCATCTCAGTTACAGCATTGCAGAAAGGACATAAATCTATTCTTCATGGGTTCGACACCTGAGAGAAAAATATGTAGAAGAGAGAAAAAACGAGTATAAAGAAAGGGCAAGAAAAACACAAGGGCTGAAAGGTGTGCTGACTGGAAGCCCTCATCTGGAGTACATTTGATGAAGCACAAAAGCACCTTTTGGTTTCAAACATTTTGGTGAAGAACTGGCTGCACTAAGAATCACTCATTTATCAACCACTTCTCACTCAGGTAAGTGCTCTCCAGCTGGAAGGAAATGCTGTAGGTGGAAAACACATTAGCAAATGTTTTGTCGTTTTTTGTGGGTTTTGTTTTTTAACTAGAGGAGGTCTGAATACAACCTTTTAAGAAATTCCCGAGGTATTCAGCTTTCCAGTCATGTTACATGAGGTTTATTTTATGACACAGTATTGTGTAAAAACAGATTTCAACCAAGCTGGTCAATTTCCCTGTCCCAGCTGCTCTCACACTTTCTCTCAAAGCTGCAACAGCTCACTGGCTCACCAAGCTTGCTCTGGCAGCTGCAGGGGAAAAAAAATCACAGTGAAAACTATATTTTTCCTTTAGGAAGTCAGATGTTAATTCATCCTGAAGTCTTGTAGTGTACTATTCGGCTAGTCTATGTCTCTTGGGCATAGCAGCCAGTTATACTGTGATTTGCAGCAGGGGGACTGTACTCATTTTTGGCATTCTCAATGGTGACAGCTACAGTGGAGCTGGGTGAAAGCAAACCTTGCACTTGCACAAAAACCTTGTGCTGCTTAGGAGGTACAAACCTACTTCAAACTTCAAAAATCAGATCCCAGAATGGTTTGGGTTGAAAGTGAGCTTAAAGCTCATCTTGTTCCAAATCCCTGCTATGGGATTTGTGGGACACCTCCCACTAGACCAGGTAGCTCAAAGCTTCATCCAACATGGCCTTGGACAATTCCAGGGACAGGACACCTACAGGTTCAGTGGGCAATGCAAATAAAGCAGGAACTTTGTCGGCCAGATGCTGTTTGCAGCTGTTTTCATGTTTTTCTGCAAAGATGAAGATTATAAACCTAAACCACTAAAATTTCACTTCAGACTCACATTATCTATTAGCTCAGCCTTAGCTGGAGCTAACCTGTGTGATGCATGTGCATTTATGTATTTCACAGACAGAAGTTTCCACTGAATCAAAGAATCATTTAGGTTGGAAAAGACCCTTGAGATCATTAAGTCCAACCTATGACCCAACACCACCTTGTCAACCAGACCATGGCACTGAGTGCCATGTCCAGTCTTTTCTTAANCACTGCCCTGGCCCTGCTGCCACACCGTGGCTGGCACAGAACATTTTCCCCACACTCAGCAGCTCCGATGCCCTTCCCAGCCCGTCCGGCCGGGACACCGCTCCAGGGGCGGGCAGGGAGGCTGCCGCTCCGCCGGGGCCTCGTGTGGGCGGGAGCGGCTCCGCCCGCGCCGCCATCTTTGCTACGGGTGCGGGCGCCGGCGTCGGGCGCCGCGGCAGCGCCGCCATGTCGGGAGAGGGCAAAGCTGCGCCTCCATGACGGGTGAGGGCGAAATGGCGGCCGGAAGGGGCGGCCG
>VWZW01013749.1:229375-318388 GCA_013397115.1 Edolisoma coerulescens | reverse complement strand
TCACACCCGCGGAGGGAGGGGCGGGCCGAGGCGTGTCCGGCTGGCGCTGTGGGAAGATCCCGGGGGCAGGACCCCCGCGGGATGTGGGAGAGCGGAGGAGGTGTGGGAACGGCTGGTGTGCGTGGAAAGCTGAATCACAGAATCGTTCAGGTTGAGATTACCCAGTCCAACCCCCCTGCCAAGGCAGAGCCACCTGGAGCGGGTGACGCAGGAACACATCCGGGTGGGTTTGGGATATCTGCAGAGGGGGAAGCTCCACGCTGTCTCTGTGCAGCTGTTCCAGTGCTCTGCCACCCTTAATGGAAAGAAGTTCTCCCTCATGTTGAGGTGGAACTTCTTGTGGTTTAGTTTATGGCCATTGCTCCTTGTCCTGTCACCAGAAAGAGTCCGGAACCATCGTCCTGGCACGTGCCTTGGAGATATTTATATGCATTAATGAGATCTCCTCTCAGTCTTCTGTAGGCTGAACAGGCCCAGCTCCCACCTCTCTCCTTATAAGACAGAGACCCCTCATCATCCTCATGGCCTCTGCTGGACCTTCTCCAGTAGCTCCATGTCAGAGGATGGTTGTGGGTGAGTGGCTGAGTGCTGGGTCTGGGGAAGTTTTCTCTCTGCAGGTGATGGATGCTGGTTGGACTGGATGACACCAGGCCAGTTGTAGGTGTGGGGAGTGCCAGGTGGAGGTATGTTTTGTTCTCTAAGTGAGAGGGTTTTAACCATAAGAATCTGAGCCCCTAGTAGGGGAGGACAGTCAGTCTGTGATAAGTCAGTGTGGTCTGTTTGGGGAGGGAATAACGGGAAGAGCCTAGGACTGAAGGAAAAGGTTGAGTTCCTAAAGGAATGGAAGTTAAAATTAAACTAGGTGGTATTTTAAGGAGCTCTAGATTTGATCTTGCTGTGGAGTTGGCAGCTTTCCCCTTTCTCCTTCCATGCTTAAAGATACTTCTGCTGAGCCTGACCTGAAGCCATGGAAAAATCCCATTTAGGCTTGTGGATGGAACATTGTTTGACTGGAGTTCCTGCTGGGGAGTATAAACTCAAATAGCAGCTTTTAAATCTGCCCACTGTGTTCAGTTGTGTGATTCTGTTTCTGTACATAAATACAGGTTTATATGTGAGCAGTGTAGTTTCTGTTCTGTGGCAGGAACAGCTGGTGGTGACAAATGTAATAAAACCTTGAGGTTTTTTGATTTAGTTATAGAATGGTAGTATATGAGAAGAGAAAATCTAATTTGAGCTTAAATTTGTAGGGCTTGTCATCAGAAATCCATCACTTTTTAAGCAAACAGAATGTGAGAAAATAAAGCTTGTTTTGTCAGGTAGTTTACTGAGCAGAACAGTTGTTCTGTGTCAAAAAGGAAATAAATCTGACATTCAAAAAAAATATACATTCATGCTTAGAGTTCTTTACCTCTTCTGTGTGTGAGCAGCAGAAGGGGTTGTCAGGCACTGGAAGGAGCTGCCCACAGGTGGGGAGTCCCTGTCCCTGCCTGGAGGTGGCACTCAGAGCCATGGTGTGGCTGACAAGGTTGGTTCATAGGTTGGACTCGATCTCAGAGGTTTTTCCCACTCTAAATGATTCTATGATTCTGTGAAAGAGAGGGTCTGCGGCCATAAAAAGGAATGGGGTGGGTTCTGGTGTACAGTATGTGAGGAAGTGGGGAAAGGGGAGCTGGAGCTGAGGGGGGTGGTGCCAGGAGGCGGTGGAAGGGGTATTTCATCCATGGACAAGAAGTGTGAAAGGCAGTGGTCAGTGGTGGCTTGCTGGACTGACAGGGGACAGATGAGATGTTTTAATGACAGCTGTTCCCCTACCCCTTCCAGTGCTCTCAGAAATTCAGCTCAAGTCAGTGCCGCTGCTAAGAGAAGGAAAATAGTTCCGTGGCAGTTGTCTTTGTTTTTTAATCTGAGATGTAATTTAATGCTTATGTTAAAAGATACCTCACAGGAACGCCCTATGTGCTGTTTCAGTAACTCACTTAGAAATAAACTTTATATTATTTTGCATATGATGAAGGGCAATGCCAGGCTGAGATGCTTGTTAAATGCTGAGGTTTGGCAAAGCAGCGTACCAGCTTCATCTTAAAAATACAATGGCCTTGTTTGTTCAGTAGAACTGCTCAATTAAAGCAAATAGATAAGAACTGGAAGGTTCAGTTTGTAACCCCTAGTTTGACTTACAGGCTTGTAGGCTTAAATGGAACAACTCAGGTTTTACTGGTGTGGTCTGCACTTCATTCACTTCTGGTTTCATTCAGTCTAGAGGCTGGCGCAGCATCAGTGACTGGGTGAGAAGAATGCAGCTCATGTCTGGTGAAGATCTAATTGGTTCCATTTTCCATCTCCAGCTGCTCCGTTCATTTTGGAAACTCCTTTAAGGAGATTATTGGAGCTTTGCTCAATAATATTTTAGGGAACTATAGGAAATACTGTTCAGACATGAGAAAAACCTGGTTTAAAGTTGAGGGTCATGAAGTACGGGAGAGGCTGCCCAGAGATGTGGCTGAGTTTCTGTGCCTGGAGATGCTCAGGCTGCCTGGGCAGGGCCCTTGGCAACCTGCTTTGGCTGACCCCTCTTCATCCAGGAGCACAGGGCAGGTGACCTCCAGTCCTCCCTTCCAGCCTCAGCTGTTCTGTGATTCTCTGTTAGTCCAGAGCTTTTCAGACTGCGTTGAGTTAGGAATGGGTTCTCTTCAAACGTGTCTCCATCTCTTTTCCTCACAGGAAAACTCTTGGAATGGGTCTTTACAGGCCTTGGCTCCGAGTTGCTTTTCAGTTCTGTAGGATTTATGAGATCTCTAAGTACAGGGCTCATTTCCAGGGTGTTCTGCCCTCAGCTTCGACCGGCTTTGTGTGTAGATTCAGTAGGATCAGTTGGGTTGTTGTGAAGTGAGCTGGTGCCACATACACACCGTCTCAGTTGTTTGCTAAAGTTTAACCTGGTTAATTTTTGTTAATGCAGAAAAGCAGAGACTGAACCTGGATAAAGACATAAGGTACAGTGATAAGGTACAGTGCTTCCATTTTAACATTACAGAGCACTGGATATTTTCCCCATCACCTTTCTGTTTGCAGTGCTGATCTTGCTGGTGTCTTTTACAGCTTAATGTTGGACCAGAATGTGTGAGTCAGCACAGGCTGGCACAAACTCCCAGTTAGAACATGAGGAGTAGATTTGTTTCCATTACCTTGCAACTTGTAGAGATGTGGGCACTGTTAAACTCAGCCCATGCCAGAGGATCACTGGCTCATCAAGGATTATTCCCAGCTGCAAGGTCACTTGAGTGATTTACAGTCCTCCTTACTAGTCTTCCACTTCCAACCCATTCCTCCCAAAAAATATTTTTCAAAATCTTTAGAGTTCCATGATCTGCTCTGTTTTGGGCTTCTTGTTACCATGATGGGTCAGCATGTTAAAAATGCCAAACCCAAGTTGGCCACGTGGATGCGTGTTTGGCGTTTTTTTAATAGTGTTTTTTAGTGTTCAGGAAGAACTTGGAGAAGGTGGGAGTCTGTACACTTTGGCTGCCATGTCTGGAATTGGCAATAAACGGACGGCTGGAGAGCCTGGCCCTTCTGCACCTCCGGAGAAGAAGGCAGGGGTTGAAGATTCGGGCACCACTGTGGAGACCATTAAACTTGGTGGTGTTTCTTCAACGGTATGTCTTCTTCGCATACCCCCACTCCACCATTTGGTGTTTTCCACCTGGAGGCAGAAATGTCTCTGGGGTCAGTACGAGCCCTTCTGTGACCTGGCCTGTGTCCTGTGTGCCTGTGCCCAGGAGGAGCTGGACATCCGGACCCTGCAGACCAAGAACCGGAAGCTCGCGGAGATGCTTGACCAGCGCCAGGCCATCGAAGATGAGCTGCGGGAGCACATCGAGAAGCTGGAGCGTCGGCAGGCCACCGATGATGCCTCTCTGCTGATCATCAACCGATACTGGAATCAGGTTGGTAACAGCTTTGTTACTTTATATACGCTGTTTTCTTGTCTCTCCTGTACCACTGCACTCCTTTTGTTCACATCCATTCTTTATCTTGTCTTGCCTTGCTTGTGCCATCATTCAGTTTGATGAAAATATCCGCATCATCCTTAAACGCTTCGACCTGGACCAAGGTCTTGGAGACCTTTTGTCTGAAAGAAAAGCACTGGTGGTGCCAGAACCTGAACCAGACTCTGACAGCAATCAGGAGCGCAAAGATGACAGGGAACGAGGTGAGGCACCTGTCTGGCGACAGAGGGAAAGATGAATTTCGGCTGTGGACAATGCTGATGTCCCTTTCCAAAGGCTGACAGAAACTTTTTTTTGTGATTGTAAGGATCAATGATATGTTACCTTCTAGATCATATTTACTTTTTTTCACCTCTTCATGTTCCCAGGGGAAGGACTGGAGCCAGCATTCTCCTTCCTGGCCACTCTAGCCAGCAGTACCAGTGAGGAGATAGAATCTCAGCTGCAGGAGCGTGTGGAGTCCTCCCGCCGTGCTGTTGCCCAGATTGTGACAATGTATGACAAGCTGCAGGAGAAAGTGGATGTGCTGTCTCACAAGCTGAATAGTGGAGGTATGACCAAGGTGGCAGGTATTCAAGAATGCTCATCTGCCCCCACCTTAGACCTGATCCTGCATTGTAAACTTTAAGGTCTAGTCTTTCTCATGTGCATTTTTTTTCCAAAATTAATTGGTCTGGCTTTCCAAACTCTTGNCCCAAAGCAACACCTGGGCAGAGGTACACTAGCAGAGATGTGGGCACCTTTAAACTGGTTCCGTGACAGAGGATTTTAATTATCAAAACCTCTAATAAAGGACCATGTGCCAGAAGTGTATTGTAGCTGCCTCTGTATTTGAATGCTGAGAGCTCTGCCCGTCATGTTGGGTTAAGAAGTAGCAGCTTCTTTCTGCCAGTAGTGTGTTCATGTACCTGAGAAGTTAGAGGACACAGTTGAACCTTATCACCCAGCTGTCCTCAGCCACCACATAAAAGGCTTCATGCTTACAAGTAAAGAAGTGAAATCAGCATTGCAAACTGATGCTGGACTCCTTCTCCTTTGCAGTTTAGTAGAAGGTGTGGGAATAACCAACTGCTCAGTTTCCAGTGAGTTCTGAGCAAAATGGTACCCATCTAATGACATGGTGTGCTTAGTGTAGCTGTCAGTTTTGAACGTAGCAGAGTTCTGCAGAGAAAGCCAAACGACCAGCTTCTAAAAATTATTGTAGCAGATTCACTTTACACTCAGATGACTGTTAAAAGAGTTCATTAGCTTAAGGTTAGAATTTTAATCTTTTGAACGAAAACTTGGGTGGAACATTAGCTCATCCTTGGTGTGCCTTCTGTGTGCTCTGACCAAGTCTGGCATTGGTGCAGGGAAGTGCTGCTGTCCTTACCTGGCAGTCATAAACTGTAGTAGCGCTGACATTGGTGCCATGTGAGCCTGTACTTGGGTGCTGTAGTGGTCACCTGTCACTCAGGTGCTGTGGTTGTCACCTGGTGTGTCATCCCAGGCCACACCTGGGATGTAGCAGGTTTATGCATGAATTTGGCCTGCATCTGGGTGTCCCTGGGTTCCAAGGGCGTGCTCTGGGTTGCTGATACCGACACAGCTGAAGTGATCTCTGGTGAGAGGGGGTGGTACCGGGGTCAGAAATGTGCAGCACTGTTAAACTGCAGAGCCTTTTGCTTAAGGAGTGCAAGTCAAAGCTCTCGGTAGATGGAGATCAGGCCCTCAGGAACCACCTGTGGGAGAGGTACAGTAAACTGAAGTTAAACCCAGAAATCTCTTCCGTTTTCTTTCTCTCTTTGGTGTTTAGAATTAAGATCAGTGTTCCTTGATTTCCATTAATTTCCTTTTCTTTGTGCACCCTTCAGATATTACATTGATGGAAGAAGCAGTAGTGGAGCTTAATTCCTACCTGTCACATGAGAATGGACGGCTGCAGGAACTGGCTGATGTTCTTCAGGAGAAGCACAGAATCATGTCTCAGGAGGTATAAAAAGGAGAGAGAAAGAAATCTGCTTTGGGGTCCTGCTTAGCATAATTTATGGTTACCATAGTTTGGAAAGCAGTTTATTTCCTTGGAGAGGCACAGGAGCAACATGGTTTGAAAGTTACAAAAAGGGTTGTTGTTGTGGAGAACTGTACTTAGATTTTCTGTATAACTCAGATTGATTTGCTTGTTACATCACTAAAGGAAAGGATATAAGCAAGGCAGTGAGTTGAATGGATTTAACTTTAGAAGAAAAGGGGAGAGCACAGGCAGGTGATGCTGAGGTGGCTGTGTAGATACCTGGAACACTTGAGGTGACATCCCTGTCATTCTGAATTCCTTGGTTTCTCTGTGTTATTTGACAGTGTGATGAAATCAGTTACAAGATGATCCCAGTCGTTAAGGGATTCACAATCTTAGCAGCATTTGTTTCAGAGATTTCAGTTAATTTTAAAATTGTGTTAGTGGTGGTCTTGCTCAGTGTTAGACCTCTGAGCACTTAAGTGGTCTGTAGAGTAGATGGACATAAGGATTGAAAAGATTAAAATCAAAAAAAGCCTTTGAATAAGCTGAGGTGGCTGCCTCTGTATTCTGCCAGCTTCCTGCTTTTTCTCCATTTTCAGTTTTGTCTTATTTTTGTTACTGCCTTGGGATTTGGCCAGTGCAAAATTCAGGACAGTTCATCGAATAGTCTGTCAGCTCAGCAAGAGATGAAAAGCACATGATGAATAAGAGAAAAATCACTCCTGAGCAGCCTCAGGAAAAGTTGATTCTATCCCATATGCTGGCTGAAAGACTCCTTTGATTGCAGTTCTCCAAGCTGCAAGAGAGGGTGGAGACAGCAGAATCCCGGGTGTCTGTCCTGGAGACCATGATTGATGACCTTCAGTGGGACATCGACAAGATCCGCAAGAGGGAGCAGAGGCTCAACCGCCACCTGGCCGACGTCCTGGAACGAGTAAGCGCTGCCCTCCTGGCCAGGAAGGCCAGGAAACGGGGATGGTGTTGGATTTGTGTGTGACGTCCTCTCTGGTACTTGGCTGCAAGAGCTGAGAACCTGCAGTGTGCCATCTCTGGTCTTGGCTATGCTGCATCAGTTTTGTCAGTGTTTAAGTGGGTCTTGAGGAAATCTCTTGCATTTTTTGCAGGTAAATTCCAAAGGCTACAAGGTGTATGGAGCTGGGAGCAGCCTCTATGGGGGAACAATCACAATTAACGCCCGCAAGGTAAGGTCAGGAACTTGGCTGTGGGCAAGGGGAAGAACAAAGTCAAGGAGAACTTGTTTGAACAGAATTTAGATACTTATTTTAGATAATTTTTGTATCCTGTGCCACAATTCTAGGTGACTCTGGGTAAGCCATTTTGTCTGTGTACCAGTTCCCTACTTAGGAAACGCCTGGTGGAACTAGACTCTGTCTCACTTGGTCACGTTACCTGCCTGTTCAGTCTGTAATTGCTGTTACTGCATAAACAGATACTTCATTAGTGCTCTCAGGAGACACATTAACAGTAGGATTTACAAGCGGTTTATCCCAACAGTTTGAGGAGATGAATGCAGAGCTGGAAGAGAATAAAGAGCTTGCTGGGAATCGCCTCAATGAATTGGAGGAACTACGTCAGGATCTTGAGGAAGTAACAACACAGAATGAAAAGCTCAAGGTGAGACATCTGTACCTGTGAGGATGAAGGTGTTCTAGGTGATGGGCTGCCCTCAGCTTTGCAGTGCTGTGTCTCCAGAAAACCTCGTTAGCAGTGTCTGTTCCGAGGCTGCTCTTTAGCTGTGTTACACTTAGTTGCAGGTACAGTTCGGCAAGTCTGTGGCTACCCTTGCAGTTCAGTGCATTGGTGACACCGTGTGGTCATCGTTGGAAATGGTCATGGTTTCCTGCCCGTGTCCCATTCTGATCTTTCAGTAAATTTCAACCATGTCTGGTTAAAACTGTTTCACCTCTTTACAAGTATTGATCCCTCTTCCACCTTCCCCACGCCCTGTACAAGTGGAACCAGAGAACAGAAACAATCGGGGAACTTGTGTGGGGAGAGAGGCTCTTGAAAGAGTCAATGAATTTATGTCCTTCCCAGTGTGGGGGAGGACAGATAGGAAACAGCCTATGAGTTTCTGATGTTTTAAAGGTGGTAACACAAGAAGCTGTGACTCTGTGGTAGATAAGTATGTGATGGAGAGAATAATCCAAATGTCATTTCAGTGGTCTGTGCCAATTATAAGAAACGTCTGTCTCAATAACCTAAGTCCAGAGATCTGATGCCGAGAGCTGTCTTGAGACACCTCTGAGTTCTGTTTATCCACATGAGTTTGTTTAGAGAAAAATGGTCTTTAGCTTACATCTTTTCTTTTTCTTTTAGTTATTGATCAACTGTATGCATGTATACATGTGTCTGTTTTGCTGCGGCTGCTCACAATCATTTGCTAGCTTTTTTTCCTAGGAATTCAATTCTGTACCTCTGGGTTTTTTTCATTTCTCTTCCTGTCAGTCATTATGTCTTACTGGTAGAAGGCTAACATGATGCCTACTTGCGCATACATTTTCTCTGTTCTCTCACTTTTCAATGTGTCCATTTTTATTGGTTAGATGATTATGGTTTACAGCACGTCCATGGCTGTCAATGAGCAATCAGGTATGGTGGTGTTCTGCTGTNCATTATGTCTTACTGGTAGAAGGCAAACATAATGCCTACTTGCACATGCATTTTCTCTGTTCTCTCATACTTTTCAATGTGTCCATCTTTATTGATTTGGGTGATTATGGTTTATTATGTTTTCCAAGTTCATATCTTTGAGAGAAACTATTTCAGGACCCGAGAGTCAAAAACTTCCGTCATGTGGCTGTGCAAGAGAAACAGCCTAGTGCATGCAGAGAAAACAGACTTTTTAAAATTGATACTGAAACATATCACTTGCATCTACTTCACAGCAATGCTGTTGAAATTCTACTTTTGTCTTTGCTTGTGGCAGCTTGATTCACTGTTCTCCTGTCTTGAGAGACAGAAACCAACGGCAGGGGGATAATTTTTCTTTTTGTGGCATTTTCTTGTGTCCCAACTAGGTTGAGCTGCGACGAGCAGTGGAAGAGGCTGTGAAGGAGACCCCGGAATATCGCTGCATGCAGTCCCAGTTTTCTGTTTTGTATAACGAGAGTCTCCAGCTGAAGGCACATCTTGATGAGGCTCGCACGCTGCTCCACGGCACCCGCGCCACACACCAGCGCCAGGTGGAACTGATCGAGGTAACACCTCTCATCAGCTTAGGGAACTCTGTCATGCCATTGACCATCACTCCTGGGCCTGTGTGGCTCTGTGAATGCTCAGGAAATTTACGTTTCTGGCAATAATTCAGGCTGTTCTGGTACCTAATATTCATGAGGTGAGGGATACTCCAGGGTCAAAGCACCAAGTTCTGTTTCCTTCTTGTTCCTCAGAGGGATGAGGTGAGCCTTCACAAGAAGCTACGCACTGAGGTGATTCAGCTGGAGGACACCCTGGCACAAGTCCGCAAAGAATATGAGATGTTGAGGATAGAGTTTGAACAGACACTTGCTGCCAATGAGCAAGCAGGTATGGTGTTGTTCTGCTGCGCCTAAAAACAAACACCACCTACCCACCAATGCCCATTAGGGGCTACAGTGCACAGAACAGAACAGCTGGGTTGAATCTTTGTTACTGTTAAATACTTGTTCTGGCAGGTCTCTTCATCTCAAAAAACAAAGCTCTTCACCTCTTTTATTGGGAGGCCAGTTCCATGTTATCTGACTTCCTTCTCGATGCTGCATAATAGATACATTTTCTTAATAATTTGGTTTATGACAGGGTATTTTGCATTATTAAAAATTACTTGTGAGGGGAGGGTTCATTTCCAAGTCTGAAAGGACAATCTGGGTAGCAAAGCAGTAATTCTTAAATTTCATCAGAGGAAATAAGTTACTTCTGAAGTAGCATTTAAATCAGATTTCTTTTGTAACATTACAATCATTGGCATAAAAGTAATGTTTGTGGGAAATTAGGACTGTGAATTTGCAAGGACTTCTGGTTGCATATAAAACCGGCATGACTTTTTTTTGCAAGTGTTTTGTGTTGCTCTGTTGTGTGGCAGAATGATAACAGTGTTACTTTGTTCTTTGTCCTTGTCACTTAGCTTGTTGTCCATCTCCATTGAAGTCCAAGAAGGTTGGCAGAAGTGTGGTTTGTTACATGGTGTTTCTGTTCTTGCAGGCCCAATTAATCGGGAGATGCGTCACCTCATCAGCAGCCTCCAGAATCACAACCACCAGCTGAAGGGAGAGGTGTTGAGATACAAGCGCAAACTGAGAGAGGCCCAGTCTGACCTGAGCAAGGTATCACAGCAGGAAATGCCAGAAGAGAGGGGAAAGTGCTTAGGAGAAGGGGGAATGCTGTCACCCTTGCCAGCAACATCAGCCTTTCTGAAATGGTGTGCAGGATGGAGTGAAATTTTCTGTGGAGCTCTGCACTCTGCTGCTTCGTTTGACCAAATGAACGCTCTTCCTTTGTAGCTGTGTAGTGCTCCATGAAAAGTAGGAGCAGTTACAAAGGGGGCATGGAAGCATGGATCTGGGAAGACAAGGGAGAAGGGGGTAAGGAAGATTTCTGGCTGAGAACTTAATGGTTTGTTTTCTTTGTCATTTCTCTTGCTGTTCCACGCCAGATCCGCTCTCGCAGTGGCAGTGCTCTCCTACAGTCCCAGTCCAGCACTGAAGACACAAAGGAGGAACCTCCAGAGATCAAGCAGGAACCTGATGATCCTTCTGCCCAAGTGTCTGTTCCCAAGGCTGCTTCCGAAGATGTTAATGAAAGGAAGGCCAGGCGAGATGAAGAGGAACGGGAGCGGGAGAGACGGGAAAGGGAGAGGGAGCGAGAGAAGGAGAAGGAGAAAGAGAGAGAACGAGAAAAAGAGAAAGAGAAGGAAAAGGAACGAGAGAGGGAAAAGCAGAAACAGAAGGAATCTGAGAAGGAGAGAGAGTCCAAAGAGAAGGAGAAAGGGAAGCATGAAGATGGAAGAAAGAAGGAGGCTGAAGTGATCAAGCAGCTGAAGGCTGAGCTCAAGTAAGAGTTGTTGTCTCTCCCTTTCCTGCGGGAGCAGTGCCCAAGCCTGGGGTGCTAGTGTGTTCTTGCTTTTACGGGATTAGCATCACTGAAGTTTGAAGCCAAGAGAGTTTCTTGACAGCCTCTGTATCTGATTGTGATTTGGTCAATGTAGTGTTTTTCCTACAATAGCCTTAAGCATGAATTACCCAACCAGATACTTCATGGTGTGGATCAAGTAATGTTTATTTGTTGCTGTCTTAACAATTGCATAAAACTTCACAGCAGCAGGTTATTAATAGAGGACACAGCAGTCTTCCCTCTCCTGGAAGATTCCAAAAGCAGAGGTGAATAGTTTGTAGATTATTGTTAGGATACATGTTTCATCTCCACCCCACTTCTTGCTTTTCAACCCATGTGCCTGAACAGGTGTCTTTTCCAGCCTGTATTCATCTGCTGTTTTATGTTACCAGGATAAGATGAGCCACCAATGACTCCACATCCATGTGGGAGATTGAGAGAATATTGTCAGATTCTCATGCTGGCTGTGTAAGTGTGGCTTTCCTGCTGTGTTCTCACAGTGGTCTGTCTCCCTTTCTCCAGGAAGGCCCAGGAGAGCCAGAAGGAGATGAAACTGTTGCTAGATATGTACCGCTCTGCCCCCAAAGAGCAGAGAGACAAAGTGCAGCTGATGGCAGCTGAGAAGAAGGCAAAAGCTGAGGTATTTCTAATTTCTCTTCCTTTTTTATTTTTCATGTGTTACTTAAACTTCTTTTCAGATACTCTGCAGTGGAACTGTGTTGTTTCTCTCTTCAAAACTGAGTTCGTCTTCTCAGCTTTGTCACTTAAGAGATTGGAATGGTCTGGAGATAAACAGCGACTAGTTTCTAGTGCAGGCACACACACAACAGTCTCTAGGTTCATAAGCACAGACACGTGTGCAGATCCCTCAAGTACCAGCATGTCCCTCTGTTTGGGACCTCTGTGGTTCCAAGCCCATCTTCTTCACAAGCAGGTCTCACCTATAGGCAGCACTTACTCTGTGCAGCACACATACGTGGGGTAAAAGAGTTAGATTACACAGTGATACTTAAGAAAATGTGTAATAAAAAGATACAAGAAGATAAGACAGGACAGGCTGTGATGATCATATGCAAGGCTGAGCCAGACAAATGTGTACTGACTGCCCATATTTTACATGTGACTGGCTCCTTTTATACCCTTCTCCATCTAACCCCAATTTGTTGATCCTTGATCTCCATTTCCCTTCACATTGCTTCTGGATTTGAACAGCTCTTGATTCCCATAGCCCTCCCAGTTCAGGCGCTGTTCCTGGTTTACAGTGTCATCAGTTACAAAGTCCAAGTTGATCTTCTGGAAGTGGTCCCTGTAGTTTCTTGGAAACCTATCAGCTGTTATGACTGGAGAGGTTTGCATCCTCTCTTTGTGTTTGTTTTGTCAGGGTTGTCTCTGTATATTTTGTTTCTGGTTTTCTCCTTCTCTCTCACTCAGATAACCTCGATGGAATAAACATTTTCACACTCTCATGTGCTCTCATCAGTTAGTGTGACTGACCAGATTTCATTCTCGTCACTGCCTCCCTTATCATTTGTCTGCCAAGTTTATGTCTCTGTATGTTTTATTTTACTTCTTCCTTTTCCTGTTACCTCCTTTTTGTATAGAAAAAGGTCCTTGACCAGATGCCCTTAAAGGAGCAGATGGTCTCAGTCCGCATATCCATACATGTACAATTGCAAGAGACTATATTCCTACTCTGATAAAAGATGCTGTGAAATTTTCAGAGGTGTTGAGGTCAAGATCTTGGGCTTAAAGCCCATCTGAATGGTACATCTGCCAGTAATACTCTGTTAAAATGACATGGGGTTTTTTTTGCCATGCTTTGAAGGCAGTCCTGAGTGTTTCAGAGAATCATGGGGAAAACAGGCTCTTAACAATGCTCAGGGTACATCCTTGTGTTTAGTGTCATTTCTGGTTTGTTCTTGTAGCTTGAAGAACTGAGGCAGAGGGTGAAAGAACTGGAAGACAAGGAAAAAAAGGAGAGTAAAAAGATGGCTGATGAGGATGCCCTTCGCAAGATCCGAGCAGTGGAGGAACAAATTGAATATTTACAGAAGAAACTTGCCATGGCTAAGCAGGTGAGAGTTTCTGATGAGTTCTTTTTTGGCTGGAGGACCTGTGAAGGAGCTGCCTTCAGGTTACATCCAGGAAGAGAAAGAATTTATATCTATAGGGGCCAGAGATGTGAGTTTGGTTCTTGTTTACCCAAGGGAAAGAAAACTGAACAAGCAAAAGGACCACCAACAAAATAACTCCCTCAGCCCTCAACTCTGGTGTCTCACAGGCAGGTGATGGTGGGAAATGTTTAATAACAATTAAACATTAAATAAACAGTTAAATGTGTGGCCTTGGTGAAGCGCACAGAGGAGAAATGGCTTTGTCAGCCATTAGGGGAAGAGGCTACAATTTCTTTTAAAAAGTTATTATCTCCTCAGTTCATGTAGTGAATATGTTTATATGGAACTGGTACACACCTTCTGCTAAAACAGGCTTAATCCAATGAGAGAGCAGGACCACCTCAGCAGGGTAGAGGCAAGCCCTGACATGTACTTTTTTAGAATTCGGATTCTTTTTACTGTAGAACAGAACTGCTCTACCTTATCAATGCTGAAGTGGCCAAAGTGAGTTTAAGGGGCTTGGCAGCCGTTTAGTTGGAAGCTGTCAAGCTGTCCACATGTAGAATTTTTGGCCAGGTGTATCTGACAGCTGTTCAGCTGCTGGAAATTGGGAGTTGGTTTCTGCCCAGCTCTGTCAACAACTGTGTCAAAGCTGATTCTGCCATACAAGCCACAGGTGACCATCTTTTCTCTACACCTTCAAATTCAGAGTATCTCTGCTGTGGTGCAGACTTCCAGGGAAGTACGTTTTTCTGGTTGTTGGGATGATGCTGTTTCCTGACACCAGGAAACTTCCTTCATCTTTACTAGGTTTGGTGTCTCTGAGTAAAGTGTTCAGGGTCACTGTAGGGGGTGCAGGGGACCGTTTTGCCGGAGCCTGTGATCCTTTGGCAGGAGGAAGAGGCCCTGCTGTCCGAAATGGATGTCACAGGCCAAGCCTTTGAAGACATGCAAGAGCAGAACATCCGCCTGATGCAGCAGCTGCGGGAGAAGGATGATGCCAACTTCAAGCTGATGTCAGAACGTATCAAGTCCAACCAGATCCACAAGCTGCTGAAGGAGGAAAAGGAGGAGCTGGCAGACCAAGTTTTGACACTGAAAACACAGGTAATATGGAAAAAGGAGAGAGGACAAGAGGGCTGGTGGGGAAGGTGGAGGTGTTGTGGGTTATCTGTTTTAGGCAGCTGCACACAGCTGTTGGCTCACTCCCCCACTGAGGAGAAGGGGAAAGAATCAGAAAGGTCAAAGTGAGAAAACAGGTGAGATGAAATAAAGGCAGTTTTACAGTTAAACAGTTAAAGTAAATATGTCCATACAAGCAAAGGAAAAATTAATTAATTCATTACTTCCTATGGCAGGCAGGAGTTCAGCCATCTCCAGGAAGGCAGGGCTTCATCATGCCTTATTTAATAAATACTGCAGCTCTGAATATCCTCTCACTTCCTTTCCACCAGCTGTTACTGCTGAGTACAGCATTGTATGGTATGGAACACCCCTTGGGCCAGCTGGATCAGCTGTCCTGGCTGTGTGGCATCCCAGCTTCTTGGGCACCCTCAGCTTGCATGCTGGTGGGCAGCATGAGACACAGAAGGTCTTGATGCTGTGTGAGTACTGCTCAGCAACAGCTAAAACAGTGGTGTGTTATTGACACTGTTTTCTCCAAAATGCAAAACATAGCAGCATGAGAGCTGCTATGAAGAGAATTAACTATCCTCACCAAAATCAGTACAGGACAGAATGTTCCTCTCACCAACCTAGGAATGCATCAGGCTTCAAAGGGGCCTGTCTTAGTAAGAAACTGAGACTGCTGTATGAGCATTAAAATGTCCTACAGGTTCACTGCTGTGGAGAGCAGATGGGTGAGGGAAAGTGGGAAGTCGTTTTCCAGTTGTAGTGATACTTATTCCTATATATTCTACCTATACCTGTATATGTTGGTAACAAGCAGGAGGAGTTGGAAACCATGGTTCGGTTTGAACTGTCTCAGGCATGGGCGCAGACTGGGAGAAGTCATTGAGAACATTGGAAGAGAGATGGACTTGTGGATTCTGGTGGATGAGAGGCTGGACATGACCCAGCAGTGCATGCTGGGAGCCCAGAAAGCCAAGTGCATCCTGGGCTGCATCCAAAGCACTGTGGGAAGCCGGCTGAGGGAGAGGATTCTGCCCCTCTGTGCTGCCCTCGTGAAACCCCACCTGCAGTGCTGCATCCAGCTCTGGGGTCCTCAGCACAGGAAAGACACGTGGACCTGTTGGACAGAGTCCAGAGGAGGCTATAGAGATGATGAGAAGAAATGAGCACCTCTGCTACAAGAATATGCTGAGAGCTGGGGTTGTTCAGCATGGAGAAGAGAAGACTCTGGGGAGACCTCACTGCAGCCTTTCAGTACCTGAAGTGGGCTTAGAAAAAGGAGGGAGAGGAACTTCTTATGTGAGCAAATAGTGACAGGAGAAGAGGCAATGGTTTTAAATTGAAAGAGGGCAGGTTTAGATTAGATATTAGGAAGAAAATCTTTACTCAGAGGGTGGTGAGGCACTGCTGGAGGTTGCCCAGAGAAATTATGGATGCCCCATCTCTGGAAGTGTTCAAGGCCAGGCTTGGATGAGGCTTTGAGAAACATGGCCTAGTGGAAATTAACCCCGGGAAGTTGGGACTAGATGATCTTTAAGGTCCCTTCCAGTCCAGACTATTCTATGACTCTCTATCCTGTCATCCTTGGAATCGCTGTGGAACTGTCCACTGCCTTGCAGCAATTCTTTAAGCCGCTGTCCAAAAATTAAGACATCCTTGTTGCAAATATTTGACTGCTAAGTTTCAAAGTGTTGACCAGAGAGATCTGGGTACAGCTGTCTGGATACAGGCATGGCTGTTCAGGGAGAAAAAGGCACGCTGAAAGTGTACTCCTTGGTGATGGGCAAGCAGGGGTAGTTTTAGCCTGCAGCTTTAATGACAGCTCTGAAGACCGAGCTGTCAGAAGACAGAGCATGCATTCATACTTTCTGTACCTTCTCTCTCCCTTTCCAAGGTGGATGCCCAGCTGCAGGTTGTACGTAAGCTGGAGGAGAAGGAACACTTACTGCAGAGCAGTATTGGAACAGGAGAGAAGGAGTTGGGTCTGCGAACACAGGCCCTGGAGATGAACAAACGCAAGGTGAGTGATGGCTTTGTTTCCTTTTGGGTTGTAAGGGGGAGCTGTTACCTTGCGGGAGGCATAGAGGGCTCTGAGCTCCCACTGGCATTACAGAACCTGGTATTCCCTGGTTTTGGATGAGTATATCAGAAGGCTGAGGAGTGCTGGAAAGAATTATGATTTAAGTACTATAGACTGATGTTTTCCTTTGATAAGGAGGAGCAGGCCATGTGTGTTTCTGTGAAAGCCTGATTAGGGAGCAGAAGTAAGGTGCCTTTATAGGAAACCTGTGGTGAAAAAAGAGACAGCAGCCAGATGAAGTTAACTGGGGTCAAAGCTTTTGTAGGAAAGATGCGATAAGTAAAAGGAAAATACGGCTGGGAAATGTGAACACTTTTAACAAATGCCTAAGATCAATAAACTAGGTGTGTTACCAGCAAAATAAGACTAAGTCTTACGGTTGATGCTGCCTTTGTTGTTAAGTTTTAATAGAAATGCAGAAATTACATTAAAACAGGCAAAAGGGAAAGCAGGAATATCACTGTGAAGAGGAGCTGGGGAGAATTCAACCTGTGCTTGATACGACAAGTTGTGGTATTAAGGGAACTTGGTTATAAAGTTAGAGGAGAACTGGTGAAGAGAGAAGATTGTTAGAAACAGGTGTCTTGCAGTTCTATCTAGTTCAGCTATAGAACTGCCTCTAAGCAATTTAATAGAGAAAATGAGGAAGCTGGAAGGCTGAAAATACATTAAGAAGAGAGTTGGGTGATCATGAGTGTTTTTCTAAGTGACATGCTTTGCAGTATGACAGGGTTTGGCTCTGCTGTAAGGAATCTTGAAGGTAAATGATTAGAACTTGTTAATAATAATAAGGTAATAACAAGGGACTAGAAGTCACTAGAGCTGTTCTGTGTTTGGTACTTCTATACTGGTTTTCTTTCTCAGGCCATGGATGCAGCCCAGCTTGCAGATGATCTGAAGGCTCAGCTAGAGCTGGCTCAGAAGAAGTTACATGATTTTCAGGAGGAGATTGTGGAAAACAGAGTAACTAGAGAGAAAGAGATGTTCAACTTCAAAAGGGCTGAGGTATATATCCTATGCACAGTCCTTCAATCTCTGTCTCTTTTAGTGTCCTTCTTCTTGTATATTGAGCTTGCAGAGGGTTTCAGCTAAACTACTCTTTTGATGTCCATTTCACTTCAATTTCAGCTTCATCAGGTCTTGGCTCTTTCTGGTTTTGTCCATTGATAACTGACAGTATTTATGGTATCAGATGATCATGTCATCTCTTGGATTGTTGGGGATGAAACTATGGGTGGCATGACTTAGCCAGGTGCATGTTCTCTTTGGTCCCTGAGGAAGCTGTGACAGAGAATGTACTGCTCACTCACTTGGTCTCCTGTTTTTATGCAGGAAGATATTTCTAGGTTGCGCAGGAAGCTGGAGACCACAAAGAAGCCTGACATGGTTCCCAACTGTGATGAGATCCTGATGGAGGAAATCAAGGATTACAAGGTGCGTATCTGTGTCTATCACCTTCCCTTTTTCTTTAGTCAGGTCTGTAGGCACACTTTCGGTATTTGACATCTCTCATCTGTACTCTGGCCCTGAAGAAACCACACTGTCCTTCTGAGGAATGGAAGGACCTTCATCTTCAGGCATCTCTGAGCACAGCAGGGGTGCTGCAGGGCCCCTCACAGCTCTGTGTGTGTGCGTGTTGCAGGCCCGCCTGACGTGCCCGTGCTGCAACATGCGCAAGAAGGACGCGGTGCTCACCAAGTGCTTCCACGTCTTCTGCTTCGAGTGCGTGAAGACGCGCTACGACACCCGGCAGCGCAAGTGCCCCAAGTGCAACGCGGCCTTCGGGGCCAACGACTTCCACAGGATCTACATCGGCTGAGGCCCTCCCAGAGCCCCGCTTGCGCTGAGCCGGCCTCCCTCGCGCCGTGAGCTTCTGCCACCCGATCTGCAGCGTCTTCTGGGAGGTTCAGGGCATCAAAAGAAACGGACTCCGGATCTTGGTCCCTTTCTTGCCACTTTCCCTTTGTTCTTGCCTCAGTTTCTGTGTGCTCTTTGTGCCTGAGAGGAAATTTCCCATCCCTCGCTTTCACACTGCCGAGGTGGGAACATCCAACTGAAGTCCTGATGATGGAAGCTGAGGTGCAGCAGAGATTAATGAGAGCTTTATTTGAGAGGTCTGCTTTGGATGCTAATTAAACCTGTCAAGGTATGGCAGTGCTCCTGTGGGTGAATAGTTTCCCAATTAAAAGGCCAAATAGAGGCCAAATAACTGAATCTGTAGACTCAGTGCAGCAGCTCCTTAGGTGTGTATCTTCCTGAGGCAGGGCAAGAACCTCTGAGGGCTGGTGCACTAGGAAACATCCTCCCTAGCCCCCCAAACAGACACATCTAAATATCCAGAAGAGGAGAAAGGAAAGATGCTGGAGACTCTTGGAAAATAGCATTCCACTGATGAACCCTGGTTGATTTGGTCACCTTCCCCTAGGCTGAGGCATTGCTGTCATTGTCCTTATCAGAAGAGGATTTTTAGGGGTTCCTTTGTTGCAACTTTACCACAAAGATTAATCCTGTTATGCATAAAATCTAATTAAAGCTGTTGTTTGGTTTATTTTTCTGTTTCTCTTGCCTCTGGTAGTATCTGTCTGTGCTCCCATCCTTTGTCCAGTTATTGGAAACATTTTTCACAAGCTTTAAACTACTATAGTAGAGAGATGTAACTTCTTCCTTCCTCTGCTTTCAAAATATACTCAACTAAAACAACTTTTGTCCCTTTGGCTGTATCCCCAGTACCTCATTCCTGACACAACAGGAGGGCCAGGATGCTGGATTATTTCTGCAGTCATTTTGTCATGGCTGCTGGGAATTTTGTGAGGGGTATGGTGTGGGTTAGAATCTCAGTGCTCCCTGTGGTTGGAGGCTGCATTTGCAGTCTGCTCCTAAAATCAAAATGTGAAGTTGTTTATTTGCAACATTCCTTCATAGGGTGTAGTGTTTTTCCTGTAAACTTAATTTTCATGGAAGGTACACCTGTCAGATGTTTGTCTCATGGGTGTCCCTTCCCTGAATTGTGGAATCTGTACTGCCTTCCTGTATCCCCTGCGGGAAATAACAGATACAAAGTGAAAGGAGTTAATCACAGACTCTTACAGTATTCATTGCTATCTTTGTGAAAACACTCAGAATATATGAATAAAGCCTTGTAAACGATGATGAATCCTGAAGAGTGAGAAGGAACACATGACCCTACCTTTCCAAGGAGAACCTGGGATGCTGAGAGTTTCTGGCATGGCGTAAGAGCTGTTAGAAGGAATGGAAGTAGAACCCTCTCCTCTTTCACTGGAAGTTGCTCCCGGGATTACAGGTTGTGGCACCAAGCTGGATAAAGAATGGTGTGTTAATGCTGATGGCAGATTTTGTGGTACAAATGCTTGTTCATCGGAACCAGGACCTGGCTCATGAACAAACTGTCTGCATCTTCAAACAGCTTTGCTGCAACAGCAAGAGTTCCTTTTACAGCTGTGGACAGCAATCCAAGCTAAACAACCCCAGCAGAGCTGCAAAGCCCCTCTGTCCTTCCCCAGTCACTGTTGTATCACCTTTGTACTGAAATTGAGCTTTGTGTGCACGCTGGCCATGTTGGGTTCCCTCTGGTCGTGGCAGGAAATGGATACTTGAAACAATCTGCATTAGTTTCACAGAGGAGTTTTGGAAACTTCTGTTCTCCCTTAGCAAGAAAAATGTATTGGTTTTGTTTTAAAATAGCAGCTTATTTCAAGCTCATTTTGGAAGTGTCTGAGTTTCTCTCTGCTTATAATTAAACCACTGAGAAGCAGAATATATGGAAATAATTAAAATTTATCAGGACTAGAAGTATTGGGGTAAAAGAAGTAAAGGGTGACAGGTATTCTTTATCAAAAGGTTCTCTAAATTCAGTGTCTCAGACAAGAAAAAAAGCACCTCATCTCCAGTCTCCCATGCACCTTCTGTCACAGCACATCCTGCCCCTCTGACACAGTCTGCAGGCACTGACGTGCCTGTGGTACTCCCTATCCCACAGAAAGCCACAGCAATCCCCTGTCCCCAGGGGATCGGGCTGGAGCAGTGGCTGAACAAGAAAATAACGTGCCAAAATCTGTCTCTGCTGGGCAGCAGTAACTTGGGTCTTTTCTGAAAAGGCACAGTTGGTGCTGCAGTAATTTGGAGCAATCCCTATTCTGCATTTGACATGGGAGAAACAACTCAGACAACCACCAGAAATAAACACTTGGTTAAGAGTAGTTATTAGGTGGTTGGCATTTTTACATTTTATATTTTTGCTTTTAAATGAAAGCTGATTCGTTGAAGGATTGGGTGTTTGGAACTTTGAAGCAAAACATTTTTGTTTAAGGTATCATTAACATTTTCAATTACTTTTTTTAAACTGTTTCTGGACTCATGCATTAGAGATAAGGACATAAAAGCCTTGATAAAAATACTTTAAAAATTGGACTGAAATACTCCTAGTGTTTTAATGAAAAGAGAGCAATGTTCATCTGTTCTAACCAAGTGGTGGTGGAGGTTGTAAGGTACCAGATGCTACACAAAGAAACAGCTCATTCTATAAAGCTCATTTTCTGAAGAGGAAGGGAGGGGAAGGGCAGGCAACAAAAGCAACCTCAGTGCCTTGCCCATCAAGCTTGTCAGGAAGGCAGGGACATCCCAAATCTATTAGACCTACCAACGTGCAGGCCTGTGGACCCCACTTCCCTGTTTTATGTCCTAATTTCTCTTCCCTGTGTTACTGCACTGGAAGGAGCAGACACACAAAAGCAGAGAACAAGCACAGAGCAGGGAGCAGACAATCAGCTCTTGATGAAGCTAATTAGTCTGGGTCTCGCTGTGATCAGCTTTTAGTGCAGAT
Source organism: Edolisoma coerulescens (assembly GCA_013397115.1). NCBI lineage: Eukaryota > Metazoa > Chordata > Aves > Passeriformes > Campephagidae > Edolisoma > Edolisoma coerulescens. Next base: position 297,102 of record VWZW01013749.1, on the reverse strand, counting down.
GCACAGCTTTTCATGTGCAAGGGTTTTTCAAAGGGTAGAGGTGCAAAAAGGTTAGAATGTCTTCCTCAATCTGCCTGCAGCCTTTAAACTACACCTAACATCACCCCGGGCAACATTCCTGCAGGTGGCTGGAGATACAGGGAGGGTAAAAATTTCTTGGGTGAGGTATCTGGGAGACCAGAGCTAAGAGACAGTGTTAGAAACATTCTTTTTCTCTGTAATACGGGATGTGTTGGGAAGTGGTAGAAACCCTATTTAAAAAACACAGTCAGTCGGATTGATGCAGTGTTTATTCAGATGCTGAACAGCTTACCCTTCCTTCCCCTCATCACCCAGGAGGGAGAGAGCTCCACTCAGTACATTGCCTCTGAAACCACAACTCATTCTTCATCCTCAGGGAGGTTTTGGTGACTCCTTTTGGTTTTGATGGGACCTTGGTATCTGAATAAATCATGGTCCAGAGCCCCCTTAAGTCACCTCATCTGTGAGAAAGGACCTTACTGTCAGCTTATGACAGAGAATATTAAGGAAGTGGTTTCACACTGGCACATATTTCACTTTTTGAGGTAAATACTGATTTACAGTAGTTCCCCCTCTCCCTTCTCATCCTTGCCCTGTGCCACTGTGAATCCATCCCTTCACTTGGCTGGTGCAGCGTTTGCACGGCTTCTCTCTGGGAGCGAGTGGAAGCCCAGCCTGGGCTCACAGGCAGGCAGAGGCGGTGGTTTGTTTTTTGCCAAGTTATTTTAAGCTGGGTGAGTTCCTTCACCACAGTCTCAGAGCAGCCACCTCTGCATTTGTGCTGACAGTGCTGAGGGAATGGTGTGTGGTGGGTTTGCCACCAGGAATTTGTCTTGTGAGCCTGTGCCAGGAGGGAAGGGACTGCCAACACAGAACAGCACCTGGCATAAAGAGGCATCCTTGAGGAGCCTTCACATGAACAGAGACTAGACCCATACAGAACACAACAAAAATGTACCAACAAAGGGACATACTTCCAATGAACAGTTTAAACTTCTTTTTTTTTGGTATCTTTTTCTTTTTTTGAATTAATGCACAGAAAGGGCTAAAAAAGTGGAACCACACTGTACTGTCAGGTGGAGGAACAAGGAACTCTTGCTGTTGGGATGCTCCTTGTCTCTCCAGTCCCTTGGGAATGGCTGGTGTTTTCCAGAAGAATAAGAAACTTGTTGTGAAAGGAGGAGGACTCAGGAGGGTGGCAGTGGCTGTGGGCTGCTGCAATTCTGCTCTCCTGAAGAGCTTATTGCCTGCTTTATGTTTGCACCCCTTTCTGGCATTACAAAAGTGTGTTACAAATTTCACAGAGGAAGGGGAGAAAGGAAGAAAAGGGGAAGGGCCCAGCTATGCTGGCCTAGGGCTCTGCAGTCCTGTTTGTCCTCGCATACTCTTCCAGCTCTGATTTCCTGTCCATGGCGAGTTGCAGNTTGCAGCACTGAGGTCCTCGCGGTGTTGAGGGACTCTGCTTTCCCATTGGTGGTTAAGGAAGGCGGAGTCTCTCTCCTCCCCTGTGGCAGGGGCATGTCCTGGTGCTGATGGATTGTCACCTCATTTTGCCCCTCATCGGTGCAGATGTATTTTTTTCGGTGGCAGTTGCCCAGGTTGGCTGTGTTCCACACCGCGTGCTGGCTGTTCCCTACGTGGGCCCTGAACAGAGAGAGGAGAGTTAATACATCAGAGCCTGCTCCTGTGTGTGTGCACACCTCCCCTGTGAGCAAGCCTACTGGAAAAATATAAGCCTGCTGTTACATACTACATAGAAATATTATTCCTTTATCCCTGGAATTATGTTTTCTTGCAAAGTACAAATCATGAATGTAAATGACCAAATTTTTGTGATTTAACCATAGCAGAGGCTAGAACAGAATCCTGAATGTCATCTTCCCCAAAACTTTTTTTTTTAGTTATGAAATTACTCAGCTGCAGCTCAGGAAAATGCGAGTCCTTAAAAGCTTTCTGAAGGATTTTGTGGTTGCAATGTCCAAGTTTATTACAGAGTTAGTCCTTTGCATGTTACCACTCTGTGCTGGCTTGGGCAGTTGCTCTCACAGAGAAGGAAAGAGCCTCCCTAAGCTGGTGTGGAGAGGTGAAGGAGGAAGCTTTGTCCTTTAGTCTTGAAGTCTTGTTGGGGAGCTGCTTGTGCTCTGGGGATGGACACAAATGATGTGTATCCAAGCCTTGCAGGTTCATTCACGAGCTTCCTGACACACCACAGAGACTTCGGGGTTGTCGTGCTGAGGCAGAACTTTCTGTCTGGGAACTTTTTGAAATGCTTCAATTCTTCTTTTTTTTCTGCAGAAATATTGCCATAATCGTTTGCTTCCAGAGAATCTTTTCCTTCTTTTTGGGGAACTTGCCTCTGCTAGGCTCCCAGATCAGGCCATTTCCCTGGGTTCCTTCCCAAACTGAGGAGTAGCCCGTGGCCTCCGTCCTCCAAGTGGAACTTACGGAAGCACAGAGCTTGCTGTTGTGGCAGAGGAGCTTCTCTTTCCTGCCTGCTTTCCCTTTGGGACAGGTTGGGGTGTGTTCATTTGATAAAGGGAGGTTTAAACTCTGAAGGAGCTGCGTTTCAGACCGCTCCATCCTCGAGCTCTTCTGTGGGTATCCTTGGACAAAAGGCCTCTTGGTGTGAGCTCCCAGTGGGCAGGTTAAGGAAGGAGGTTGATATTTCAGGATTGGCACTGCTAAAAGCACTTGCTTTGTGGAGGAGCCCGGAGCTGAGAGTGGATCCTTTCCTCACCTGCAGGCAGCAAAGGAAGCTGCAAAGTGGGAATTCCATTGGCGGAGATGGTGATCAGGGGTGTTTTCCAAGAAATGGGCTGGCAGAGAGGCATGAGGGGAGGTTTCAGGCAGGAGCAGCAGCCCCTGCTACATCATGCTCCAGAGGGCTCAGGGAATCCCAGGAGTGGATGTGTATGTAGAGTTGTTTATTTATGTGCAGATCAGCAATTTTGTCATATTTCAAAATAAAAGATGGGAAGACTCTCAAGTCTGGGCAGGTGATTTTAACAAATGCTAGAGTCCACAGTTAACACTCCAGTTTGACCAAGTCATTAAAACCATTTACAATTTGGCTACTGACACTGAGCAGCTTTCCTAGTTTTTGGAAAGTTACAACCTTAAAAAACCCGACAGATTTTCCTTCCTGAGGATACCAGCAGTCACATGATGCCAATTCTTTGCAGCTCTTCTCTGTATCCGTGGTGCTTGTAGGAGTTCCTCAGTCCCCAGCAGGAATGAAAGCACGTGTGATAATGTAAGTGATTTGAGAGCTCAGTGTTGTGCCTTGCCACATCAGTGTTCGTGACAAGCTGGACGCCCCACTCGCAGGTCTGTCCAGTTGAATTCATCCTAACTCTGTGCAAACAGCAGCCCAGAGATGCCAAGGAGAGCAAGGACAGGGGGTGGGTGTGCATGGACACACCCATGGGCTGATTGCTGGGTGGGCAGAAGGCTTTGGACAGCAGTACATCTTCACTCTCCCGAGCTGGAAGAATATATTGCATGGATCTTTACCTAAGCCATTGCCTGGGGGGCTTATGGGCCATCTCCTTTTGTAACAAACTTCTTGCACCGCTCCGTACCTGGCAGATAACTTGGCTGGTGCTTTTTGTACCATCACAGATCCAGAGAACCGTTCCCCTGGGAGATTCTTCTTCAGTTGAGTGAGTGCCTCAGGTGATGGGAATGTTTCCACCCAGCGAGGAGGGTGCAGCAGGAGGAAATGTTTTGCACCACTCATTGCCTCTCCTGCTGCTCACAGATCAAAAGCCAGGAGTGCCTGTGTGCAAGGAGGTGCCATACTTGGTGTTTTTTTACAAGATGAAGGAGTGAATAGAGGAAATCAGTTGCATGCTTTTTTATACACTTGTGTGTATAAAAGCAGCTTAGGAGCTTAGAGATGCTTCCTTATTTATATTTGCTGCCTTTAGCCCAGGAATGTCAAAGAAACGCAACATACTTTGACATCTTGCAGATTTCAGTCAGGCCAAACACCCAGCAACATTCTCAAAGACTTTTTCTTTTCTATACTCTGTGGCTGAACTTCTCTGTAGAAAAGCAATGCTGCTGCCTGTGTCCTTGCAAAGTGCACCAGCAGGGTTGAGTTGCTGAGCACGCGCACAGTTCCATGCACTGCCTTGTATTCCTGGTAGCTGTCCATCCCATTGTCTCCTCTGCAGAAGACACAGCCCATGAAAACAAGGCAAAGTTGTTGCCTCCTTTTTTCTCCAACAACACTTGTTTGACACAATGTTTTCAAAAAGGACTGCATTTGCCTCTCCTCAGCTTTCTTATTTCTCATTCTACAAAATAAGAGAGCTGAAGGAATTTCAGGCATGGGAGTGCCTGATCTCTTTCCCTCTAAAGGCTCTGCCTCACAGAGCCCAGGTTCCCTGCCAGAGCTTTGGCACAGGAGTCAGTAATTCCCTAACCACAAGGGCAGTGGAGTTCAACTGTAACTCTTTGGAATGGGAGGCTTTTTATTAGCTCTATGCAAAATCATGAAAGAACAAGATTTCTAGATTTAATACTTTCTATGAGAAAAAAAGAATTAATTTCTTCCTCCCTCATTTGCCACTTCTATCTTGTTTCCTTTTTTTTTAATTCTATTACCTTTGGGGGTGTATTAGATCCATAACTAGATATCCAGACACACCATATTTAAATTCAAAATAATTTTTATAGTTTGTGTTTTAAGGCATGGAAAACTTCCTACCTCTTTTCAACTCGTTTTTTCTTAGGCTGACGCTTTTCCTCAATAAATGAACTGTTCAGAGCACGATGTAATCTCTAGAGGGAAAAGAGGAAAATAAATTAGTAAAAGCAAGATTAAAAATAGTTCCACAAATAGGTAAACAATTTGGGCTTTGTCTGATGGACTTGAGCATAAATTATTTTGCACACTGAAGGATACAAGCAACTGTCTGTGCTTTGTTGTTACAACAGATTTATTTTCCCACAGTTTCCCAAAGAAGGGCAACCTGAAAGGTTGATAAATAGTTGGGAAACAATCCTTGGTGTTAAAATCCATTTTAAAAGATTTCTTCCACTGTGCTGCTTTAAAGCAACAGAAGTTCTGCCCTTTTGTGCCTTTTGCTGCGAAGTAACTTCTTCGTTTAGAGAAAACACCCAGAGCAGTTCTGTTCCATTAGTTTCTCTAGAATAACGAGGGAGGTTACCCAGCACTTCCTACATGCCTCACAGGTTTGGGCACCTGTAACAGTGAGATAAAATGTTCTAGTTTGCCAGTTCAGGATAACAACACTGTTGCTTCTGTCATCCAAAAGAGCTGAGCTGTGAGGCTACAAGTGCAAATGGAAAGGTCCCTCTGTGAGCTTTAAATATTTGAACTGTTTCCTCTGTGCTTCCAATTCTATCCTTAGGTCAGCCTCTTCAAGTTCCAGAAGCCGCTGTCACCCTTCAAATGTCAATTGTCAGTGCTCTTACAGTATTTCATACCTTGTTCTTGTCCAGGCTTTCTTAGTCAGCCACACGACTTTCACAGGGTCCCTTCAGAACACGTACCTGGCTGGTATGGAGCCAGTACTTCATCCTGGATTTCTTCTTGATTCGTGGCAGGACCAGTCTGTACACGATGTGTTCCCCAATGGTGGTTAGAATGGACAAACCAAAGCCTATGCACAACATCACGAAGAGCCCTGAGAAATGTTTTATCCCCATCTGCAGTGTCTGTGAATAAAAAGCAAAAGAGGGAGTTAATGCAGGAGCCTGTTCGTGTCTGAAGCAGATGCTTTGTTTTCTCCTGTGGAAATGCAGCCTGACTGAATACACCGTGGTGAAATACTGCAGAATAGTCTGGACAGAGTTCACAGCAAAGCCTCTCTGTGCTGCTTGGTGTTCAGTCAGAGCAAAGGATCTGTCATGGGAGGAGAATCACCCAAACACCAAGGAATTTGTGCCATCTCCCTAATGAGGTGGAGCGTTAAACATGTACAAGAATCTGGTGTTTGCAGTGTCTTTGCATTTGTAAAAGCAAGTACTGCTTGTTGGAATGTAGTCAATGAACTGTAAAGCAAGTCCTTCATCAGCAGGGAGCTCGTGTTCATATTTTCTGGGAATTGATTTTCTGGGAACTTTCCCTTTTTGTGCTTTACCCTTGATGGAGGGTCATGGAGAAAATGTGAAATAAGTAGCACAAACATGGCACCCCTCCACTCCCTGCATTGACAGGACTGAAATTGTGTTTGTTAGGAACTCTGACTGCAACTATGGAAAACAGGAACACTCTCACCTTTTTCTGCCAACCCACCCTTTTCATGTAGGGTAGGAAACCTTTAATTAATTTGTCTTATTGGCATTAACATGTTTGAACACCAAGAAACTGCGTAGAGCAGAAACCTCCACAAATACCTGCACTGCAATGTGTGGGTGAGGTATGCATGCAGTACCTTTATTCTCAGGCCTCCATAACTACGTTTATCAATAACTAAAATCCCTTGCAAAAAATTACTGCCCACAGACTACTATGGAAATATTTCCAGGAATACAAATTCCAGTCTTGTCTTTCTTTTAAACATTGTTATTCCCCAAGTAAATAAAAAAAAAAAAGAAGGAGCAGAGTTCAGGTAGGGTTGTGTGTCACCTGTGATGCTGCTACCCTGGACCTGTTGTGTTCCTTGTGTTCATTTGCTCGGTGGGTGAGGGTGGGGATTGTGCTTTATTATGACTATTTCTATAAGCTGTAAAAAGAAACTGGAATTAGTCAAAAGGTAAATCACAGAATATTTGTCAAGTCTTGTTCTAAGGTTATTTTAAGTCACAGAGTTGGTAAGAGATGAGTCCACCGAAGCTGAGGGCTTGGAAGTCCTGTTGTGTACTTTGGTTGGGTGACTGGGAGCTGTATTTCTCTCTTCCGGTTTGCATACTTGATTTCTGTTCTTTAAAACACAACAGTATGAGATAGCATATCATGGGTTTTTTACAAGAACAGAGATTCAGCAATCTAGCAGAGTGAGAACTTTCCCATGTTGGCACTGGCAATGAACTCTTGTTTTGGGGATCCTCTGCCAAAATCAACCTCTTTGTCCCAAAGCACACTGAGCAGAACTTCTGGGATGAGAATTTTTGTACCAGTGAATAAACACTTCAAGGGTGTTGAAGAGTATAATGGAGGTGTAAAAGCAGTTTCTGAAGAAACTTACTGCAGCCTGGAAAGTGAAAAACCATAGCAGAGTGGCTCTGGGGTAGAAGTGTGTCAGAGTTTTGGCACAAGGGTTTTCTGATATGGAGACTGCATCAGTTCAACCTCAAAGCAAAACTTCCCTCTCCACATCAAAATTTCATATTGACAAGAACCTGCTGTCCTATAGTTTGTCCTTCCTGTTAGGGGCACAGGAAGGTGACACAAAGATTACAGATGGTAATGCTTTAAACTGCCCAAGAACTGAAGTGCTTGACTGGAGGCCTGTGTGACCTGTTTCTTTAAACTGGCAGTGAAGCCCAACTTTTAGCCCAGGCAGAATAAAATCTGAATGAGGTCCCATGTCTGATCTTCTTCTCAGAGGTCTCAGAGCTAAGACCTCAGTATGGCCCATCTTTGAATTTGGCACATGTGTATCTGTAAGAAGCAAAAAACCTGCTATCCCAAATAGCTGAACATACTGGTTACAGGTGCTTTTGCCATCTCTCTGGGAAGCTCTAATGCAAATTCCTCCCTTCCCAGAAATGGTGTTCAAAGGCAAGTATGCAACAACTTACTTAGAGATGCAGAGTTAACAGTAAACATAAGAACAAACAGAAGAATAATTAAAAGGGAATGTATTTGCTCAGTCATCTGATGAATACACCTATCTATCAATGCTCCCAGGCTCCAGCTGTTGGGTGTCACAGAGAGTAACATCCTATGGGTGGTTCTTGCCATGGGAACCAGATTTAATGTAATATCATAAAACTCTAGCCATTCAAAATAATAATAAAAATCCCTACTGCAGTGGGGATTCCTGCATACTGGGATGTCTCCTCCAGCCTGGGGTTGGTGTTTGATGCCGCCCCAGCACTGTTGCAGGGAGAACACTTGGCCAGCTCCTTACATGAAAAATAACTCCCTTGTCTTCAGCAAAGCCTCTCTGATTTATGCTGATGAGGGTCTGGCTCCCTGTCCTGTCAGCTCTGCAGAACTGTCTTCTACCTTCCCTGGAAGCAGGTGAAAGAAATTCCAGCACTGTCATTCCTGATGAGTTTTTCACCTGTAATGGATGGCTTTTGAAATTGTCCCAAACAAGACATCTTTTCCTAGGAAAGGAAGTGCCCAAAACAAAGCATCAATAATATTTCATCTAGCAACAAAGAAGGTAATGCATCGGAAGAGCTGCCTGATAAAGGGTGCACAGTAGAAGGAAATTTTTGGGACTAAATTAAGTGGGAAAACTAGGTAGGGGAGAAATAATTAATGCAGTGTGTCTTTAGAGTGTGTGGAGTGATTACACATAGCAGTATCAGCACATTCACAAACCATTGTAAAATGGCTATTTATCAGCTGCTCATAATTACTGTAGACACACACACAATTAAATGATAAAGGAAACCATCTAATAGAGGCACCTCTCATTTTCATTTCTTCATGCTGATTGGAGGAGCAAGCCCTAATACTTATTTTGTTGTTCCTTTATGTATTTTTAGGTGCATATATAGAATATATGTGGAAAGAGTAGAAGAAACCTGGTTTCTCTGCATCACTGCTTTCCTCTCTGCTCAAGGGGCAGGGGCCTGGGGAGTGGGTGTGTGGTTTGGGGATGTGCTACCAAGAGAAAACAAACTGATGGATTTCTCTACTGCAATATCTCTACTTTCTTTTCCTTTTATTTTTTATTTTTAAGGAATAAAAGCCCACTATGTGGTGTATTCTGTGTTAAGCCAGGATAAAAATACAGCCTCACTCCAAGTTTGTAATCATAAATCCAGGAGGTAGATCCCTGCATTTTAGGAGAAGGAACTCAGTTATAGCCATGTAATAGTTCTGGAGCAATAAGCAGTGTAGTCAATCCTGTGATAATTACAGCTAATAGGTGCTAAGCACTACAGTGGCAACAGCCTCCAAGTTGTATCCCACTGGCAAATTGGGAAACTGGCATTTTCTGGAAACAAAAAAATACAAGAGCAGGTATGTGGTTTTTTCAAATATATCCTTGGAGAGACTTTTCCAATTTATCAACCCACATCTGCAATTGCTATCTAAATATTTCCTGTTGTTTCCACTNGGGGGGGTTTGGAGCCCTGAATAGTCACAAAGAGATGCAGAGAAGACAGTCCGACATTTGTATTCATTTTGAAACAGGGACCAGAGACAAAAACAGCACTTAATGATTTCAGCATTTGTTTTCATGGGAAGAACTCCTGTTTTACTCTCTGCTGCAGGAGACTGTAAATGTTTTACTCTCCCTCATTGCACTGAGTAAGTCATCAAATACTCCTGTGGTCCAGCTTTGACTAATTAGAAGCCTGTAAAGATTCTTGTGGATGCTCTGCAGGTTGGCAGCACAGCACAGATATTGGTGCTACACACTGCTGAACCCAAACACTAAATATGGCTATCATGTGTGTGTTAACTATAATAATAAGCTGCATTTTTTTGATTGCATTTTCCCCATAAGGACTTTAAAAAAGTTTTCTGATATTAGGAAGTTAAGTTTTGCAGCACCTGTGCTGAGGAGGAATTAGTAGGGATAAATGGATATGAAGGGCAGAATTCTAAACTCATTTATACATCTCAGTAGGCCTGCAAAATCCTACTGAAGCTGATGCTTTTATTTAGTCAGCTAAGTGGTATTAAGACATGTCCCCCTCTCCACATCATGCCATTTCTTGTAGCTGCAGAGAGATTTATTTTTTCACTTGATTTTCATTCTTATGGCTTTCTGTGCTCTCGAAGAAGTGGCAGCTTAAAAATAATACATATTTAATCTCTTCAGGGGGATTATCCTTAGCAAAGACTGGTGACCATGGCTTTAGGGTTTCAAGTGACGAATTTCAAGATACTGTAAATATTGTCTTGCATTGGCAAGACTAGTTCCTTTCCCTGCTTGTTGTGAGGACTTTTGCACAGAGCTGGAAAACCACTCCATTTTGTAATAAATGTTTTATTTTCTACTCATCAATTTTCCAAGCCCTGTCAGTATCTCCTCAGACAGTCACCTTTTTCTTCTGTTTGTTTTCAGTTTCAATGGATAAATCTAAATCTATTACTCATCTGCAGGAGACATCTTCTCCTGACTCTGTTGGCAGAGTCAACACTCATTCACTCCTTTCTGCAGGACCACTGTGCAAAGTATTTTTTTTCCACACAGCAAGTCCAGAACCCACTGTCTCTTCCCACACTGAGATGACCCCTTTTCAATGCAACATCTGTCACTTAGTGAGACCCTTTTTCATAACATTCCCAGTCCCTCCCATGGGCAAGGGCCACCTCTCCTCCCCAGACAGGGGAGCAAGGCTGAGAAAATTGCCTTGGTACAGCAGAACCCTTTTTCCTGTTCTTTGTGTTTGTTTTTCATGCTCTGGCAACAAGGTACTGAGAAAGGTGACTGATGGGCAGCTGCTATTTATGAGCACAGGGCAGTTTGTTTCCTTTTTGGAAGTGTCTGCATGGCCTTCCCTTGACACCTGCAGTGCACCAGGGACAAACATAAACCAGAGCTTCAAGGCTGGAAAAGTCACTGTTGAGTTGTCAGGTGATGGGTGTAACAAAAATGGAAAGTATTGGCTGACCTTTAAGGGGACTAGGAAAAAGACAAGAGAAGAAAGGCACAATTTTATGGATGACAGCTGGATGAAATCATGGCAAGATGAATGAGGCACTTCTGATTGTGCCTCTCGTGTGATGCTGAGGCCAAAGATCATCAATTCAGGCACAAGACACGGCGAGTTTGAGCAAGTTCTTTCAAAGACTCCAGAGAAAAGCCATCCATGGATCCCACCACTGATGTGAGATGAGAAGAGGATTAGTCACCATTGCTGGAGGGATTTGAAAGACCTGCAGATCTGGCACTTAGGGACACAGTTCAGTGGTGGACTTGGCAGTGCTGGGTTAATGGCTGGATTCACTGATCGTAGAGGTCTTTGCCAACCTAAATTATTCCATGATTCTAAGATGAAAGGATTTTATTTTGCTGTGTGCCTGGTCTGGATCAGATGAAAGGCTGTGGTCAAGGACCAATCCCCACTGTTAGCATAGACCTGTCCCTCAGGCACTGGGAGGAGGTTCATGGCACTGTGCCTTCCCCAGCATCACCACCGTGGAAAGTAGTGGGACTGCAGTGACAGGGTCAGTTTGGGCTGCCAGAGTCTGTGTGCTTTCATATATTGTTACTTTAAATGTCAGGTTAGATACCATTTGTGTGAAGCATCAGCAAGTTCTTGATATTAATAGCTGGAATAATGGTATGTGGCAATATATCATTTTTTATTCCATGTGTTGGTTGTTATCTGACTGAACTGCCAGTCAATGTGGAAATCAGTCTAAGTTCTAGAGTTCAGCTGTCCTGCCACCATTGTGAATATAAAAGGGAGAATATACAAGCTTTTCAAGTGAAATAGAAGATTTTGTTAAGATGTAGCTAAAAAGCTATGAAAGAGTGNTTGTACTCAGTCTGTATAAAAAGCTGCGCTATTCGGGAATAAACCGAAGCTTGCTTTATCAATCACATTGGTTGCGTAGCATCCTTCCCTCGCCGCCGCATGTATACACTCAGCTTTTCCCAAAGCATGGATCAGGAAGGGCTCTTCTTTTTTGTACTGTCTTGACAAACCCTGCCCTGGTCATCCCTGCCTGGCTTGAGCAGCCAAACCCACTGACTGCAGGCATTTTGCCTTTCAGGCACCCCCCTGCCTGCTGCCCTGCTGGCTGAGTACCAGAGCTGCTTTGTTGCCAGTAGCAGAAAATTGCAAAGCTTTTGGTTCCCAAAAATCACAGAATCATAGGCTGGTTTGAGTTGAAAGGGACCTTTCAAGGCCACCTGGTCCAACTGCCCCACAATGAGCAGGGACGTATTCAATTAGAACAGCTTGCTCAGAGCCTTGGATGCTTCCAGGGATGGCTGAACACTTTCAGGGATGGGCAACCTCTGCCAGTGATTTTCCACCCTGTTTCTAAAATCCTTCTTTCTGCAGTCTTTTCTGAGCTTGGGTGGAGCTAATGGGATGGAAGGGCAAGTCCCCAGAGCCCGGCTCCTTCTGAAGAGACATCAATGAGAGTAACAGTAAGGCAGAGGATGGGCTGAGCGTACTGTATGCAAAATAAAAACAGATTACATTGACTGTGTCCAGATATGATGTGCAAATATAACTTTGTCAACCCCTCTGTGTGAGCCCCTCATCCCTCCTGCACCATGTTCTGCCCTAAGTAGAGAACTCAGCAATTTTACTACAAAGGCATTCCTTTGAAACTAGAATATGACAATTTTAAATCAAGAGTACTCAAGAAATATTGCTAGAAGCTAGCACTCACCAAGAACAGCCACTGCTGCCCACCATTACCTGCAGTGGAGAGGGCAATGTGCAATTCACTGCAGTATTCCTTCCAAGCCTGAGTTAGCTGCATCCCCCATAAATGATCCAGTGGGTGCTGGCCAAGGTAAGATGCCTTGGGTAAGTGGTTTTGCTGGAGAGGTTCACACAAAACAGCAGAGTCAAGCACTTCTGACCTCTGCGCTTTCAGATTCATCTTTATTGGCTTCCCAGCTTGAAGAGTCACTGCAAATCTTCCAGCCCTGGGCTGAATCATTTCTTTCTAGGACAACTTTGTTTTGAAATGCAATTTAGAATGAGCAAAGTGCTCAAACAGAGAGATGGGAAGAGCTAGCAGTGAGTTCTGCGACAGGAAATATAATTTCCCAGTGTAAGAGTAGTAAAAAAAGGCGAGTAGGAAGATGGATCTCAAAACAAATCTGTAGAAAAATTAACTTCAGTGGGCAGGAGTGGCAGGTGGAAAAGAATCAGCTACAGCTAAAGAGGTAATGACAAAAATGGATGATGGATATTCCACCAATCTAAAGGCTATACTGATCAGTATTTCACCTACATATATTCCCATTTTGGGGTCATTACTCTTGGTCAACAGGTGCAGTGTGTCACAGACCGAATTTATCAAAAAGACATAGAAGAATATAAAGCCTTACTCTTGCTGTCAAAAGGCAGTTGCTGGGTTTCACTTTGGTATATAATCCATGTGAATGACTACACACTGAGAAGCTGAGACTTTTTCAAAAAAAGAATTATCTGCTTCTCTGCTGAACATTGTCCACACTGGAGTGAATCTGTAAAATACTACTGTGACTGAGTGCAGGGAGTTAAATTACAGAGATTTCTGGGCTGTACAGGAGTAAATGATACAAACCAACATAAAGGTAAGTACAAGACTAATTCCCATGCTTCTTGCTGTAACAGTGGGGAACCTGTACTTTGGAGAGTGTTCACTGCTTGACTATTTAGTTTAGTAAATTTCTCCCAACTGAAAAATCACACGTTCTAAAATCTGCAGGTTCTTTTTGGCCAAAAGAAGAGTATGAAGAAGAGGGGATGCACATGGAAGATCATTAAAAGTGAGGTAACTCAGGAAAATGAAGATCTGGACTTATCAGAGCTTACCCCACAATGGCACAGACTTGCAAGAGGTGTTCTGCTTCTGCTTATTTTCTGATTGCATAAGGACCTTTGAGTGACTTTTTAGATTCAGAGAATCCTAGAATAGTCGGGTTTTGAAGAGACCTTACAGACCACCTCGTTTCAACCCCCTGCCATGGGCAGGAATGCCAACCACCAGACCACGTTGCTCTAAGCCCTATCCCACCTGGCCGTGGACACTTTGAGGGGTGGGGCAGCCACAGCTTCTCTGGGCAACTCCTGCCATGGCCTCACCACATGTTTAAATTCTTCCTTATATCTCATCTAAATCTACCTCTTTCAGCTTAAAGCCATTCCCCCTTGTCTTGTCACTCCATCCCTTGTCCAAGTCCCTCTCCAGCTCTCTTGGATTCCGTTTAGGCATTGGAAGGGGTTCTTAGTTCTCCCTGGAGCCTTCTCTTCTCCAGGTGAACACCCCCAGCTCTCCCAGCCTGGCTCCAGAGCAGAAGGGCCCTCTGATCACCTTTGTGTTCTCCTCTGGACTTGTCCAACAGTGCCATATCCTTCTTATGCTGAGGATCCCCGAGCTGGATGCAGCTCTGCTAATAGGGTCTCACCAGAGTAAGCAGAGGTGCAGAATCACCTCCCCTTGACCAGCTGACCACAATTTTACTGATGCAGTCCAAGACATCTTTGGCTTTCTGGGCTGCCAGAGCACATTGCCAAGTCATCTTGAGCTTCTAATCCACCAAATGCCCAAGTCCTTCTCGTCAGGGCTGTTCTCAGTCCGTTCTGTGTTTGTGCCCTGCCTGTGCCTGTGCTTGGCATTGCCCCAACCCAGGTGCAGGACCTTGCACTTGGCCTTGTTGAACTTCATGAACTGAGTCTTTCAGTTCAGACACCTGAAACAACTTGTTGGACCTTAGTTTCTGAACAAAAAACTCAGTTGTGCATGCTGAATTAGTGCAACTGAAGATCAAATAAGGACTATGGTCAGACAACCAGCCTGGGAGCAGCTAGACCTGTCCTTCTTTCCGGACTTCACATGGAGGTAATACTCAAAAGACTGAATTTAAAGCACAACAAGTCCTCCAGCTGTGACCCCATTTAAGGCCTCCCTTAAAATCCTGCAGTTAAAACCTATTCAATAGTGAAAAAACCCCAGAATTCCATGGGACTATTCACAGGGCAAAATCTGAAGTTTCTTTTCAGACTGGAGCAGATTTTTTTTCCCACCTCCTCTCCCTTTGCTGGGAGGCCTTGAGGAATCTTTTGGTGATCATGCACCTCTATTGGTGACTTTTTGAGCAAGGACCCCCATATACATACATCTATTTACAATTTTTATAGGTAGGTATTACTCAGGTTCTAATACTTTACTCCTGCAGCCCAGTGGATCACCTCATGCCCCTCCCAGGGGCTCTATGCACCTCACTCTACAGACTTAAAGAAGCAACCATATGTTCTGGGAGACAACCAGTACTAATTAAAACTATATTTTTAAGTGGAATTTATTCTATGACTAAGAATACAGAGCATACAGCCCCAGATGAATCCTCTGGGGTAAGACACGATCAGAGGAAGCTCCTTATGTTGCACCATTAGGGAATTATTAGGAAGGTAAGTTTTCTCTGCTGTAAGAGCTTTGAGTTTTAAGACAGTTGAGGTAATTAATACCATTACCACCTTCTAATTTTCCTGAGATTTAATTCAAAAGACTTGTTAAAATGTAGAGTAACAAGAAGTCATTGAACAAAGTGCTATTTTAAAATGACAATTCCCTTTTTAGATGATAATACAATCTTCAGATAAGCTAAATCAGAAAGAGCAGTGGATACACACTTTTGTTTAAGTTTGCTTTCTTGTGTTGAGTTAATAACATAAAAAAAGAAAAAAATGAGTAAGTTGGATAAAAATAAATTGAATTTTCTTCTACAAATGTCTGACGTTAAAATATAATTTATTTCCTATTGACACAACTGTAATGAAAAAGTAAAAAATGTAGTAAGACATGCAGAAATACCCCAACAAATCATGTATAAAAATGCCAAATAAAGATTTGCTTTGTTGTATCTGTAAAAAATGCTAGCTTTCTAGTGATTTAGTCAGCAGCCAGAGATAGGCAGAAGAGATGCTCAGGTGACCATTGAAAAGTGGGAGTCAGAGCCCCAGGAAACTGGGCTTCTCTTTGATAGGAGAATGCTGCCACTTCCTCGGGGAACGCACAGTGTGTGTCTGGCATTTGGCTGAACACTCTGAGAAGGAGACAGCAGAGTTCTGTTTTGTACCAGTGACAATACATAACCTACCCCTTCTGGAAGACCTTGAGCTAAGAGAGTATGCTTTAAGCTTCAGACATTGATTCCTCAATAGTTTTACCTTTTATTTCACTTGACAGTCTGGGGAACTTGAGGAAAAACTGCTGTTCTGGTAAGAGTCATATTTTCCTCATAAATAATGGCCTACCTCTTCAGCTGCCATGAGCTGGCCTAACTCCTCTGATTTGGTACTTGGAAGTACATCCATGAAGATTTACTTCCATTTCCCATAGATCTACATGGAAGTAAGACCTACTACCCCTCTCTTCTTAGCATGGGATCTTAGCAGACTATTTCCAGCTTGAAATCCTGTTTTTGGTACAGGTAGCTGCCACCCATGTTAGGAAATGGTCAGGGTGTATTAGGAATTCGGGATGTGCTGAGCTCCCCCTCTCTCTGTGGATGGTGACACACACACAGTTGAGTGGAATCAGACAGGTTTGCCATGCACTGTGCCAGATCAGGATTTTTACTGCTGTTTTCATGCCCTGCTTGTCACCAGAGGAGATCTCTGGTGCCTCACTCAGCAGCACAGTCCCACCGACGTGCTCCTCCTGCTCTGATCTGACGGCCCCCCGGGTCAGCAGCTCTGGCCTTTGAAGCCTCCTCCTTCCCTTCAGGCCCCACCCATCCCTGCCATGTGGGAACGCCATTAGGAATGAAGGGACATAATTGTCAGCTTGCACAAAGCCTGACTCAGGTGACCCGAGTTCATCGCTTACCTCCGTGACGGCGAAGCTTCTTTTCCCACAGGGAACAACCTTGTACCACTTGTCGTGCAGAACATCCATGAAGCCGTGGGATTTGTACTGGCTGATCAGGTCAGAGATGTTTGAGGTGAGAGGAGAGTTGGGGGGAAGACCAATGCCATATCCTAGAAGGGAGAACAGTACAATCATCTATTTCTTTCTTGTTTGTTTTTTGCTGAAATATGCTCATTTCAGTGTGGAAGAGCAAGCTGGAACTCTGTTTCAGCCAGCCAGCTCAGACCTGGTGTATTGCGGTCAGAGAATGCTGAGACAAGACCTTTTTTCATGCAACATAAAGTCACCCAATATAATATAAACAGAATAAGCAAATTCAAAATTATTACAGCCACACAAGAAATACGTAAAACTGGAGGTTCAAAAACTTAAATTGAGGCAATGGATGAATAAATCCTTTCTCTAGAAACAGAGATGTTTTCATGCCCTTGCCTTGGATTCTTTCAGCAATGCAAAAGGGCCTCAATGTCACATAAACCATCCTGTGATCCCCTTGCATTGTTAGAGCAGCGGATGTGACTGTGGTGTCAGATGTGACGTTTTCTTCCTACGCATTTTCTGATGAGGAGCTGTGTGCATGTAAATATATACAGGAGCAATCTTCATTGTCATCACACAGCAATTTAAAGCCCAGGGGCTATACTTTCAGTTCGTGCACTTCTGCTCTGGCACTGACAGGGATTTTCAGATACTAATAAATGCAGATTTTAGCCACTCTGTTGTCTTTCACTGTGTTAAAGTGCTGGTAAAGGACCCAGGGTAAGTGAAAATGAATTTAGTAACTCTGATTATGGTATTTCTGTTTGCAGATTCTGGGATTTGACTTTAGAAATTCCAAACAAATACAATTGATGCCTTGAAGACATTCAGTTGCATGCCAATTGCCTGCAGAGATTCATTTCTAGTCCACTGTGGATTTTTGTTTTTCAGTTCAGAATTCAGAATTTCAGACTGTCTCCTTAAAAAAACCCACAACAACATAGGCAGAAAGAAAAAAACCCTTACAAACAGACAAGTGCTGAATTTGCCATGACAGTGGCTTGCTTTTCAATGAGTGATGAGGTGATAAGTGTTCCTACAATGCAATAGTCTCCCTTGCTGTTGAGTTTTTTATATTGTGCCTGTGATTCCACCTGAATAAATTTGCTCACATCAAAGGATTTGTTTCAGAGTTGGCACAGCTAGGACTCATAAATATCACATTTTCAGCATATTTTTTTTGTAATTGGGGAATATGAAGTCCAGTCATCCAAAGTCATACAGTTCAGGGTCTATTTGTTTCTTTTTCCATACGGAAATCTAATCTACTTGATTCAAAGTTGTGGAAGCTTTTGGTTTTATGTCAGCAGAGCTGACCTTTTTGAAAGGGATTTATCAGGTTTCTGAAGGAGGTTGTTTTAATGTATGATGGGAGCAGGTGGAGCCACTGCCCTTGGAGGGTAAGGAAGTGGAAGCACCAGTCCTTTCCACTGGCCATCTTCACAAAAGTTGTACCTAAAGTCTGCTGCCCATGTGCTCATCCATGCTGGAAGCAGCTTCACACCAGCCTTGCTTCCAGGCTGCCCTCTGAGCTGTCCTTGCTAATTCCTCGAGGCTGCAGGAGGCCACGCACTGGGGCAGGCTCCTTTCTCAACTGCAAATTCAGGGGGAATCTTGAGCTGACCTTTAAAACGAGAACAGTATTTGTCTGCTTCAGATGAAAGTGAAACTGCAGAACTACATTTTGAACACGTTTGAACTGGGTTTTGAACACTTTGTCAACAAAGCGGGCTGGCAGAAGATAAGCCTCATTTCAGGGGCCTCTTTGTTTCATGGCAAAGCAGGGAAATGGACTGTGCCTCCCACTTGTCTGGAGACGGACTGCCTGAGCACTTGGAATAATTCCTATATAGAACATGGCAACAGGTCACAGAATCACAGCATGGTTTGGGTTGGAAGGGACCTTAAAGATCATTCAATTCCTGCCGTGGGGGTCTTCCACTAAACCAAGTTGCTCAAAGCTCCACCCAACCTGGCCTTGAAACAGGTGGCACCAGTGATCTGAGAGCTCAAAAAACCACAAAAAAAAGGCTGGAGCTTTTGTCCTCCTCAGTCACTGAGGATTTTGTCATAATCCTCAAGGGGTCCTCAGTTTCACCTCTATATTTTCACTGAGAATACCACAGCACAACAAAGCAAATTCAGCACATGAGGAACAGAGAGGTGTGTTATAAAACTGGTTATTACCTTCAATGGCAAAGGGCTTTCCCACAGTTAGGAGCTTGCAGTCAGCATCTATTGACACTTCATAATCTAAGAGTGCTTTATCCATGATGAAGGCATCGAGTTTCTCTGGATCATGCCTGTATTCAACATCAAAGTCAGAAACACAATCACTTCACAGTCTAAGGCTCAATGACACTCACTGAACATTTATCTATGCAGTTTTCTGGAAGATTACTGTAGTAAAACAGGGACCAGGGACTGCTATTTGCACATCTGCACTTAAAATGAAAACTGATTTATATTTGGAAGGAGGGAATTGTACACAAAATGCAAACTTTGTGCCTTTGTGCATTAAGAGCAGTCAGTGTGTTTAGGACTTATTTTGCTTCCACAAAATACTATTGTTCTGAAAGACAAAAACCACTACAATATGTTGGACTTCGACTCAATTAAAAGTGAGCACAAAGCTTTAGTGGAAAAGATCAAATATTGCTAAAATACTTTAGTATTTTAATTTTGTAATTTAATACAAACTTAATTTGGTATTTGGTAATTTAATTGGTGTCTTGGTTTCTTTGTGATGTTAACCTTGGGGATATTAGAGCAAAAACACAGAAGGACAACTTATTCAATGGTGTTTCTCGTTCTTTCTCCTTGAACATGAGGTAAATTATTTCCTTCACCCAATTCAGCTTTTCCTTGTGCTGTCTTCATGAACACGGATGACTGAATTTTACTAAAATAACCATTTCTGAACAGCATGCTTGGATAAAATAATGATACAAAAGAACAGCTGCAGTGCCTGTTCTCATCTGATCCCAGGACTGCACCCTCCATTCCTTTCCTCTTAAAAGTCTGGGTGTTCTCCTGATGTGATTATTTCATTGATTTCTATCCACTGATTCCAGTTTGACCCAAAGAACTGCCATGTGTCTTAATTATCAATAGGATGGGTCTGGGAAAAAATATATAAACAGGAAAAAACAGAAAAAAACTTCTGGTGAAAAGTTCTCAAGCCATCTGCTAGGCAGCTTCTAAGATAAAATGAATGAATGATTTCAGGCTTATTACCACCTCTCCTATTTCCTGGAACAGTTGTGTGTCCCCCAGACTGTTAAGCACAAATATCTCTGAGGCACACTGACACCTATTGTTGACACTTGGCAACAAGACTTCTATTACTTTTCACCAGCCTAGTGCTTCTTTTATTCATTTTCATGATAAATTAAGGTTCATCTCTGAGAACCTCCTTTCCTCCCACCACGCTGAGGTATCTCATTGGCAGCTTTTGTTTGGACTGGATGTTTTTTTCTGAATGTTTCTCACTGCCTGACGAAGGGCTCCCAAGCTCAGAAACCTGCCAGGAGTTTATACATTGCCCCCCCCTGATGGCACCCCCACACCCAGGAGACGTACCTGGGCATTCCCACCTGGCCCAAATGTGATTTAATCCACTGAACTCCATGTTTTGTGGGACCCTCAGCACCGGGAAGATCAGAGGGAGAGGATCAATAGGACATGGGATCCATGGAGTGCTTATATTTTCTACTTCATCTGTCTCACCGTCACTATCTTTCTCTCTCCCCACCACCATCACCACCACCACCTCTCTCTCTCACATTCACTGTTAAATAAAATCCACACTGTTGACTTTGGCCTTGTTTTTGCCTCATTTTCGCCTTAATTTGGGCATCTCTCTTAATAATTTTAATAACCAGATCNGTACCTGGGCATTCCCACCTGGCCCAAATGTGATTTAATCCACTGAACTCCATGTTTTGTGGGACCCTCAGCACCGGGAAGATCAGAGGGAGAGGATCAATAGGACATGGGATCCATGGAGTGGTGATATTTTCTACTTCATCTGTCTCACCGTCACTATCTTTCTCTCTCCCCACCACCATCACCACCACCACCTCTCTCTCTCACATTCACTGTTAAATAAAATCCACACTGTTGACTTTGGCCTTGTTTTTGCCTCATTTTCGCCTTAATTTGGGCATCTCTCTTAATAATTTTAATAACCAGATCGTAACAACCGGCCAGGGGGGCAGGTGTGGTGCTGCACGCAGGGGCTCACTTCAGGTAGGCCACCCCGTCATTGGTGGCGGGTACGTTGTAGNATCCATGGAGTGGTGATATTTTCTACTTCATCTGTCTCACCGTCACTATCTTTCTCTCTCCCCACCACCATCACCACCACCACCTCTCTCTCTCACATTCACTGTTAAATAAAATCCACACTGTTGACTTTGGCCTTGTTTTTGCCTCATTTTCGCCTTAATTTGGGCATCTCTCTTAATAATTTTAATAACCAGATCGTAACAACCGGCCAGGGGGGCAGGTGTGGTGCTGCACGCAGGGGCTCACTTCAGGTAGGCCACCCCGTCATTGGTGGCGGGTACGTTGTAGCGCCGCATGTACTCGTGCATCTCCGGGAAGCTCTGCCTCACGTAGTCCTCGGCGCTGCTCTCCCGTACCGTGCCGAACCGGAACCCTTGGGACGGGTGGTGGAGCTGAGGGCAGGACAGGAGAACATCAGCAGTGCCATGTGCCTCCCATCACATCTGGTATCTCGGTCCTAGCGTGCCAACAGTTCCTCAGAAACCTGCAGCGTTCGTGGACCTGCCTCTCTGGGTGTTTTCCTGCAGGCAGCTTCCCACCCCCCAGGAAAAACCTGGAGAGACTTACCAGGTGACTAAATATCCTGTCCGTGTACTCTCAGGGTTTTTTTCAAATGGGAAAAACAACCCCCATGAAACATTCTGAACACCCTAATCTAGGTGTTCATTGGCATTACTTGTCTCTAGAACAGACAATGTTTCAGGAAATGTTATGAGAAGCCTATGGGCTGGTTACAGCCAGAGCCACTTTCTGGGGCTCTGGGTACCCAGCAAAGGACACACAGCCTGGATTTGTTTTGGCAGAATATGTTTTACTGACTCCTCAGGGATGAAATTTAGCCTTCTGCAGAAGGGTAGCAGTTCATTTTTAGAAGCCCAGACACCGTATCACAGTCTTTGCTGCCATTCCTCACAGACAAACTGAGGACTGAAAGGTTGTGTACACCAAAAAAGTCTTCCCTGGCAGGGAGAAGGAAGGAGAATTCCCCTCTGCACGGCCCAGGCTGCAACCATGGCCATACACACACAGACTCTTTTTGCAGTTCTGTGCCCTGCCCTTTTCTGAACTGATTCCACGCTCTGTAGCTCCAAGGAGCCCAGTCCAGGTTTCCCAGACCCCTCTTTCTACAGTTTCTGTTTGCCTTTGGAGCATTTAGCGACTCATGGGGAAAGTCTCAAGTGGCCATGGAGGAGTCAGGCAGCATCTTCCACTATGCCAAGCACTTCCTTGAGCTGGCCGGGTGCTGCCAAGCCACACTAATTAAAAAGCTTTCAGCAACCCACCAGCCTCTAACAGGCCAAGCTTTCAGAGCACAGGAAGCCAAACAGAGCTAAGGCTGAAGCAGTCATGCTGTATTTGCTTCCCAGGAAGCTCACGGACATCACAGCAGCTTGCAAAGATGATGATCTCACCACGGCCACGCTCTGCTTGGCAAAGACCAAGCCAAGAAGCATTCTGCCAGTCCATCTGGCCTCTGCATTACCATCTAATCAGA
Organism: Edolisoma coerulescens; assembly: GCA_013397115.1. Lineage (NCBI taxonomy): Eukaryota > Metazoa > Chordata > Aves > Passeriformes > Campephagidae > Edolisoma > Edolisoma coerulescens. Next base: position 274,600 of record VWZW01013749.1, on the reverse strand, counting down.
ACAGAGTGCAGGGCAGCACAAAGCCATAAAAAGACCTTTCCCAGTCTTCTCTTCAATGACCCCTGGGATAAAAGAGTGTTTGTAGGTTTTTATTAAGAATAGCAGAGGTAGGATGTGAACTCACAGTCACCCAGTTTAGTCTGAAAAGGAGCAGAAAAAGGTCTTTTGGATGGTGTTTCTGATGTCATGGAAGCTATGATAATTCTGTATTTCTGGTAATTTTTTACCTGAAAAGTGGGCAGGTGGTTGCCACCTTGTGATCTGCTAATCTGTGGTCCCTGTGTTGCAACCCAGGAATGAGACCTGCAGCTAATTCCAAGTCAGTGGGCATGGAGGGAGTCCTGGCATGTTCTTTTTTATGCGTTCTGGTGAAAATGGCCATGGGACAAGCAAGGCAGGGTGTGCCTCCATCTGGAGCTGGCCATAGTGGTGTGCCAGAAGGACTGTGGGCACAGAGGGAAATGTTCTTGCCTGGGAGTGTGGGAGCAGCATTCAAGTGCCAGAAGACATAAATAACAGGAGCTGGGCTCTGACAATACATCGTGGAGACTTCCAGCACAATGCTGCCAGCCCCAGCCTTGAGACATTGAAGACGACCTGCCTAAAGAAGGAACTTGGAGCGGGGTTCATGCACTCTCTGTCCCAAGAAGATCATCACCACAGTCAGGATGAATTTTTTTAGGTTTTATCTCTTGGCAGTTTCAGTGAAGAGACCGAAAACCCCATTGAGACCCAGTACTGAACCACACTGGCATCTCCTATGTCAACTTAGGTGTTTGTTGTGAAGTTTGTGGCCCACCTAGTGATGCCAACTGCAGTGCAACGTCTGATCTGCAGACAAAGTCTGACTTCACTGGAAAGCATCTGTCGCTCAGACTGTCACCAATGTCTGCGTTTGGCTAAATTTTTAAGCCTGAATGAGAAAGACTGGTACAAAACCAGTAAACTGCACCTCCATGCAATTTTCTATCCTGAATCCTTTACTGAGGACTGCCCACGCTTTGCTTTGCCTTGGGCATGCTGTCAGATTTCACCCCAAATGATGACAACACTGTAATGTTTATTAGATCAAAAGTCCATCTGGCTTAATATCTTGTCTCTAGCAACACCATATGCCTGGTGGGAAGTCTTGGGAAGCCTGTGTAAGGGAGCTGTTCAGCAACCCCTTGCATCCAGTGCTCTACCTGCTTCTGGTAATCTCTGCTTTTTCTTAAGCATCATTATGTGTCTGCAACTTTGTATTTGATGAACTCCTTTTACAAAGGATAAATGTTAATAGTTGTTTTAATACTCTCTGTCTTTCAAGGACTTCTGTTTTCTTCTTACTGCTGCTTATCCACGGGAGGAAAAGGTTTGCTTGCAGCTCTGTGGATTGACAGTGCAAAATGCTGCCAAAAGCACTTCACTGATGATTTGCTAAGACTGCTAAGGGTTACTTGCTTCAACAGAAGATAAAAACTTCAGGATGGAAACAGGACTCATCACTTGTCATTGCTGCTTTCTTACCTTCTGTAGTCCTCTCCTGGGAAGATTATGTGACAAGATGGAAACCACAAATATCTGTGTCCTGACAGGATAGGTAAATGCCATAGTCTTTCTGTCCATCTTGCCTTATTAGTTGATATTTGATTAGTTAATCTTTTTTCTAACCTTTTTTTCTAATCTTTTTTTCTAATATTTTCTGTTTCTCATGCTCTCTTTCTTTTGTGTTTCTTAAGTTTTGAAAGTCCTATACTGAAAGAATCTTTCTGTTTCCTATAAACCAATAACAGAATCATATTGCCTAGGGCTTCAGAGAAATCATGAGGTCTCAAAAATCAGCATTTGAAGAATCAGGAATGGATTCTATGTATTTTTTTTTTAAAACTTGTAATTCAGGGGAGGCAGTTACTTACTTTTATACCAGTAATTGCAAATATAAAGACCAGCTCATTGGAAGAAATAGCTGTTGAAATTAGAGTAATTTCTACTACGTGGATTCTCTGCTTCTGTGTATATACTGTGTTTCTTCGTTCAAAGCTCAGTCCATGTCAGAGGTGAATAAATAACCATCACAAGGCAGGTAAAGGGCACTGGGAAATGTTGACACATTTTGTATCCAGAACACCTGGAGGTTTGTTGGTGACTCAAGTACGATTAAAAAGAAATGAATGCAATAACTGCAGATCCAGCCTGCGACATGAGTTTTCTTGGCACTCAGCTTAGATAGCCTTACAAAGCCCCTCCAAAATCAGACATCTATGGCTGTAAGAATTGGAAAGAACAAGGTTTGTTTAGACCTGGAGGGAGGCTTTGAGGCAACAGTGAAGTCCTGGCTTGACAATGCATTGAACAAGATGTGAAGATTGTTATGGGTACAGATATTGCAAAATAGCAGTATCTCCAATAAACATATTTAAATTTCTGTAACTGTCAGATCATTGAACCACAGAATCATTTAGGCTTAAAAGACCCTTAAGATCAGACCCTAACCACTAACCCAGCACTGCCGAGCCCATCACTAAAATATGTCCCCAAGAGCCACATCTACATGTCTTTTAAACCCTTCCAAGGAAGGCAACTTCACCACTTCCCTCGTGGTTCCAGTTGCCTGCTCCAATGCCTGACAACCCTTATGGTGAAGGAATTTTTCCTGGATCTCCCTTCTGAAGACCCATTAGTGATTATCAAGCCACCAGCCCTTTGAGTGTTATCTGGGAAGGCCACCACAGCCAGCTGCATCTGGCTGTGAGTTTGAGCAGGGAAACACCAACAGCCTGGGCAGTCTAACAACAAGGGTATGAACATATCAATTGAGTAGCTGTGTTAAAAGCTATTAACTGCAGATGTATTTTAATATTTTATTTGTTAAAAGCTAAAAGGGGTTAAAAACCTATTTAGTGCCGCTGGTTAGTGGCTCTCCTAAAAAAGGTGACAGCTCCAGCAGCTAACAGTATCATTTTTGCATCTCAAATACTGGAGATCATGGATTTCATATCAGTGAACTGAGTTTTACACCTGAAGCAATGGGGTGTACCATGAGCAGCCCATGGTAGGTGCACCCCAAAGTTTTAGAACCACCTCCACACTCTACTGTGAGGAAGCTGTTGCACTCAAGTTTTGCTGATGCACATGGTGATATCCCATTTGGACCTGGTTTAGTGTTTGGGGCAGATTCAAAGGTGAGTGGGACACAGAGCCAGAGGGGTCTGAGCACTGAGTGCTTGGATTTCACAGGTTCAGGGCTGTGGAATGCCCAGACCAGACGATCTTGCTGAACAGGACAGGGATGGATGGCTCATGAGGATGTCCCATCTCCTGTGAAGGCAGCAATCTTGGGAAGGAGGACTAGGACGTGCTGCTGCGAAGTAGAGGATGAAGGTACAGGAGAAAGGCTAAAGAGCCTTGGAAGCAAGCATTCTTTCTGGAACTGGTGTCCCTGTGAACGCTGCTGTCCCTGGGACCTCTCAGGACAGTATCTACTGTAGGACACATGGATTGTGCCCAGTATCTCCAAGAATGGGTCTCACTGTTGAAGAAAACGCACCATGGATAAGGAAACAAACAAGGGGCAATGTTTTCTTATGCTATGTAAGAAAACAAGGGGAAATGTGAATGCTGCCAAGCCCTGAGGAGCTGAAATGGTTGTTGGGTCACTTGAGCCCTGAGACAGGGAGGCCATGTAGTGTTTAAGGAAACTCAGGAGCTTTACAGTACATCCAACTTCTCTGACAGTGCCAGGGAAAGCTTTGGGACTTCTCAGAGTCTTCTGTGCCTTGCATAACATGGTGCTCCCAGACAAATGATGTTTGTGCTTCTTGCTGCTGAAAGCAAACACTGCAGCTACCAGTTCCTTCGGCTTGGCCCCTTACTTCCAGACCTTCTTGGTTTCTGTCTGCTGTTGTTAAAACATCTGCTGAGTGGGAAGTGGAGAACTTGTTTTATTTGGGAAGATGTTGAGACGAACTTGGCATCTGCATACATCCATGGCTTGGGGTGCCAATTATGCATGAAAATACCAACGTGATAAACACCAATGTGGTGAAACCACAGCAGCAGAAACAGGAAAACACAATCCTGAATGACAGGGGTTTTGCATAACTTGGCACATTCCATTTTATGTAATGCACTACCATTGCACTCAATGCTGTCAGCTGGGGAGAACACCTAGATCCCAACTTGAAAGGAAACAGGCCCAGAAATCTCCTGTGCAGGCTGGGATTTAAAACTGAAAATGCATGAGATGCTGCCAGCAGCTAACCTTGGCACACTTGAGGCTGTGGGACTGTGGGGTTTTGAGGTCCTTCTAGCAGGTTCTGGCTTTTTATGACTTTTCAGTGCTGCAAAGCCAAATGATTTGCCTCAAGGACTTTTCCCCCCTTGATGCCATGGTTTTGTTTAATATCATTTTGAGGTTTGCATCACATTCGGTTGCCATTGATTTTTGCAGTAAGAACCCCAGGTGTTCAGTAGAGAAAATTTATGGTCTCACCTCCAAAAAAGTAGGCAATACAATATTGCCTTCTGATCCCATGGAGTTTGAGCTTGCTGGGACCTGTGAGGAGACAAGGAACATCTAAACAGAGCAACCGCTGGGAAGGGAAATTGTGGCTGTTTCCTACAAGCGATGATGTAACTAGGAAATCCAGGAAATGCCTTCCCAGCACCTGATTGATGGTATGCAGCAGCTGCCTCGCTGAGTCTGGCTCAGAACCATTCCGTGCATCCTGAATGGGACTGGAGGAAAAATGCTTTGGGAACTCCATCTCTAATCATGATCTCAACTCATGAGATGCATTTCATCATTCATTCTGTTGGCCTCTTCAGTGCCCAAATTCAACTCCATGAACTATTTTTTTGAGGGAAATGAGAAAAAGGCAACCCAGTAGCTGAGTGCAGTACCAGTGACCACTCACTGCAGTGACAGCTAACCTGGATTCAGCTTTTACCACCACCTATAATAGTGCTTTTTAATTTAAACGGGGTACAGAAAGGAGGAACATGGCTGAAAATGCTTTCCTAACTTTTACAACAACCTCTGAGGAAAAACATTGGTGCAAAAGGTTTTAGTGGCTCACTCCCATGACAGTGCTGGTTACCTGGTGTGACACCAAGTACAGTGTTTAATGGGCACCTTGTGTATCAGCAGAATTGCCAGCATGATCCCTGCCAGGGAACTGCTACAGAATCTTGAAAATCTGCTCAGTTTCAGTCACTAATCACTGGAGAAGTGCAGCATCAGGTGAAGAACTGTTGTGATTTTAGAAATCTGGTGTTTTACAATGACACTTCTGTCTCTGGCACATAAAGCAACAGCATTTTACTTTGCCTTATGTAACCCACACATTCTGGTGATCTCCCAGGCACTAATAGATTTCTCATAGTCCAGTGACAAAACATAAGCAACTGGAAGTGCTAAAAAAAAGTTTCAGGGGAAAAAGAACAAAACAAATTAAATAATAGTAATAAAAAAAAAAAAATCCCAACCACAACCAATGTAAAACTGTTCATGGGCTTTCCCTACTTATCGGAAGTGTTTTCAAAAACTAACTAGTGAATATTTATGGAGTGCAGAGGGAGATGAAAGAAAATTATTCACAGTGAAGCACATGAATTTCAGAGTTTAGCAGATGAAAATTCACAGCTCAACTTCTGGAAGTGGAGGTTTTGATCAGGAACTGTCCTACGTGTTCAGGCTCCGGAAGTCGAGACGTTCCCAGAGCCTCCAGGAGAGGGTGTTTGCAGAATACATTTGAATCAACGCTTTTGCTTCTCTGTTGCAGAAGGTGTCAGTGGAGCTGATTCTTTCCTTGCCGGGATAATGACAGATTCCCTTAAAATTCTGTCACTTTGAATCCAGCTCAGCGAGGTCATTAGTTGGCACAAAACCTGACAGCTGCACTGAAGTCAATGAGCAGCTTCAGTGCGGACACAAGGGCACAGTCCACTGCTGACAGTTTATTCCCTTCATTGCAACAAGTGAAAGGAAACTGACTTAGGTCTCTGCTCAAAAATATGAACCTTTGTGTTGATGGTCCCTGTGTGAGCTCTAATAATTAAATGTAAGATCTGCTCTGCTCCTTTGTGTGTTGGAAAAGCTGTTCCGACTCAGGGATGAGACTGGGGACTCAGGGCTGTGGTTAATTTCTGAGGATTGCTCTGATGATTGAGTTGCTGGGCAGTGCAAAAAACTCGATAAGAACAGCACTCTGAACACGCAGGTGTGTTTATCCCTGTTTCTTAATAGCATTCTAAGAGTTTTCTGGACAGAGTGATCTTTGAGCTGTGATGTATTCCAGGAGAGATGAGAACTGTACAGTAGAAAGTGTAAATTAGTGTAGGAAAAATGGGTAGACTGAGGGAAAAGAAGGGATGTAATTCCCAAAAGGCTGTAAATCACAGCTTCCAATTCCACTTCAGCAGCACAAAGCTGCTGTAAAAATGTTTCAGATGGAATCACTTCATCCAGCATGTTGTTCTGCTTGCTCCCTGTAAAACAGGGCAAGTGCTGCTGTCAGGCAGGTGAAATCCTTTCCAAATTACACACAAGGGAAGGAGAGCTGTGTGGCTGAGAACACACTCAAGCTACCAAAGAGATACAGAGGATTTCTAGTTAGAGAATCCCTCTCGTCCTTCCATCCCGGGTCTTGGGTCTCTGGATGAAAAGCTATCACAGATCTCTACAAGCCTCTGAGGGCTCAAGGAGGAAACCTCATGTGGCAGCAGCTTGAAATGTAGGTAGTTTTCCCACCTTCAAAACCATCGTCTTTAAAATCCTTTTTCTCACAAATTTCTTCTGCTCCAGCTGTTGCTGGTTGAAGGCCAGTCCTCATACCCCCTGGCCATATGGCAACTGTCCTCTGGGTACCAGGGCTGAAAATAATCCTCTGCCTAAACCTGTAAGGCAGCAATAGTGGTCTGTGCTTTCCAGGAAGGCAGCAAACAATGGATTTGTGTTGCAAAGGGGTCATTAGTCACCAGGATGAAGAGGTTTTCCAGCTGTAGGTGGTGGAACTGTCCACCTGCACAGTCCCGATTTATTCAACACATTAACTGCTGTTCAAGAGCATCAAATGAAGGTAAATCACAGGGAGTCCTGTGTTACTGACAGATCCCACATGGGAACAGAAAGGGATTTTTCCTTCTTGGAATCAGTGAGGAATGTGTTAAGCATGCAGTGTAAACAAAAAATTGCGGCCACATTTGGATACTCTGGCCTCTTGCACAGTGAAATACAGACATCAATATTTGACTTTACCTTGTGTTCAGTCAAATCTTACTGTACTCAGTGAAAACCACAATTTCTTCCAGAGGGCTTGGACCCTCGTCATCCCTGAAACCCAGTGGTTCAGTGCAGGACTTCTGCCTCCAGGAAGGTGAGCAAGAGTAGCATCCTGGTCTCTCTAGATCACAGTTGCTGTGACTTTTGTGAACAATAATAAACATCCTCCATGCTGCTAAGTCAGCTACATGATGACCTTCCACCTGTCAGGTGGCAAGATCAGCTTATGCATCCTCACTGTTCTCTCCTGCTCTTCACCAGTTACTTCAGGAACTTCTTCTTGTAACTCTCCACTTGCATTATTTCTTGCAAGGGTCTGAACCCCACCTATAATGCAGTTGCTCTTTCTGGTGGTGGGCTCACTTTCCTTTTTTTAAAAAATGCCATGACATCTAGTGTTTAGGTATGTGCAGCTTGAGAGTAAGAAAATGACGTCCATATAGATGGGAAAATGCTAAAACACGTTAATTCCTTCTGGTGCTTGAGGAACAACCTGCACAACCTGCACCACACGGAATGAAGACGGCAGGACTTCCTCTCTTCCACACCTACCCCTAAATTCTTTGGATCAAACAACAAGGTGAGGTGAGGCAGCTGGTGACAGTGTGAGACATTGTGGGTAGGTGAAGACCTCAAGCAGTAAGGGTTAATATGCAAAGATAACAAAAAGATAAATGTTTGCAAGAAGGCATAAAAAAGCACATTTCATTGGCAAAGGAAACTTGATTTGCAGAACACTGCAGTGCATTGTCTGATAAAATGGGTTCCAGAACAATGCAGATCTGAGCTGGACAGATTCTGAGCCTCCAAAGCCGTAACTTTAACAGAAATCTTTAATGAAGTGATGGGGAAGCTAAACAAGTCAAGTGTTTAAAACATAAATTGCATAGGGAAGCTAAAGAAGCCAAGATTTCACCTCCAGAAATTGCAGGTGCCTTTTATTCCTGTACGAGACAGCTCTGCAATTCTTTATTCTGGCTGGAGCTTGATACTCAAATTTGTCTTTGTCTGAGAGTTTTTCAGTTTGCTCTCTGTGACACTGAAAGTCCTCTTGAGTTCAAATACTTCACTGACTCATTAATACTCAGAAAAGCACCACGTATTAATTAGCAGGCTGTAATGCTGTCAATCATGACCTTCCTGTGCCCAGTAACTTCCTTCACAGAAACAAAGGCTCTGTAGTTTCTTCTTTTAATTGTAAAAAGAACCCTGCAGTCCTGTACAAATACTAAACCCCATGGCAGCTGTAAGATTTCTTTAAACTCCACTGAGTTTGTAACTTGATTTTTTGCTATACAATTTAATGCATTTAATACATATTTAAATAAATGCTACTTCATTATCTATTTAACTCATAGCAGTTCAAGTGGCACCCATTATAATGATTCATCTCAGGCTGCTGCAGTGAAAGACCACAGCAGTTATTTCCTTTAGTGTAATTCCTACAAAAAGTCCTTTTTCAGGAAGAAAATTTACCAATAAACACACAACAGTTACGGCCTCACTCTAAAAATTGGTGAACTCAATGGAAAATATCATTAAACACAGGAGTATTTGAATCATGCCTTTAATGATGAAAAAGCCTATAGGGTGGCTTGATCTTTCTTTTTCTGTGATTTGGTGTTGCTAAAGCTCATCTGCAGTTACTTGCCAGTTCTACTTCTGGACAGTTTTAATACAAGTAACACAAAGTATTCAACTGATATAGTAAGGGCTATAAGGCCTCTAAATTAACGGAGATGCTCATAAATCAGAAATGAGAGCTTGCACCCTCACATTTCATATATCTAGATACAAATATCTGGGTGGTTGTACATACTGAACTCCAGAGTAACAAAACCTCACAAATACCTTACCTGGATCACTCAAAGTGCTTAGTTTTGTAATAAAAAGGTGGGCAGCTCCTAAGAGCAAAGTCTTCAGACACTGAACTAAGAGAAGATCAGAGATTTCTGAGGACTAATCCCATTGCACACCAAGGCTGTTGGAAGGACTTGCTGGGTGGAACTTGCCAGACTGACTGTAGNTTTTTTGGTTCTTTTGGGTTTTTTTTTTTTTTTTTTTTTTTTTTTGGTGTGTGTGTTTTGAAACACAATCATTTGTGGCAGAGGAGGAGGCACTTCCAGGGAATGGTTTAGGTGATCTAGTCCTGAAGCCAGTGCCTTAACAGCAGCCTACCTGCACAAACTGTAACTGTAAAAGTATAGTAGACGGTAAATAATATCTTATAGCTTCACTGCAGGCATGTAAAGTTAGGAGAGACAATGCAGTGAAATTGTTGGTGATGGGATCCACAGGAGTAGCCCTTTTTTTGTTAAATGAAGCTAAACAGGTTCAATATTTTATGTCAAAATATAACGTGGAAAGGAACTTTGCCACTGTCAAGGGTTGTTTTTGAAGGTAAAGTGATGCAGAGAAGTAAAAACATAACCACAGTAAATGAACAGGCATGGCTACTCAAGTGTGTGCTAAAGATGGGAAAGAAAAGCTGACAGCCGTCACAAAAGTCACAACGGTCGGATAGCACCCAAAAAGCTCATTAAATTGTTGAAAGAACAATGCTTTTTGCAGAAAAAAAGGCCAGGCGTTGGACTACCTTACGGAAAATCTGTCCAGCTCCTCTCCTGCTTCTGCTGTCTGCTTCCACCTTGTCATGTTTGAAATACTTCTTCTGCCCTATGGGCTTCCAGAATTATTTTGCCTCAAATAACCTGAACTACCCAACACACTCAGGACTTCATGGCACTTCTCCAATATGTGTTCTTGCATGAAAAACCTGAAAGCCAAATCTCTGTTTGAGGCCCCCTTTGCCACTAAAAAACCTCCACTCTCTGGAGAGATCCTGCAGAATCACTTGCCATGAGCTGTTTTGCGGAGTAAAAAGTTTTCTTTCTAGGACTTATGAGTGGCTGTACCAAAGAGTAAATTACATATAACTGAGGAACCTGGTGGAGGGTGTCTCTGCCCACGGCAGAGAGGTGGAACAAGGTGATTTTTAATGTCTCTTCCAACCATTCTGTGATTCTGTGACCAGACCAGCCCCAAGGCAGTCTGCTGGGCTGTGTGCCTGGAGGAGGAATAACTGAAAGAACTCAGCTCTGGTCTGCCAGGCACTCTGACAAAGAATAATATTATAATAGTTTTGTGCATCCTAAAAGGCGACATTAGAAGAAAAACTTAAATAAGCCTCTGTGATTCAGACAAGAGAAGGGATAAAAGTAGATGGAATTATACAAATACAATGTTTTTCCTCTATCTCCTCCATCTGCAGAAACGCTTTTAAACTTCTTTGCCACGTACTGTAGAGAGCTTCTTAAGAGGGATTCAGGACATGGATGAATGTTCCATCAGGGCAGCCAGAACATTCATGCTGTAGCTATCCCCCTTGTCCTCAAACAGGAGCCTGACCATGTTCCAGTGGACACAAAAGCTGTATTTGCCAGTTTCCACTGGCAAGAGACAATGTCTAAAACCTGTACAGTTAGAAAATGAGGGGGGAGGGGGCAGCTGTGGCCCAAAACTGCCCGTTTTCTTAGAAGAATTAGATTTTAAGGTGGCAGGACGTTGCTTCAATATCTCTACAACCTACTGGCTCCTGTTGTAAAAGGTCACCTGACATGGGACCTAGGGAAGGGGGCAGCCACCTTTGATGGACAGTGCAGGACTGTGGCTTTAGTGACCTACCCTGGTTAAGATTCTTACACAGAAAATACCTAGCAAGTTACCCAAATTCAGGACATATTCCACTAAATTAATTCTTCCTCTCACTGCTTGCCTTCTGCTCTGGTTCCTGTCTCGCTGGCTGCTCCTCCTTTCAGCAGCTTGATGATATTTCTATATTCTCTTCTATATCATTAGTGCATTTAAAGGTCCAACTGAGATAGCTCTAATTCTGTCCTTCCTGACTGTTCACAACCTCAGATGGGATTTGCCATTTATGGCTGACAGCCTGAAGAAATTATATGTCTTACATCACCTCAAGAAGTCTGCTCCTCTATTTTAGGCTTTGTTTTTTAAATAAATTTCAAAAGCACAGTACAAAGGGCACATGCATACTGAGAGCAGCAGCAGAAAGTTTAGAAGTATATTTAAATTAAAAAGGTTATTTCTCCCTCCTGCTGCCTTCTTTTTAAAATGAGTCTCCACCACTGAAAAGAAAGAGGTAAACATATCTGGGAAGAAAAACCCAAGCAAAAAATCTTTTAGTCACATAAAAAATGCTTTAAGTAACTAACTAAAACGTGGTGCCTGTAATTCTGCGACTTGTTGTGCCCCAAACATTTCCTAAACCTAAGCTTTAACTCTCAGAAAGAACTTTGAATAGACACAGCTCAGGCTTTGTGTGAAAAAAAGGTTAAACCAGCGCATTTCTATTACAACTACTCTTTCAGACTAAGACTTTGGAGGCAAATGCAATGAACCACACAAATGAATGAACCACACAAAACTATTCTGTAGCTCATGCAATGGCAGGCAATCTTCTTCTTCCCTAAAATCTATGTTTGTCTTACTCCCACAGTGGGAACTGGTAACTACTCAGAAGCTTAGATTTATTCCATGAAGCAGGGAAGTGCTTTTCTAGGAAAGGGCAGTAAACCCACTGATTTAAAGGAATCACTGAGGTTACTGACCAGGAGTTATCGGTGTTTCTGTTCTGGACCCAGACCTGTGTCTGCAGCACCTGACATGCTTCAATGTTCTGCACGGATCTTTAACAGCACAGCTTTAGAATAATTTAATTTCCTTGGAGCTGCAGGAATTTCCCAATACCCGTTTTAAAAACTCCACATGTGGTCACAATAACAGTGCTGAAAAATAGGATGTAATCTGATGGATTTTGATTTGATGGATGAGGAGATGTCCATGCAAAGAGTAGAGGACTAACCTCATTTTCAGACCTACACTGTGGCTTCATACAACAATGTAACAGAGATATCCCTGGAGCTGGGGAAATACAGCTGAAAGCCTCATCTACTTCTTCAGAATGCTTTGAAGAAAACATGCATACTGATTCCTGGGCTTCGTGCCTTATATCGATGAAGATATTCATGTAATATTTATGAGATTTTTTGCCGAGAGGGGAATGGCAGATTATTAGAAGCAACTTGCTTTAAGCCATAAATCAATTTCAGAGCACCTCGGGTCAGCCACAGAAACTGTTGTTCTTTGTTTAAGACATTTTTGGTAGAAACCATCCAGTTAACATCGCAGGGAGTGAGTCAGGCACTGCATTCACAAAACTGCATGGTCATGAGCCTGACTGCAAGGTTTCAGTAATGTAACAGATGGAGCTTGGCCTTTGCTGTCTGGAGTGACAAATGCACCATTTATTCACACCGTTTACAAAAAGCAAGATGTATGCCCCGTTCTTGCATTATTAAAATTACTTTTTGACAGTGGCAGAATAATCCGTCAGTTCAGCCCCCAGAGACAAACATGTGGTGGATGGTTTCTGTGCCAGCAGTTAGGTCACGAGAACAGAACTGTGGGTAACACCATCACACCTTCACTGCAGAAAGTGCAACACGAGCAAGGGAAATCTGCTGCTGCCACCGTGTCCCCTGGAGTGACTGTCGGGCGCAGAGGATGCTCCGCTGCCACCTGCAGCCTTCTGTTCTCTCTACAAGCCATTCTGCCCCTTGCCTAGTGGCAAATAAATTAAGAATAGTCTTATAAAAGGGCTGGACTCGAATTCCAACTGAAGACCCCTTGGGAATGAGGAGAGAGCAGGTGGAGGAAGTTCTGGGAAGTCCAAGCTCTTTGCAGATGGGTTGTCTACAACACTGCTCATCTCCTCCCATGACGGTTCCCTAGCAGAAGCAACACTGCAAATCAAATGCCTGACTACTTGTAAAGTGAATTCCGCTGTTTTGAAGCATAAGGCAGGATTTTTCAAAATATTTCAGTTCTGCTATGTTTCATTTAGCATTCATGGGGAATTTTGCCAGCAACGCCTTTGCCAGCAGCATTATGACCAGTGAAATGCTTGGAAAATCCTACCTAGAGAGGATCAATGGTTTTGTCTTTGTCTGTGCAGTTGTTTTGTTTGAGTGGATCTCAGGATGACCTGAATCATCCAACTGATTTAAACAACTCCAGTCAAAGGGAACTCGGAACTGAACTCAAACCCTTAATCTGCATGTAGAAGCCACTTTTCTTCTCTGCAGTGGACAACACCAGAAAACTTCACCTTTTTCCTCACCTTCAATCTCTTAATTCCTTCCCCCTACACTTTTACGGGTGTTTAAAGGTCCTCTCTCACTGAAATGCCACCAGGTGGTACCTAATTGTAGTGCAACCACTTTTTTCCACAAAGATTGCTTTCTGATTTTGTTAGAAACCATAAATAATGTGGCAGTGAATTTTGATTGGAAAGAAGAAAAGGCTGAGTAAATAACAAAAGACACATTTTACCTTTGGGTCATGTATTCCAGAAAGTTCTTCATAGATCTTCTCTCCCACCATGACAGCAGCTAGGTTGGCTGTGTAGGTTGACAGACAAAACAAGCAGAAAATAGCCCAGAGATTCATTAAAAACCTTCCAGTCCAGCACTTTGGGGGTTTGATGGCAGCTGTTCTTCCAAACAGGATCGCATAGCAGACATTGAGGGCAGAGGAGAAGGAGAAGACTTTGTTCCTGTTCCTTCCCTTAGGGGTCATTCCAAAAGGACTTTTCCACTCATACAAGGTGAGGAATATAGCTGTGATGTGAAGAGCGACAAATATCCCCAGCCACATAGTCCAGTGAAGTGGCCACATAAAGGCTCCAATAGGAGCTGCAGTGTCTTTGGTCCTCACCAGGATCCCCAAGCTGGTGGAAAAGAAAGGGCTGGTGAAATCGATCACTTGGCTTCGGGCAGTGTTGATGCTGAATGATGTCACTGCCATGTGAGCTGTGCCAGCAAGAAGGTCTCCCACCAGCCCTGTCCAGTGGCCGTTCTTCCAGGCACCGTATTTTCCATCCCCAACAATGTACAAGTCAAAATCAAAATTCATATCCTCAGCCAGCTTCTCCAGCAGGTCAATGCAGTAGCCATAGCAGCACTTCTTCAGCTCAATGGGAACGGTGTCATTGCCCCCTTGGAGGGTTTCAAACAGGTTGTCCAGCACACCTGAATCATTGGTCAGTGGGTCCAGGCACAGCTGCCCTGCTGGGCAAAGACCTTCATCATCCACATCCCTTGTGAAGACAAAGGGATGCTCAATCAGCGTCACCACCCTCAGGTGCAGCCGGGTGGGGTGTTGCATGTGACTTTTATGTCTCTGTGCCTGTTCTGGCCATATCCCATAGTCCATGATGATCTTCCCTTCTTGCCAGCTCCCCAGGCGCGTCCACATTGGGTTCCCAACAGGGTCATGCTGCAGATTCCAGATGAAGAAGTTATTTTCTGAGCTGACAATGGAGGAGCCCTTCACCTTAATGTGGCCACTGAGACCATCAAAAGTTGTGTTGGCTAAAAACCTGTTGGAGGGAGAAAGCAGGGTAATCAGAAGCAGACAGATGAACCATGAATTTATGTTGAAGAGAGTAGTTGTTGAACACCTGAGCCATTAATAGTGCATAGATCCTATGGCACAATGAAGCAGCCACATAATTTACAACTAAACTACGTGGGAATGCTCCCCTACTTATCTAATGCAAGCGAAAACTCCTCAGGAAAGATGTATTTTTTACTTACTAGAAAAAACGAGTACGAGAACAGTAATTTTTTCAGTTACCTTTGCCTCACAAACTGATGAAACACAGGTTAGTTCTAGGCTGAACTCACCAGATCTGCTGTCACTTTCCTAGATAAAAATATATATGAAAATGGAAGAGTGGAAATTATGTATGAAATGTCCTTCCAAGAAAAATGCTATAATCTCAGTAAGATCTAGCTTACATAAGAGGGGCTACTGAAGTGCTGTCAACAGCTTTCAAGCACTCTCAAGCGAACCAATCTGGATTCAAATATGCAAATTTGACATTGGTAAATCACTGTTAGACACTTCAGAATAAAGTCAGGGAAGAAAGTGAAAGATGGTTGCTCTAGGACAGTCAGTTTTAATTCTTACAAAAATAAACACCCAAAAAAGCAGTTTTTTAAAAAAATGTGCAAAAGTAATGTTCTTAAAAGTGCAATGCTGCCATTGAAGCAGATCTCATGAAGTGTGCCAGTTTTGCACTGCACATTTTGCATTGAGAATTCTGGGCTTTTACTATTCCAGATATTGACAATAAAGTTGCTCATCTCCTTTGTATTGGAAGGCAGTGTTTGCTAGCAGTTATCCTCCCTACATGTTGAATTCAACTTCTGGCAAGCCATCATCAAAGAGGCTAAAAACGACATGGATAAAGGAGCTGGGAACTCAGCAGGAATTAAGTGTTTGAAGCAGAAAATCCTTCTTAGCATGAGCACCATGACCAGCTGAACTGCACGCTGCTAACAGCAAAGCTGCGCTGCATTTGGCAGGGGCTGCAAAAGCCTTACCACAGCGGTGCCATTAAAAACAACTGAGTTAAATTGCTGCTGATACAGTGCAAGGCAAGTCATGTGCATTTTTTTTTCAGTAAGAGGCATTCAGAAGACAGACTATTCAGTTGTCGTAGCAGAATATAGTACTTCACATTAGTCCTGAGAACTGGACGAAAGTAACTGTTGGAAGAAGTATAAAGGCTGTCATTCCAGCTTCCATAAGGAAGACATAAACTTTTAAGTGGAGTTAACTGTTTATCAATAGTTACAGAGGATAAAAAATAACCTTAAATTGATTTGAAAAGGATAAATCGGTTGCAAGTGTGTGTACATGCATACTTCTGTCCACCCTCTACCCTTTGCTTTGATGACTTTTGATGATTTTTGATGGGGTTTCAGCAGTTAAAACTCTGGACTGTTTAAGTCTCAAGGTCATATCAACTTTTTCCCTTTGCAAAGGTAAATTTATGAAAGTGCTTTAGTTTTGAGTGTGGTTGTGTGTGTGAGCCTCCTCCAAGGCAGCTTCACTGTTCTTCTTTTCAGACTCTTTTGTGTAGGTTGAGTTTGGAGACAGATGATACAGACAATACTCTCAGAAGCAGATGATCTGTACGTGTGTTAGCCTGGGTCTAGAAATCACGCCTAAAAAGGCAGATAGGTTTTTATAAATACAAATGTATATAAACTATAAATGCACTTTTCATTTTTTAAATCCTTTACCATTTAGTCCAGTGTTAGAGGACACCACAGCTCTACTAATCAGCAGTATCTGCCACTGTTTGCCCACTCCTTCCCTCCTAACCCATGCTTCCTATCTGATGGTGTAACTTCCCTGTTTGTGTATGTAAACACCATCAGGACAAAGTTTATGGGAGCAGGCAATCTTTAGCACTAAAGGAAGGTTTATGTGCCCATAAACTTGTTTGGGTTTTATCTCTCTCTTACTTTTATTTCCGTCAGTCTCTGTAAAAAACTGTGCAACTTCTTTACAAGCCTTGCTGGGCGTACAGGCCGAAGCCATCACTGTGACAGCAGCAGTAAAACCATTCCACGGGTGTAGATGGGCCTGCACAAAAATTCTTTTAGCAGTTGTGCGAAAAGGCTGTTAGCAGTTCACAAAAATGCCAAAACTGAGGGAGGCAAGTCCTCAGGTGGAATAAGCTTGCAAAGTTCTCATAAATTTGGCCCCACGTTGCTAATACAGCATGACCCGGGCATGAGAATGCTGCAAAGCAGGTGCTTTGGGAGTTGGTGAAGCTATGGAATAATGCATTAGAGTCACTTTCTGAAGGTGGAATGAGACCAGTGGAATTAATGCACGGTGTTCCCTGACTCGCACAGTAGAAATAAGCACACCCAGGAGGGCAGAATGAGCCCTCTGTACCTGTCCTGTGGTTGTGTTAGGAGCGGGTACCTGAGAGAGATATAGCAGCATTTAAATGTACGACTTCACCACCTCATCGAGTTAGTGGCTTACCTTTGCAGCTGATTTGCATATTCTCTATTTTTTGTAGTGACAGAACATGAATCAAAATAAATGATGGGAACCGTGCTGGAGAAGCATTTTAACAACACTTTGTTTTATACACAAGCAGCTGCAGCTGCTGAGCATTTGCATGCGCTGTGAGCAGCACCAGTGAAACTCATGGCAGGGACTTCAAGTGAAAACTCCTTTACTCGATAACTTTAGGAAACAGATAAGAGGCTGTGACTACTCTTCTTAAGCTAGAAATCTCCAGTGTGAATCTTTGGGAGTTACAAGTGCTGGGTATTGCACAGACACGCTGGCAGTATCTGAGCAGTGCTGTTTCAGATGGGCTACTGACAGATCTGTATGGAAAGACAGCCTGCACAAATTTCAGAAGGTGAAGGGCCAGATCCTCAAGTCTGACAGCTGAATGAATTTTCTTGATGCCTATGTCAATATATGGGAGCTGACGTTCACACTGACAGTCTGTGATAACTGCATCAAAGCTTTATCAGAGTCACTTCAGTTTGAACAATGAGTCCAAAGTGTGTCATTTGCTCATTTCAGCTGTATTTGTTTCTCATGTGCTTTGTTGCAAGAACTGCTCCTTAGATCTTTAGCAGTACTATCACTTTTCAGTAGTGGTATCCTTGCAGTATATTTAAGAATGATTTAATGAAATTATTTTCTCTCAAGCTTGATGGTTAGGTCATTCCGCATCTCTTTTTGGGAAGCTTACTGGAGGCAAGAACTAGAATTGGCAAGGAAAAAGAGAAGGCTCTGGGGAGACCTTGTAGTAGCCTTGCAGTACCTAAAGGGACTCCGACAGAGCTGGAGAGGGACTTTTTACTGACAGGACAAGAAGGAATGGCTTCAAACTGCCAGGGGGCAGGGTTAGCTGGGATACTGGGAATAAACTGTCCCCTGTGAGGGAGGTGAGGCTGTGGCGCGGGTTGCCCAGAGAAGCTGTGGTTGCCCCATCCCTGGAAGTGTCCAAGGCCAGGTTGGACAGGGCTGGGAGCAACCTGGGATAGTGGAAGGAGTCCCTGCCCATGGCAGGGGGTGGAATGAGGTGGTGTTTAAGGTTCCTTCCAACCCAAACCATTCTGTGATTTTATGGATCTACGAAATAGCAGGCTGATGAAATACCCAAGAAGCTGAGTTACAGCTGTAAGACTAGTTAAAGCCATAAGGCAAGATGAGGCTTTGAAATTTTAATGCCTTGTTCCATCAACAAGGATGCTCCCGTGAGCAGACAAGAATAGATGAGGGAATCAATCTTGTTGTAGGAGGAATGATGGACAGTGACTTACAACAGTATAATCCTCAGGGGGTTGTACATCTACAGCCATATCCACACAGATACAAGCATGCTTTGCCATGCACTAGCTCATTATTCTGCTCCTGGGTGCACTTAAATGTCTGCACAGCCAAGGTATGAGATCAGTGCTGGCAGCAGAAGCTCTGGCCGTGCCAGCGAGTGGGGCTGCTGTTCATCCAGCCTTTGCAGAAAGGGGAGGTGGAGGTCTGTGCGCTGCTCCTTCTCCATCATCCCCTTCTCCATCATCCCCTTCTTCATCATCCCCTTCTCCATCCCCACCCACAGCAGCTCCAAGGCTTCACACCAAGACAGGTGGGTTCATTCAGACACAAAAGCACACTCATTAGTAAACATGCAGTTAAGCACCAGACAAAAGTTTCATCTTTGGAGGTTAAAAAAGCCTAGAAGCCCTGGTGAGATGGGCCAGGCTGGTCACAGTGAAGCCACTCATCAGTGTGTCACACCTGAGAAATTAATGGCACCACTCAGAGTTAATAGTTGTGCTGCTGACGCAAACACATCAGTTCTGGCCGTCAGGTACCTGTCTCGCTCATACACTGCAAAAAACAGCTGCACTGATTTAGGACAAGGGTTTCTCTAACCTGTTATTTTCTCCTTAATAGCGTTCACAAGCAAATGTATAGAGGAAAAAAACAAGGCTAAGCACATGATCCTTTCTTTCATTTCCACAATACCTTTACCAATATGAAGGGAAAAGAAATTTCACAGATGTGAAATTGCAAATTGTCTCCCAAAATATAACAAAAGCTAATGGTTCTCTGTACAGAGCAGTGATGATGAATTATTTTTCATGAATACATTTAAGTGGGGGTTTTTTTGTTTTCCTTTTTCTTTATCCCTTCTTCAAACCTCAAAAAGCCTATTCACAAAACTGCTGTCCTCTTGTTACTTTAAGAAGCCTCCCACTGAGTTTTACTTTTCAGGTATGATCTAGTTAAAATATCCAGAATAATGAGGCAAAATAAACATCACAAGTCACTGGGGGTATTGAGAGTTGGTCCAGTGTTTATTTCCCAAGCCTTGTTTCACTCCTTGGAAACAGAGAGTTTTTGACTCTGAAAGGATGAGTGGACTAAGGAAATGTTGGGGTCTCAAATGTTTGTGTTTTGAGCAGTGCCATTAATATATTACTGTGCAGACATATCTGAGAAAAATTATGTTTTTCAAAAAAAGCCAAATATAAAAAGCCTCAAGAACTTTTATCCTAACTCGGTCCAACATAATCTTTACTTTGAAAACCAGATGTAATGGGGAAAAAACATGCAACAGTTGCTGGATGTAAATTAAATGATGAGTTCCCGTAGTTAGCCAAGACATTTTTGCTTGTTTTCAAAAAGAGCCATGCAAGTTTTCCACTCATATGTTAAAAATGATAGTATTTCTAGACATGAACACCCAAGCAGTTTTGGGAATAACTTCTACATAGCGACATGCAGCAGAGACAGCACTTCTTACTTTGCAGCTCTCACCAGAAGAAGCCCTCTGAGGAGATGAAGGGGCATCTTTGTCCTTTCTTTTCCATGGAAGCATACTAGCAAGGGCTACTACACATCTTTATATTGTCTGAGGGCTTTGACAGTGCAAATATTCTGTGTTTTGGACATTCTTGGGCACCTCAAAATCTCAGAGAATTTGACAGTAGCCCACCTTATGTGAATAAATATAAATATAAGTTTCAGAGCACAGTCTGTAACCTAGCCTGTGTTTACTGTTGATCTCTACTTCTGTGGAACAGTGTCTTCTTCTACCAGAATCTCTGAGTTCTGGCTTACTATCCTACTGTGGCAAAGCTAGAATTTCATTATCTGCCCAGAAGTAAAGAAGCAGGAGGAAATACCTAAACAAATGTGTTTATGAGGGAGGGTCAGCAGCATGATAGCGAACCCACTAAGAATGGTGGGAGGGGGAAGAAAAGTATTTTGCTTGCAACACAGCAAATATTACCTAAGGGGAAAAAAAAAAAGGTAAAACTTACTTTGACAGATACTGGCCTGAAGTGATATTCCTTTCATCTGTGTCCATGCAGTTCATTGTACTTGGAATGAGAGCCAGTTCAGGCTGGATCATGGTGGCTGCTGCTACGGCCCTGGCCACCAGCTCCATGGCGTCCTGCACATAATGCTCGAAGACCGACTGAGTTGTCTTGCCGTGGGCAATGAGACCGAGGGGCAAACCTTCTGTCCTCAGCTCTTCCACGTTCTGTGAATCCCCAATAATCCAGTGAAGCTCTGGAGGCATCACACCAAACTGCGTGGTTATCTCAAAAATCCTCCGCGTTTTCTCCATGTCACACCCAAACATCACCATGGTTGACGTCGTGTCTTTGATGCTCTCCAGGTAAAACTGCAAGTAGTTCAGGAGGTCACTGGTTGAAGTGAGGTTTGCTGTGATGTTTATAATGGACCCCAGGTGGAACTTGGAGCTCTGTTGCGTGAGGAAGAGAAAATCTGTGATGTTCCACTCCTCCTGGCATAGCATCAGGCTGAAATTGTACCAGTTGTTCATCGCAAGGATCGAGAAAGTGACATCAGCATCAGAACTCAATGAGTTTTCTAAACTCATCTGCAGGTGAAGGGGGTTCTGTGGTTAAAAGTATGAAAGACAATGATCAGAAACATACTGGACACAAGTTAATGACTCTGATTAATTTTTATACACTCCTTTAGTCAAAGTAACCACCTGCCAATCAATAGAGCTGTGTGAGCAACAGGAAAATTTATACCCACCCAGCTTAAATGGACTGTGATTAATGGGGCTTCCTCTGCTAGTCTGACTCAACTCCAGCAGTCATTAATGAGCCTATTTCTGAGAATATGCTTTTCTTTCTACCCATTCGTCCGTTTGGATTCCTAAGCATTATCAAGCAAAGATTTCCCTGCTCCCCTAATAGGGAAATGAGAAGGTATTTCCTTTCTGCTTGAGTTCAGCCAGACCCATTTACAAATGGATGCTGAAAAGCTCTCCGGTAAACAATACCAAAAAATAAAGAAAACCCCTCAGTACTTTATATTATAGCTCTTTTTTCTGTGTGTGTAGTTGGGGGATTTTTCACAGACGTATGAGTAACCTTATAAAATGGATCACAGTCTACAATCAAGGCACATCATGTACTGCCAACAAAACAGGGCAAGTTAGTGAATGCACAGGAGCTAAGGTACGCAGACTGTGATTTCTGAGCTGGAAAATATTTGATAAATAAGCATTCCATACTCAACCCTCATTTTTTTCCATATCATTGATGTTACTACAGAACTTAACCCATTATGTTTCCCCAACACTACTGCCCTTGGCTTTTTCAGAAAAGGAGGAAGGATATGAGGCTGATTCCTTTGTTCTCCTAAGGTGAGTAATTCTTATCATTTGCACATTCTTTCTTGAACTCTCATTCCTCTCCTTTCCCTGGTCCCAAAAATAAATTTTTATTTACAGTTTTAATAGGAAAGGCAGGAAGTTAAAGAATCCAGGCAACTTCTGGCATTTTGCTATGAAATAATTCTCTGCCCTACAAAAATGCTTCTACCAGGCTTTCGGCTAGCATATTATACACTGCTCCAACTTTTGATTTTAATTGAGAACTTGGACAGTCTTCATTGTAGCTTTCCTAAAGAGGTTATATCACTTTGCACTGGCATTTGATTCCAGCCATGACACTGTCCAAAAAATGTCATGCCTGTTCCAATGCATCTTTTGGTCTGTGAGCTCTTCGTTGTGACTTTATGCCAGAAATCGTATCTTACCCTACACAGGTACCTGGATTTTAACTTTCTATCCATTACAATA
This sequence comes from Edolisoma coerulescens, assembly GCA_013397115.1. Taxonomy (NCBI): domain Eukaryota; kingdom Metazoa; phylum Chordata; class Aves; order Passeriformes; family Campephagidae; genus Edolisoma; species Edolisoma coerulescens. The sequence goes on along the minus strand of VWZW01013749.1, from coordinate 252,293 downwards.
CTGTACACGTTAGGTTTGTTCAACCTTCTCTTACATCCTCAGTAGTAAATGTGTATTTTGTGAGGGACCAAACCTTTTCAAAGTTGATATGAAATGTCATTTTGGTTTAAAAAGTACTTTACTGCTAATAATGGGCTCCAGTTTGTATGGATCTTAGAAATGTCATTCTGAATTTGGAATAATACAATAATTGGTCAATTTACGCTGGTTTTACTAAATAAAACCCTGGGCTCTCCAATACAGATGTAAGGGGTGAAATGACAAAAAAAACCCCAAACCCTGAAGAGCTATGCACCGTTTATAAGCAGCAAGTTCTCATTGTGGTAATTTGCGGTTACATCAACTCATCATCTCTTTTCCAGATAGTTTAAATTCAGAGCTTGATAAAAAGAATACTGTAATTAAAGATGGTCTCAGTTCCTTTTGTTATCTCTTGGGTTTGGTACCTGTGGCCCTTTTTTTTTTTTAACCCAGACACAAGAACAAGCTAATTAAACGGATCACTGTCCACAATCGATGCACATCATGTACTGCCAGCAAGACACAAGAGGGATGGCTCTTTGATAAAGGACGAGTTACTCAGCGCACAAGGAGCTAACCTGTGCAGAATCTCCGAGTTCTGGGCTGGAAAGCATTGCCTACTAATTAAAACACATGATTAGTTCGGGAGGGCAATGAAGCACTGTGCATAGTGGGTTTGGGAAGCTCGTTTGAATAAACTAGTCCCTGCAAACTGAATCACAACAAACTTTTTTTCTGAGGTTATGAGATAATCAGGTACATTAACTCCAGTTTGTCTCTCTCTACAAACAGATGGGAGTAGAAAGGATTTGCCTCATCCTCTTTGTCCAAGATTAAGGAGAAGTACAAGTATTTTTTACACAATGATCTACCTCCCACGAGCGACACTCTGCAAGCTTTAGTTAATTTGAGTGTTAACGTGAGTGAGAAGAAATGAGTTGTTCAGTATACACAGAATGTACTCTGTGCACACACAAAGGACAGCACACACCCTGACCATTCCTGTGCAAGGGGGAGCAAACGCCTTCAGTATTTCAGAAGGAAAACATCCCAAGCACAGCACTATGGCTATTATGGGATAGGCTCAGGGATCAACAAAAGAAATCTACTGGATGCAGAAAAACAATCAGTGAAGACATTGCAGTAACAGCTGTGTCCAACTGTTGAATAAAACAGCCCAGGAAACAAAACACAAACTGGAGCTTTTTTACAGCTTACCTTGCCCTGGGACTTGTTTTGGCACCTGACAACAAGTTCTCTCACACCCTGCACTGGCTGTTAGGGTCTCTGTACATTTGGGGAGCAGGAGTATCCAGGGGTATCCCAGTAGGGATAAGATTGTGCCAGCACTGGCTCTCCACCTCACCCAGCAGGCTTAGATCTTTGAAGACCTCTATGCCCTCATGCCAAACTCAGTGCAAATGTGCAGTTTCACAAATGCAAGACTGCTTCTGCTCCTCTACAGCATTGTTCTTCCTGTATTAAAACACTCTGAACTGATGAATATCCACCCCCGAGGATCACTGGGCATTACCCTGGGCCCAGAGCAGCACCAAGCACACATAGGCCAGAGAAGGTGAAACTCTGCCTCAGGGACAGAAAAATGGACATAATTTTACTCAGCAATGCAGGTGAAGGCAGTTTCCATCTGACTGGGTGTTCTCAGGGGCAAGGCTGGACTCTCCTACAGAACCACACCCACAGGATTAGTCCTCAGGAGCTCCAGCACCGATCCCTGTCTTATGTGCAGCACACCTGGATGCATCAGTGTGGTCCAATAGTGCTGAGACACTGCCCCTCCCTGAACAGAGGCTTTATTTGGGATAACCTGGCTTGGACTGAGCCTGCGTGTAGAAGCGCTCCTTGGTGTGAGACCATCTGTGCTTCAGCCATCACCTTCAGGAGCCCACAGATGCACTGGCACGTATTGGGGCTGCAAACCTGTCTTCAGAATTTTTCTGACACAATAGCACAACACAAAATTTAGTCACCAGGAGTTACTTCTGCTTCGGTTTCAGCTAATTCTCTGCACACCATGAGAACACCCCTGTAAGTGTTGGGGAGGAAGAGTAATCAATGTTCCCTTTGTACTGGGACTGAGGGAAGGGCATGCTTGTTTGCAGATGTTTGGATTTAATGCCTTCCTAATTATATTTTGAAAGGTTTATCTGCCATTTTTGTGTAGGTTGCAGTTGAAAAAAAATACGCAGAAGCCACTTTTCAGTAGACAGCCTTTGATATTAGAGTGTTCTTAATGCTTTTACATATTTTTTATTGATTTGTCTTTCTTTAAACTCAACAATTACTGCTTTTTAATGAGGAACTTCTACAAATTCTTTATTAAATCATTCAGTAGTAATTGCTGAGACAGTGTCATTTCATAGCGAAGGTTTCTGACAACTGAAATGATAATTTAGATGTGCATAACTGTAGTAATCATGGAACAGAGATTTATGAGATTTCATCTGTGTACTGAACTCTGCTCTACCCTTATTAAAGTTCTCAGGCGAACTCCTTCTTTACCTCACTTTGAAATTAGCAGAGTTTGACTATTTCAGTTAAAATGACAATTAAAGCTCATATGGAAATTCAGTCTATATCTCTTTAAGTTTGACTTTAAGCTGCCAGTGAAGATGATATGATCTGCACCAGTTTTTCTTCAAACTACACAAACAGACAATTAAAGCTTATTTGAACAATGCTAATTGTTATCTATTTTAGTTATGTGTTTACTAGCAGAAACATCTTCTATGTCCATGAGTGCCTAATTTTTTACTGGACGTCACTAGCTCCTGTTGTATAAACCAGCCATGACCACCTGACTTCACTGTTTACTTGGTAAAGAACAGGCCTCGAATCCTTAATTTCTGACTAATTGCCTTTGGATCAGATGCCGACAGTCTTTCCACTGACTTTCAGTGGGCTCTGGACCAAGCCATTCATGGAATATTAAGCTTTACACGGTCTGATGTGTCTCTTCTCCTGCCCATCAGCAGAGACTGTAAAAACTGATTTGCTTTTTCCATCCCAACCGGAGCAGTTTTTACAGGTTTTTCCCATTGCCTGAGACACCTGAGAGGGCAGGTTCATCTAACAGCTGAAACATGGTTTGCATTTCATTATTGCAGCATTTTCCAGGCCTCCATTTCATCCGTCTGCAGACCCATCCTTGTAAATCTTGTGAACACAAGCGCCTGGATCTGGGCTGACTTGCACCCTGAAGGATCTGGTCATTTATCTCTTCAACCAAATTTGTAATGCTAATTAGGCATAGTCACGGTGACATTTTATTTGACATTATAATAGCTTCATTAGCAGAGTTAAAAGCATTGACATGAACGTTGTTTTGCTAACTGGGCAAAAGTAAACAACACACAGAAAATATTATTCCCCTCTGACTCTTGGGGGCAAAGGCAGTGCTTGTATATATGTAAGTATATACATTTTGATAAGAAACACAAAAGAGAAAACAGGTTATGTAATTACACCGAAGAAAGTTCCACTGAAGGAAAAAAACCCTCCTGGCTTGCAGTGCCACTGTGGGGACTCACAGCTCTACAAATAGAACTCAACAGCAGCTGCGAGCAAGCTGATGCCACAGATTCAAAAACTGGGAAGACTGTTTTTTCCATGGTTGAAATTAGAAAATTTAGGCCCAAAACCCAGTTCCTTAAAGTCTCTGGACACACCTATTGCTTCCTCATTTCATGCTATGAGAAAAGGTGCTACAAAATTCTATTTTATTTTTTTGATGTCTGCTGCCTCTGCTGAAATGGGAACACTTCAAGAGGGAGTTTGTGCAGGCAGCTGACAGGCTGTGGGGAGTCCTGCCCCCCTTCCTGATCAGCTGCCGAAGTGCCCCCTCTGCACCACAGCCCAGTCCCTGCCCAGCCCACTGGCTGCTCCAGAGGGTAGGTGTGCTCCAGGTGCAGCAAAAACCTGCTCTGCCCTCAGCACTCTGCTGCTTCTGCTATGCAGACTTCTGGTTCTCTGGGGAAGAAAGTCCCAGACCTGCTCTGGACCAAAAACCAGTAAGATGATGTCATGAATTCCTCTTTTCCTTGTCTTGTCCATCTGTCTCCTTATACGTCCTTGTTTGACCAAGACCCGAATTTGAAACAGGGTTGGTCCCCACAGAAAGACTGTTTTTTCTGCAGAGGTTTTAAAAGCCCAGAGAGAAAAGCTATCTTAGACTAGCCAGAGCTATCCTGGTTCCTGCAGCAAAAGAAGCCTGGCATCCATCCAGGCAATGCTTACATGCAAATCCTAAAAATGCACTGACTGTTGATTTTAAAAATCACTATACCACAGGAGTTAGCTTAATTTAAATCTTGACTTAGTTTGTCTTGAAAATGATTTCTTTTATTAGACCAGACAGACATGACTTGAGGTCACTTTCTCTAATGCTACACAGAAATACTCCAAACTAATCTGAATATGTACAGCTCTCTACAAGGTCAAAGAGGCAATGTAAAATATGAACTTTCAGCTGCTCTTGGAAAGTAGGACCCATTATTTATCTGAATAGCCACTTATAAATTATCCTAAGTAATATTACTTCAAAAACGTCAAGGTGTCTTTGCTCCAGCAGGAAAAAAAAAAATTCCAACATTTAAAGTTTGATAAAGGACATTTCATACAGATCCAAGAGAGAGAATAGCTTTTCCTTCCCTGGAATTTGCCTTTATAGTTTTAAAAAGACACATGGTCACTTATGCAAGTAGACCAGGGGGAACCGTGTTGATTCTCCATGACATCCCATTAAAATGCAATACAATTTGGATGGGAGAAAGTAGTGGCCAGGTCCCCATCTGTGGCGCTCACTCCCCAGTGCCACAGGATTGTCATCAGTGTCCAAAAAGCCCTTGCAAACATTTGAGCAGAAGCTGCCAGGAGATGCTGTGTGCAGATGTCAGAGTGGACAAGTGAAGTGAGCAAGGTCCTGCCAGAAGGAGCAAGGAGATCATGGATGACTCCAGCCCAGACCTTTGTAATGCCGCCTCCCAGACAAACACCTTTCCTTAGGGCTGGCCTTGACCAGGCTGTTGGGTGTGTGAGCTGTGGCAGCTGCCCCACTACAACTCTTCCCACACCCGTAGAGAATACAAATCACAGTGGCTGTTCCCCTAAGAGCATCTTTTGGGTTTTCTTCTGATTGCCACTATAGGCCTGGATAGCTGGAAAATGGTGTTTAGCAGAATTTAATCCTTCCCTTAAGCAGAAACAGCACTCTACTGAATCAGAGGCCTTCAGCAGACTGTCTAGGGGTGTCTGAGTGCTTTTCTGTAGAGAAGCACCTCACAAACACTGGTGCTCTGCACATCCTGACTATCAGGCCGAAGGGATCCATTTCCAAACAGTCCCGGAGCAGGCAGCCTTGAGTTTTCTCACTTGTCTTATTCAGGCAATGCACAGGGGAGGGGGTCTTTTCCCCAGTTACTGGTTCAAGCAATTCAACTTTTGACAGCAGCAGAGCCAGAACAGCAGCAGCACGTTGAAGCAGACAGTGCAAGAACTTTGGGCTTCCTGAAATTTGTCTTCTTGCTCTTCACATCTGAGGTGTGATGGAGGAAGACTGTTGTTGTGAAGAAATTCTGGTAACACACCAGTGGTGCTGGTTTAACTTGAAGAAAACTATTTAAGCAACAACAAGGGCACTCTGTGTGTGTGTCTGCTAATGGAAGAACTGTCATTAGTCTTTTGGAGTGATTACTAACAACCCCAGATAAAAGATACAGATGTGACTGGAATAAAATGTGAGTTGGATTATCAAGAAATAAGAGTTTGAAGGCTGATAAAAAAAACCCAAACAGGGTTGTATTGAAGATCCCCAGAAGTGGCATCACAAGGTGACAGCAAAAACCTTGACACTGCCAGCACAGAACGGCACCAGGAGGTGCCAGGGCTAAAAATCACCACTCACCAGTGGTCAGCTGCTGGTCGCTAGGAGTTTACAACCTTGAGAGCTGAGTAAACCAGGATTGACACAGAGCAAAGAACAACCATCCAGTGTGTAGAATGTACCACGTACCACAAATGTGGACATAAGGTACACCTGCAAACAGATGAGGAATGGGCAAGTAGATAGATAAATAAATGCTGTAGGCATGCAGACAGCATTAACAAACACATAGAAGAGACCAAAAGTGGGAGAAACTTCCACCCTCAATATAATGCTTCTGCCTTTAGAAATCCTGGAACACAGACAACTTGCCAGTCACAACCCCCAGCCACCAAAAACACACAGACACACGTGCTCTGTCTCTCTGAAGAAGATCTGGGAACCCAGAGAATGATCTGAGAGATACAGGGACTCTGAGAATGACCTTCTGAAATGTGTTGTTACTGAGAATGAGCTGTAGCACTTGCATAATTTCCCTGCATCACTGGGACCAACAACAGCACTTTGCTAACACCGCTAGGACCTCGATTAGGCTAACAATGAATTCCTGGCTTTGCACATAGAAAGGGTTTCTAAAGCTCACATTAACTGAGGGCAATATTTGCTCCAATGCCTTGCTCTTGAGGACTGCTGCTAACACAGCACAAGAGCTGACAGAGAATTTGGCAACCAGGGCTGTAATTATGATGCACATTGCTAAGCATTGCTCCACATTGGGCTCCTCGGCACATCACCCCTGCCAGGCTCCTCAGCATAAAGGGCTCTTGAAGCAGCACTCCCATCTTTGCCCTGATACAGCAGCTTCCACCTTCCCATCAGTAAGATGGACATGCTGCAGCATACTGCTGGAAAATGCTGCTTTTTCAGAGGTACAACAGGCTGTGAGTACTCTTTCTGTATGACTTAACTTTCCTGGCAGGAGCAAAACAGTGACTGAACAAGAAGAAATTAATTCTGGAAGGAAATGTAGAATAAAAGGAGAGTGGGTATGGAGAAGACTGATTTATGTGATGTTGGTAAAAGGAGTCTGGTCCCATTTTACAAAAGCAGCTGTTGCCCTTTCTGAGATGTACCTGGTGTATGCACAACAGCACTTAATCCAATTATATTATATTCACCATTAACACCTGCAGCAGGGAATAAAGTCTGATGGAGCACCGTCTTCACTCGCCAGTGCAGTTACAGCATGGCTTGTAAGTGTTTTCAACCCTTCCTGAGCACTTGCATTCCCCATACCCTCAGCAGCTGTGCCCCCAAGAAGTTTCCTTCTTCTTCTCTACAGTTTCCTTCTTCTTCTGCCTGTCAAAGAAACACCCATGTAGAGATCCACGGAGCACCCCTGAAATGACAGCTGTATATGGCAGTACACAGCAGGGGGAATTAATGCTGACCCGTGTCCCATTCCTCAGAAAGCCAGCACCAGCTCATCATCGCATCCTCTTCTGCTGGGCCTTGCTCCAGGCATGTTTCACAGGATTAATTTTAGCTACAAGGGCATTTTGTTCTATATTGATTTTTGTGTATGAAAGAAAGCTGAGAATTAAGCTTGCAAAGCCTGATCTCTTAACTCTATTAAATGAGGCCAGGGTAGATTAAGTTAGTAGTTCATCTTTCTGAGGCTAGGCATTAAAAACATGGCTCTAAGGTGAATTCTTGGGTGTACATGGCTTGGCTTAACATCAGGATTTAAACAGCTTCACTTGAGGTTTCTTACTTAATACACCAAGGATTTAATTAGAAAGATGGGAAATTAAAAAGAAGAATTAAAATTGGCTCTCAGGGCATGGGATGAGCCGGGGGGGAAATAAAACAAACATCTCTTCCAAATACAGTCTGCATGTGATGGGAGCTGACAAAGGGGATGGGCCACTGGAATGTGCTGTCCGGAACGGACCTGAAATGCCTCTTGCTGCCCACAGCGCTGGCCAGGGTCAGAGGGTCTCATCCTGCACAAGCATCCTCAGCTCACTGGGCACCTTTCACTAATCAGGCAGCAATGCTCCTTTCCTCAGCAGGAGGCAAACCCAAATAAACTGGGAGGTGTGATGTTTGTTAGGTCCTCAGCTGCACATTTACTACATTTCAAAACAAGACAGGAATCTGAACTTTTGAAAATGCCCCTTTTGAAATGCTTCTACCCGCTGCAAATGTTTTAACCACTGCTCCCAAATTTAATTCCCAAAACTGACTTAAAACATTGTCATTAACAAAAAAACAAAAACCTGAAAGACGAGCCACCATGTAGAAGTTTCGTGGCCGTGTTTGGAAACTGCTTTTTCTGAGCATGCAAACCACAAAATCAGGCAAGATCCTGTAATCAGAAGGCGCCCACCCCCCGCCCCCAAAGGCAGAAGCATTTGAGTTTCCAATAAAGCGTTATAGCAACGACCCACAAAAGTGTGTGACTGCACAGAGCCCGTTACCAGGCACACAGGGAGAGGAGGAGGAGGAGGAGGAAGGGGCACCGGCTGGCTGTTGAATATAGAAGCTGAGCAATCCAGTTTGAGATCCCTGCCTCATCTCAGCGAGCAAATCCCACTGTAAAATGGGGATAGCCCCCTCCACAGTGCCCCGGGGGACACATCACCACCAGGCTTCTCACCCATCTTAAGGCTTACAGCAAATAAATACTTCACAGCCTTTTACACAGGCAGGGACCAGAGGGGAAAAAGGGAATAAAGAAAAAGGGGGTTAAGTAATACATCTTGGAGAATAAACAAGGCTTTGCCAGAAGCAGAATCTAAGGCTCAAATCTCCACTTCTTTGCTGTGCTAGACACAACTGCCTCAATATATAAAAATTAAGGGAAGTAACAGCCATTTGTTTTATGTGTTGTTAAATAATTTGGGCATTTGCACCATTACACTGCTCTGGTGCACTGGTCTGTCTTTGCAACATCCCACTGAGAATCACCTCATCAGGACCCCACGTCTATGGGCATTTTGGTACTGTGATTTCCTCATTAGTTTTAAGGGGATAAGCAAGTTACTAATGTTCCGCTGTATTCCAGAAGAGTCCTGGATACAGCCATGAAACAAGACTGTGCTGTAGTAGGTACCTCAGAGGGCAGAAAATGGTTTACAGCCAGTATTATGGGAAGGTTTGGGAGAATGTGTCAAAAATCACCACCCATCCCTGTCTCACCCTTGGATTTATAACGTGCAAGATCATCAAGTGAGCATTTACAGCTCCTACTTGTGACTCAATCTTCTGGGCTCATCGAAATGCCTGACAGAAAATACACAACACCTTCCCCTCCCTACTACACACAAATACTTGCACCGACTACTGCTACATAGTTTTGCTTAACTCTGCACCTATCGTGGTCATTTAGACCAAGAATGAAGTGATCACACAAAATTTGTAAAGCACAATGAAATATGAATCATACATGTTAATCCCTCCTCTGAATCATGTTTAGATTCAGTGGAGCAGTGCTAACTGAGGCTTTAAGCAATGTGTCCATCCATAAATAACTCAGCATACTGCTCTTACCAGGCAAGAGCTTTGATGGTAGGGAAGTTCAACACACTCCTAGAAAAAAAATAGTGAGAAGCAGGTGGACAAGCTGTTGAGACAGAATTAAATACCAATTTAACTTCTTTGTAAACAAAGTTCTTCACCCTACCTATTTATGTAAAAACTTATGTGTACTGATACCTTACGTTGCTTGAGGGGGAAAAGGAAAAAAACTGCTGTGGCAGGTTAACAGGGGTTGGCCTTGTTTATGAGAAAATAATGAAAGTAACAGTAACAACTTAATAGCCTGGATGTTGCTGATGGGAAGAATGTTTTGCAGCATGGAAATTATGAGAAAGGCCTACAAAATCTAGTTTTGATACTGGTTTTATCTTCTCTGTTGCAATTCCTTTAAATTTCCACTGCCTCCATATCCTCCCATTATAAAATCTTATAATCTCCCTTAAAAATTACTGTATCTCCTCTTTAGAATTATATAGGGTTTGCAAAACTCTGTGACAGCTGAAAAGTCACTACACTCACTGCAGAGCACCAATTACTCAAGCACGTTGGGCATTTAGTTAATTTATTAAGAGCTTTAGGATCTGCTTGGGCTGCACATTTCTGTGACTCAAAAGGCTCCCAAGCATTCTGATCCAAATGAACCAATAAACTCTTGTCTGTGCTTGAGCTTCCTACAAACATACAAGATCTTTCCTCCTCATGGCTCAGCTCTCCCCACCCTGATCCATTGGGATGATGCCTATGGATGCTACGATCTCTACAGGTCAGCTTTTTTGACCCCGAAGACAGCTAAAGAGCTATTGCAGCTGCCAAAGAGGCTCTCAGCTCTCAGAAATGAACTCTATGAATCTTTTGATGCACTTGGGGAGCCAGTGGTCTGGTCTGTGGGTCTTCCGGGTGAGGCTGGGGCAAACAGCATCTTTAGTTGCATCGCTGAAAATCTGAGAGCATCAGATGTATTAATGGATCCGCCTGCGTAGCCTGCCCTCCTCTGCACTTACAAACTTGTAAGTTAACTCACAAGTGACTTAGAAACTCTAAAAACACAGCAGCTGTGACTCCTCTTAAACATCTCCTCAGTCATCAGAGCCACCATCCCTCTGACAGCTTCGCCAGTCCGGTGTTACCAAGACTAATTAACACAGTCAAGTCTAGCACTACCAGTTCTACAGGCTAGAAGAAATAATGACATTCATGAATTTAGCAAACGAGACAGAAGTTATGAATTTAATGATCTGGGAGCCAGTGTTGAGTTATGCAAAACACACTGAGTTAGGTATTCACAAAATTGCTCCAGCGTAATTGTCAGCACGTGGATTGTTTGCAAACAGCTTGCACAAACTACTTAGTGTTAATCATTTGTTCCGTGACATAGTTAGTCATGCACTATTTCTGCTCCTTGAGTGGGTGATTGTATCCTCCTGAAGGAGAGGGTAAGAACCAGTGAAAATGAGGCGCGCCCCGGGAGTTCAGCACAGATAAGCGCCTTCCACAGAATACGGGAGCGTCACGTCTCACTAATCTCTGCAAGATGTTTGCGTCTCTCCATCCCCATGCAAATAATCCACGATGACTCTGCACAGTCTGGTGAACCAAAGCCTGGGGACGAGGAATTCGCGCCGACTATTTCTGGCACCGTGATTCTTTTTAACACTCGGAACAAGGGGGAGTGTTGCAGAGGAGTATCCAATTCCCCCAGACAACCTGAGAGGAAGGGATGACAGATCGCCGCTCCGAAGAGTTTGGCAAGAACATCCAAACTGCTGTCTCTCTCTGCAGGAAACGGTGCTGCTTCAAGGGAAGAGAACCTCCAGCAAAAACAGTCACAAAAAAAAGTATCTTCCCTGAAGACACAGGAATATTGGGATTTTTTTTCTTTCCACATTTCAGTTTTCATTGTTTACGTGATGTTAGCACTTGAATGCAAGTCTTGGTCAGTCTAAGATACAGAATCCTAGAATGGGATTGGAAGGGACCTTAAGGACCATCTGATTCCGACCTCCTGCCAAGGGCAGGGACACCTTCCATTAGACCAGCTTGCTACAAGCGCTGTCCAGCCTGGCCTTGAGCAGTTCCAGGGATGGGGAATGTATTACAGTTACTACAGCAATGTGCAGAATTATACTTCCACACACTTCAGTGACCTGGGGTGGAACTAAAGGAGGTGAAAAACTATAGGCTGAGCTGAATTTTGTTGCAATAAAGCTTTGATACCCCAGAAGTGCTCCGTGAGGTACCTGGCAAACTGGAGTGAAACAGTCAGCCAGCAGTGAGAATACAAACAAAAAAGGGAGACTCACAGAAACCAAGATCTTCTGTTAAAGGTTTGCTTGTCTTTTCTGGAAGGTAAGCAACCTCTGGAGAGCCCTCTTCAAGTGGCTGGGGATTTTATGCACACGTGAGCATACTGATTGACACACATATGGACTTTAAAACCAGGGCAGGGGTGGCCAGGCAAAGAGGTGTGAGGACCAAAACTCATGAAACGTAGGGATGCCACAGCATGACACAACATTTCCAGTGGCAGCCACATCATTGTCACGTTGGGCAGTCATTGTTTACAGACAGGCAACGTGTCATGGGTAATTCTGACATCCCCTGACAACTTTTAATCCTCCAGAGGAGACTTCTGACAAAGCACAGAAATACATTTGGACTTCTTCATGCCTGGACTGGTAGACCAGCAGCTATTCAAGTACTCAGCCCAGTGTATTTTCCTGTGGTTTTAACTGTGTTGAAGAGAACTGAATTTCCCATCTGAGTCCCCTGTTCAGTGGTCAGACTGCAGACTCATTTCTCCTGCTCTTACTGACAATAATAAGCCATTTTGCTGCTTATTATTCTCCAATAAAATTGTAATAATTTTGTATGACTCTCGGAGGACATGCATTTGCTTTCATAGTGCTGGCATAATATGGATCCACAAAAAGATGGATTGTCTGAATTATTCTCGATCGCAGTGAATGGCTTTCTACAGGTTTTTAAGCAAAGCGGGAACTCTCTGGTGAAAATAACTCAAATTCAGGTAAAATTAAAGGTTAGAGTTGACACAAGTCTAAAGTTTGCTTATGAATATATTTTTAGTATCACAGCAACAAACCACAGATCCTGTTGGACTAGTTCCTCATTCAAAGCAAAACAAAACCACACTTAAATGAAGTCTGAATACATTTTTTGGTTTTGTTTTTTTTTTTTTAATTATGTCAAATGCATCAGAAACAGCATGCAGGCACTCACACAACTTTAAAAATTCACTTCAGCTGTTCTTGTTCTTGATCTTGTTCTCCTCAACATGAGCATTCTCCCCTTTTCATGAACATTTCAGTAATCAAATTATACTAGGACAAATGCTCGTAGAAAATGCACAGCAAAACCAAACACTTGGGAGTATTTTCAAGTTCCAAATTCCACATATTTCTCCAATTCCTGTGTTTATTGGACTGGGAAAAAAACCAAAATCATGGGCTTGGTTAAACAACCAGAACTGTATCTCAAACTGGTCCTTACTTAAAGCCAGTGAAGTAAAAGGAAGTGCTCTCATACATGTTTTGGAAGGCTCTGGGATGCTGCCATTCCTTTGTTCTGGCTTGTTCCAGAAATTTCAGGTGGTTTTCAGGCAGAAAAAAAAAAAAAAAGTCTCTGATTATCAGATGTATTATTCACTGTGAATTCTCACTTCATTTTCCTCTTAAAGTGCAGCTCTGGGGAGGAATACAAGGGCACCATGAGCTGGGCAGCAAGCTCCCATTCCCTGTCAAACAGAGCATCTCTCTTCTGCTAATCATGTGGCACTGCTGCATCCCACCGCAGGTCTAAATTTGCCACTTATGAACCTGTAAGGGCTGTGAACACCCCAGGAGGACATCGTGGCACAGCTCACTTCCACATCACTGCATGTTACATATTTATATGCACTGTCAAAATGGTGGGAAGATATGAAACTGTGTTTCACTGGAATCTAGCAGGCTGAGCTATTTATAAATAAGTGCCTTATTTTTGGTGCTCTTCAGTGCAGATGAACAGTGAGTGATGAGCAATTTATGTTGCTGATCATTTGTATCACAATAGAGCCTTGCAGTCTTTTTCTGCAGTTTATAGACTCTGCAAGTTAAGGATCTGTAGTATCCTACAGGGGAAGACAGGACCTCAGAGCAAAGACCAAGGGGCACAATAAAGAAAGGATGAAATGAGCATGCCACATTGAAAATGGAAGAGTAGATAGGTAACACAGGATCTGAAAAAATATTTGAGCATTCCTGGGTATTCTGGACATCAATATCCAAAACAGACCCATCACCCATCTCTCTCTCTTAAAACAAACTCTTAGTGTGAAGGAATCCTTTCCCAAGGGTATTCCACACTAAGGGATTTTCCATTTAAACAACAGAAGATAACATTAAACAAAATATGGCATAATGAACATGAAATAAAAGTCATTAGAAGGATGACACGCTCTGAAGAAATCTTAGGGGTATAACTGGAGTGAAAAAGCAGGTTTTAATTAACAAGCTTGTAAGCACCCTGTACTATGTAAATAATTCATGTGTATAAAAAGATGATCATAAGGATGACTGAATAATCATCATTTTGGCTTCCCTGTGTTGCCTGCTGGTGCAAGATTCCTAATCAGATGCCACAGGAGTATTGTTAACCATACCAGCCTATCCAGGCTATTTCTATACTGACATTGTGATAGGAACTTTTAAAGAGGTGATTAAGAGGTGCTTTTTCTCTCCCCAGAACCTCTGAGGAAGAAACACTGATGTTTACCATGTTTTACCATTTCTCTGGTCATGAGCTCCGCAGCAGACACTTTCACAGATCACAGAATCACAGAATGATTTGGGTGGGGAGTGACCTTAAAACCATCCCATTCCAACCATCTGCCATGGGCAGGGACACCTTCCACCAGACCAGGTTGCTCAGAGCTCCATCCAACCTGGCCTTCAGCACTTCCAGGGATAGAAGATGAGACATCTGAAATTCTCATGCCTCGATGCTTAAACAAAAAATACCACTGCTTTTTGCTTTAACTACTTACCTGTGTTTGCCTCAAGGCTGTCAGTGGGTGTGTATTTGTCCCCTTGCAGCTCTATAGTCTATCACCTATCACACACAAAATTTAAGCAGAGGAAACCCAGGCACATAAACCCTGCACCTTGTTGCCCTTCCAAGGCGGGGGTAAAATCAGCACTATGGTATTAGCATACTACATGTGTGTCAAAACACTGTAAATCACAGTGAAAACACTTCCAGTACACTCTCAAAGGAGGGCAGCTCCAAATAAAGGTCAGATCTGTTTTTCTCACTTTCGATACTTACATTGGGTACAGAAAATTCTTAAAAACAACTGCTGTCCTACAGAAAGCAGTTACATATGAGTGAATCTTACATGCTCAGAAAGTGATAAATACTTATGCTTTCACCTAAAATAGCACCGGAAAACTATCAAACTGTGAACTCAATGATACTGACTTTTCATCTGATTTGCAAAATAAAAAAATCTTTTTAAGCCAGTTTGAGTGAGTACACTATTAAAATGAGTGTAATGCAACTGCTTTATCAGTAGCATCATTGAGAGAGGCTGGTGCATAATTCAACTGCTCTTTCTGGTTATTATTTGCTATGTCTAATAGTTCTTCCTTTGCAACAAACGCAAAACTTCATTTTTAAAATCTCAGTTGATGCTTGAAGATCTATCTTGTCTTTTAACTCAGTCTTAAGTTAGAAAGTCTTGTAAAATGTAGTATGAACAGCATGGGCAATCATTTCCTTCACAGTCTTAAAGAAGCTGGAAGTGGGATAGCATGCCTTCAGGGAAATACTAAGAATTTAAAATATGCCTGTGCAGCACATTCATAGATTTTTATAATCCATTTCAAATACTTTCCACATTGTAAAACAGGCTTTGGAAACTATCATCACAGATGAAAGCTGGTGGAGAAAGAGTAATAAAAATACTGTAGAAAGAGAAGGAAAAAATGGTGCCTGCTTCTTCTGAGCTCCCCAACATTTGATTTTTCCTGTGTAATAATAAGAATCGAATGATCACAGTAATTTTCCCATTTACTGTGGTTTAGTGTCAGCTGAAGGTGCACCTGTGCCCGCCTCCACTCCTCCACCCCTCCATCTGCAGCCTGCAGCCACCCAGGCCGAAACATTTCAGATAAAAGTTAATTATCCAGCACTAACACTGCACACCAGACCTTTCCAAACCGCTGCCAACTGGAAACTTTCCCGTCGGCTTCTGAGGGCTCTCCCAGCTCACCATTCCTGCAGCAGGGAGCATCTGAGAGGTTCAGCATCATCTCCCCACTCACTGATAGGGCACTGATAGCTCACAGAGGCACGGGGGTGGCTGCCTGGCATGGGGCTGGCAGCTGCTCTCTGCTTGTACCAACAAGGGATTTCTGTGCTCCAGGGATGCAAGACGCTCATCAGTGGCTGCATGGACCTACGCTGCAGGGAAATGACACACAGAGCTCAGGTCTGAGTGGCAAAGATGCTCTGGAACCCTCTCTGCAGCCAAATCCAAGTCTCAAGGCCAGCTGCACACAAAATTTGGTTGCAATGCCCCACAAAGGGAGCACGTAATTTAACAATGACTGTGGTATGCCTGTCTCAGTTCTTCATGGAGCTGTCCATGATTACCAAGAGCGATGTTATCAGCTTGCTGTGACAGCTGCAAAGCACTTGGGGCCAGGCTGAGAACTTCTGAGTCACACTGATGAGGAGCCCTTGAACAAGCAGCTTTGCTTGAGTGTGACTCCCTTAATAAATGAATCATCTATCAGTGCTGCCTACTCAAGTTTAAATCCTTCTCCCAGTTCTCCTGCTACTTCCACCATCTGCACATCCTTTCCCTGTGGTGGTGAGAGCCAATTTGGCTGATTGACAGGGTTTTGGGGAAAATGTGGAGTCTTTCAGGCCCAGACCAGAAGTAAAGAACAGTTGCTAATGTCCCAAATGTCAACCTCAAAGTTCCTGTGCCTGAACCTGCTCCCATTTATTAGGAAATCTCTTCTGGGTACTTACTAGTATGATGCTACATGCATCCCAGTAACCTGGTGCTCTGAAATCCTAACCAGAACATGTCTGACCCGGGGTCCCAGAGCATCACAAGGGAGTCTGACCACAGTTCTCAGCATCAAGTTTGAAAAAAGACTTCCATTAATCACAGCCAACCACACCAAGGCCTCACACCCTTTGCAAGACGTCCCTCTGGCAACAGCAATAAACCACTATCTGCCTTTGACATAATCCTTGTTCCCATCACTGCTTCCTAGAGGCTGGCCTCATTGGTTTCCTGAGAAGTCTGCAGGGAAGACAGTGCATTTTGAGGGGGAAAAATGCTTTTTTGGGCAAGCATTACTCACTGGAAGTAACTGTCCTTAGCCAGGGATCAAGACAGCCCTGTGAATTCAACCCTGGCTTGGGCAAGCCATTCTTCCCTGTGCTTGGTGATCTCAGCTCTTTGTCCAGTGCTTTCCCACAAAATTCAGTTCCCTTGTTTTGTGCTGCTAGAACCACAAAAAGTAAAGAGATAGGGAAGAGCGCCTCTTCTTCCTCTTCTCAGTTCAGCTTGTTTTCTCCTTCTCTCCCCCTGCGTCACTGACACGTGATGTTTCCGGTTTTCTTGCTTCCTTTTCTTGTTTTCTTCCTCCTCTTTTCTCTGGATGCTTTCAGCTCTTCAGAGCAAACTCTGCAATGCACAGCTATTTGTATTGCAGTGAGATCTGGCGCACTCTCTCACTCAATCAAATTGGGAAGACAACCCTTCCACTCTTTGAAAGCCCTTCAGTAAGATCTACAGAAACATGAGTTTGTAGTCTGAGGCTTTGTTGGAAAGCAGGTTTAGGTTTTTAAAAGAAACTGCTTTTCCCAGTTTTCTGCTGATTACAATAAATACATAAATTCTAGGCATGTTATGCCTGGTTTTCTTTCATATTTAAAAATTACTTGGAAATCAAGAGAGGGAAATAATAGAACACAAGTCAAACATTTTATTTCAGGGCATAAAACTGTAACTAGATCCAGCACAGCCTGAAGTCCTAACACTATGTGTTTTCAGTATTTCATGGGTTTAAATAGTAAACAATTTATCAAATATACCCTACATAAGAACTTTTGTAGGTAGTCTTCGAATTTAATCAAAAGCAATAACTTGAATAACACATCACAAGATCCTTTCTTTTCTATACTTTGACTTCCATTTTTGTGGAAAGACAGGGTACTTTCTCTGGCTTTCGTGGACAAAGTCTTGTGGGAAATTATACTGAACACTCCAAGTTTTCTTTGTTAACAATCTGTTCAGTACAGTAACTTATGTACTCATATAGAATCTGACAGCATGTTGTCTTTAAATTTGTCTTTTCTAAGACAAATTATAATTTTTACTTAGTGGATTAAGCCAAGTATTCTTTGATGTTTCTTCTGATAATGCCTGTCCTTCAGCAAAGTAATAATCAATGATTTAATGCTGTCATGTTTTAATCACTCATCACTGACAGGAGTTTGTGCAGTGTGTTATGAAAGACCTAGTAGCGAGAAAGACATTGTTTTGTGAACACCAAGAATAGAAAAAAAAAAGCCAAACCCAAAATAAACATCAATGTGTGGCTTACTGAATTTGATGTTAACTCAGCTTTTCTGCATCAGAGAATCAGCATGGGACGAGGAATGAGAAAATCTTGTTACTGGCCAGCTCTGAACGAGTATTATCCCAGCCGAGTTCTGGCTCTTTCTGTCTCCAAGGGACTTCAAAATTAAGGATCCAGAGGAGAGAACTGAAGTAAAAACATTGTCACCACTTTGCTGCACTCTGAAAATGGATTTTCTGCAGCTGGGATTAACTGAATCCTCCTTAAACTCTCTAACTCCCATAAAGAGAGTGGTTTGGGGTTTTTTCCCCTTTCTTTGTTACATGCAAAGATTTTTGATAGAGGAACTATCACTGAGGTCTCTGGCTGAAAGAGAAGCGGCTGGGCATTTGTTTGCACATCCTCTCGATTTCTGCCCTTGATTCCTCTCAAGGCCCCTCTCACAAACCCTCTCGAAGTGCACAAAAGGCATGTGCCACACTGTTTACCAGTCTGAGGTGAGGAGGGTTGGTGACCACGGGGAAAGACTGAACACATATTCCTCACCTACCCAGGAACCAGCACAAGCTTCCAGCATCTGGACTAAGCCAGATTAGCAAAACCAGTTTGAATGACCAGAACCTGCAGCCAAGCGTGTGTGTTGCATTTTCTCCTCAGAAAATGGAATTATTAAAACTTTCTCCCCCAGCCAGCCAAAACCATTTTTTCTGCAAAAATGAAATTCTGGCTCCAAGGGGGAAAGAAAAAAGTGTCTCTGGGCATTTAGCTGGGCAGAAGCTTTCCCACATCTCCATCCCTTTGCTGTAATTTCTGCCTGCCCCCACTGGTGCAATGCACAGTCAGTGTCTTGCAGGTCAGTATGACTTCTGAGGACACTGTATTCACAGTGGTATTCCTGTCTACTTCCAAAAAGACCTATAATTCCTCACCCAGAGTGCTTTGATATATGTATCTATAAATTAGGAAGCTGTTAAAAAAACCCCCAAAACCTTAATTCCTTTAAAAACAAGTGAAAAAGTTAAATGTTTATAGGCAGTTTCTTTTTACAGCATCTGTTCTGAGGCTGAGCTTGCTATTTCACTGGAAAATTCAGTTTAACCTGGAACTCTGATTAGGTTTATTTATTCTTTTGACCCCTTTTGAAGTCATAGCAGTAATCAGTAGCACTGCAGTTTCAGTTCCTCGGGAAACCAGGTAAAGGACAGACTGGCTGGGACTGATGATTTGCAATTACCTTATTCCGTTTAGTTGCTTTGAAAAGATTCCCTTTCATGTTAGCAGACATCAGAGGTGCTGATTTATCTGAAGCCCACTAAAAATACTCTTTTAAATGCAGAGAACACTGCTGCAAACATGACCTCCCCTGTGTTTCTGATACTATCACCAACAAAATGGATATTATGGGCTATTCTTCCCAGACTCAGCTCTGAGCTGTACTACTAGAAGCAATATCACTGTATTTATTTACGGTTCATGTTCCCTGGATCTTTTCCTTGTCCCATCCCTGGGAAAATTATTAATGATGTTGGCAATATTGGAATCAAAAAATAAAATGCTTCTCCTGATACAAACATACATAAGGTGACAAGCCTTGCCTCAGTGGCATCAGTGCTTGTGAGCTGCTGTCTCCAAAATAATGAGCTGTCAAAGCTTCACTGCAATTTGCATTTGTGTGAGTAGTAAAGAAATCCAGTGGTTTTTCTGCTTGCTGAATGACAGTGTTAAATTGTTGCTTTTGCTTACTGAGTGTGAAAATTTACTGAAATGACAGTAAAGTGGGAAGAGTAAACAGCATTTTTTCAGGTTGCAACAGCACTTGGATTTACTGTTAGCATACGTTAGTAATTAAATTACAGATGTAAAATGAAAAAAGTGTGTCACATTTCACTCTGTGTAGTCTCCCCTGAAGCCAGCATACTCCTGAACCTCCAGAATAAGCTGTTGCATGTGGGAGAACAAGTGTTGTACCACACCTTGTGATGGCTGTTGTCTTGTGATTGTTAATGTCATGGGGAAAGACTCCTTGCTCTCTTTATTTTTTTTTTTTTTGCTTCAGAGTGGTAGAATTTAATGAGAAATTGATTTTTAAACATGCTTGAACAACCACAAAACTTTTGAAAATGCAGTCTAGGTATCTTACATGGCTGTAGTTGTCCATCTGTGACACTGTGGAATTTCCTCCAATATTACACATCTGAAGTATTACTGTCATCATATTGAAATGTATTTCAGCTCTGGATCTTTATCTTCCCTTTCACTCTAAGCATTGCTTTTTGTCATGTTAGGGAAGATTTGCTCAAAGATCAACGTGCTTTTCAATTACAGTGAGTATTTGCCTATTACAAACTTCTGCATGAAGTAATAACATTAACATTCAGCAGCAGTACAAGACATTGCATGTGTATCTTCTTGTCCTGGTGTAGTGTGGAAAATGGGACCTTGCTAGACATTACTACCTTAAAACCACCCTAATGAAAGATTTGAATGCTGAGGAGAAGCAGTATGAGACAGCATCTAGTGAACATTGGGTTTGTTGTGTTTGCTGTGGTCTTCACATGCACACAGTGCAAAATGCTCTCCAGGGGCAAACAAGTTTTGGGTCTGCTTCTGTCCCTGCCTGGAAGAAAGATACCTGCAGGCACTCCCAAGGGTGTGCTGCAGCGGTTTTGTGGGAGGGAAGATGCTCTGTCCAAGCATCAGTAGGAAGGGTGACTCCAGGGGTGCCAGTTCAGAAGCAGGGTTAGGTATCAGTCTTTTCTTCTCTGAAAATCTGCATCCTGGGCCTACCAGCAAGATCTGCCTCGTCTACAATAATGCCATTTACAATTGCCTCCTCTAAGATGGCCAGTCAGCAGAAGAGGCCAGCCTGTAGCTCCAGGTCTGTAGAGTCAGGAAGGTGACAGGTCTGTGGCGTGTTCATTTCATGTCAGTGCTGGCATGGGACTGTGAACAACAAAAAATCCCTGCCTGCAACAGAGACTGCTGAGGCCAACAACTCCAGGGACTCCAGGGTCCAATATGCTGTTGGAAATCCTGCATCTCTAGGAAGTATGCAAGGTAAGGCTGCTGTAGCACTGCCTCCAGCGTTAGCCTTAAAATGGTAGGTATTAAGTGAAAGTATGGAAAAAACAGTGTTCAGAAAGACGTCAGCTCCCCCAAGACAATCTTGAGGGACTAATACGCTTGTATTACCTGCTGGCCTTTGAGTAAGACTGAGATTTTTTTTTTTTAATCCATAGAGCCTTGAAATTTTTTTTCTAGCTCAGCCCAGAGAAAAACAGAGTCTGTTCAGCACAGGTTCAGTGCCAGGCATTGGTTTCACTGTCACTGAAGACAATGACAGTTAAAGTCTGCTTAAGAACAAAGTCCTGATTTGGACAGACTGATCCCCTGGGCTCCCCGCTGAGAACAATTTGAAAGTTAAGCAGGAGCTTTGAAGTCCGTGGAAAGCAGCAATGAAATCTAACCTTGAGCTGCATGTGTTGAACACATCTTGTGAACTCAGGCAGCTTTGGGTGAACTTAGACCCTTCTCTGAGATGGAAGATAAAATAATTCTAACAGCCAGAGCAAGGAAATACTGTGTTCAGGATTTGGCCCTCGGGGAGCTTTGGGTGTTGACTCCAGCACCATTGTGACTGCAGCTGCAAGGGTGGTAGAAGTAACAGCAAACTTTGATGCTAATGGCACCATCAGTAACAGAATCCAGCAGCACTGATTACTCCCGAGTTTCTGCTTAAATCTAGAGAGACCTGGGTTAGGTGGGTTTTGCTGAGGTAGAAAAACCTAGCTGAATGAAAAGGGGCTACAAGAGAGCTGGATTGGGGATGTTGACAAAGGCACAGAGCGACAGGATGAGGGGCAGCAGCTTCAAACTACCAGAGGGCAGGGTTAGACAGGATATTGGGAAGAAATCCTTGACTCTGAGGGTGATGAAGCCCTGGCTCAGGATGCCCAGAGAAGCTGTGGCTGCCCCATTGCTGGAGGTGCTCAAGGCTGGGCTGGATGAGGCTTGGAGCAGCCAGGTCTGGTGGAAGATGTCCCTGCCCAGGGCAGAGGGTTGGAAGGAGATCATCTTTAAGGTCCCTTCCAACCCCAACCGTTCTGTGATTCAGACCAGCATACAGCAGTCACAGCTTCAGTAACAGACCAGGAGCTACCTGACAGAGACTTTCTTTCTCTACCTTTTCTGTCACAATTCAAACACATAAAAACTGAAAAAAAACCCCAAGCCCACAGAAATTCAACAGTGATCCAGGCTGTGGTTGATATTTCCTTCTGCAAAGCAAATTCACTTGGCAATCTTTTTTTCTGATTACATTTTGAGAGCAAAGTTGAGCTACCTCTTTTTATATAAAACAACCATTTATCCTGTACTTTTAAAAGGCAGCTTGTACCGTTTTACTTATGACTTCCCTTGCACAGGCCTTACAGAATACAGCGTTTTCTTCCAATCCTTTTACCTGAAGATGACTCTAGCATCAAACACAAAGTTGCAAAATACTATCACCTCTCTCCAGAGTGTGTAACGCTAAGTTGCCATCTTCGTGTGATAGAAAGTTTAGCTCCCGATGCTACTTCTACCTGTGCCTAAGACTGTCAAACACAAAAAATTCCGTTTCTACTATTTTAGCTACACAATCAAACAAACAGTCAGGCCAGGCTGCAGTTTCCACTACTTTAGTTAGGCAACTGGAATTAGCAAAAATCTGATCTAGTAGCGACGCATGAACTACAAGGACAGAAAATCCTGGCGCTTTAGCTCAGCTCGATGCAAAGTCAAGTTACACTGAACAACTTCCCTGAGAAGTGTCACCTGGCGAACAACCTCCAGTGCCCATACACGGACCACAGCACTGGGACCAATAACAAATACACACTCTGAAAGCCGTTTGGGGTTTTTTGGTTTGCCT
>VWZW01013749.1:165796-224154 GCA_013397115.1 Edolisoma coerulescens | reverse complement strand
GCATTAAGTTTGAAAACCTTCACGTTGCTGTGGTGGATCATCAGCGCACTGGCTGCTACAGACTTACTGTGGGATGGTGATCCCTGAAGGAACCAGGGAAGGGCCAAGGCTGATTATCTGCACCACACGCTGTGTTCATTCTGTGTTATCTTTGCAGATGGAGATCTGCATAGCTGACATCAGGAAAGGCTGAGCTGGCTGTGGGGGGGAGGTCCCGTGAAGATAAAATGTGAAGAACAGGACAAGGTTGCGCGGCTGAAACTTTGAAGGACAGCACAGCCAAAAAATGACTTTTGCCTGTCATTTAAAATTCACATCCCTGCATATGCTAATAAGCTTAATAAAGTATGTGCTAGCACATATATGACTATATGACTGAACTCTCCACCTTGGTCCTGCTTTATGCAAGAGGGAGGGGGAGGTTAAGTTTGGGATGTGTATCAGGAGGGTAGAAATTTCACCAAGTTAGGCGGAAGACCCAAAAAACCAGATGGAGACAGATGACTCTGCTCTCCCTTCTCTCCGGTGAGGACATCTTCTTGGTAAGCTTCTGTGTAGGATTACTATTACCCAGGTTAACACAGTATTACAGTTTTTATTAGAGTTCTCTCACAGCTGGAGCATTCATCCATGGCAATTCTGAATCTGTTATTTCTGTTCTTTCAATAAACAGCACTATTTATGAATCTGTGATCATGACTGTTCCTACTGAACGTGACCAGGCTGATGGTGCCGAATTGCTTCTAACCAGAACTGAAACCCAGGCACACCCAGCCCCTCTGATCTGCAAGGGGGTTTATTTTCTGCCAAAATTCCTACACTTAGTGCCTGCAAATACCCTTCTGTGGGCAGGCCTGATGTCAAATCCAAACAACTGCTATGATGTCAAATGAATTTTCAGCAGTGAGGGCTGTGTGTTACTTTACTGCCTCACAAGAGAGGCTGAGAGTTCTTGCTACCTGAACAAAACTCCCACTTTGTTTCTTTTGGCAGTATAAATCCAGACAGACAGATCCTGTCAGAGAATGCTCAAGGAGTGAGTGAGGAACCTGAAACATGCAGTCAACCACTTTGTCTCTGTGGTCCCTTTTGGATAGAAGAGCAGCAGGGGACCTTGTAAAGTTGACAGGAAGTGGCACAGAGCCCACCACCCCCTCTGGCTTTGATAGTCTCCTCTCTAAACTAATGCTACCACGGGAAAACCTCAAGACATTCCAAGTACCTACAAATTAAAAAGAAAATAAAGAGTGTCACTAGTACTCAGTCACAGTTTCTTTCTACCACTGGGACTGACTAAAGGTCCCTAAAGGAGACATAAATATACTCTGTAAGTCCTGTTTCCAGTGCCAGGATGAGGGAGGAAGGGTTCAGCTGCACGTGACCTTCAGCTGCTGTTCTCTCTGTCAGTGTGAGTGATCCAGTCGACTGTTTTTATATCTCCCTGTCTGAGGTAGCAGTGTATATTTTTCTAAACAAGTAGCTGCAAAACCCTTATGAGATCCCCACTTGCCACATATTTTTTTTGTGCCATGTGTTTTCATTTTGACACTTAGTCATGTTTTCCCCCTTGCCAGTCCTTTTTAATACTCACTGTTGTTCTCATCTTGGAGATACATTAATCCTGGCCAGTAGGACAACTGGAAGAGAAGCTCTGCAGAGACCTGGTTGATAAATAAGCATCTGGCTTAGTACCTTGATCCTCTACCTGAAGTTTCTGCCACTGCCTATAGTTGTTTGTATTTTTAAGTCCATTCCATTCTGTCATATCTTCTGTCTTGTTTATTCATGTGACAGTGATGGAAAAAATTCCAGTAGATAGGATTGGTCACAGCACTTTTTACAGCATCGTGATGGGTGGCACAGAGAACCTTTAGAAGATCCTGGTCTTAGGCGGATGGTGATCTGGGAATCCAGGAGTTGCTTGGATGTGAAGGCTCTCTCTTGTGGAACCAACTGTAAAGGAAAGAGCTGTCTGGCTACTCCAGACCTGAAGGTACAGCAAAGATCTGGCCAGAGCCCTGCCAAAAAAGCACCAGCTTTATGCCAGAAAAGCGCTATCCCAATATCCACAGCGAGCTGTTGAAGAAGAGAAGCCATTCCCACTGCTCATTCCCTGAGCTGGCATGCCCTGATCCAGAGCATGGAACTGGTTCCTGGAGTGGAATGCTCTTTATTCAGTTCCATGGAACTAGAATGGTGTGCTCATGTGATTGTGTGTCTTCGCTGTGAATACATCGGCTTTTTAGCTGCATTTTTTCATCAGGCAGGCACACAAAATAAAGATTGCTTCCCCAATTGCTGTTCCAGTAGGAGAGCCCCTATCATGGCTCTGCTCAGGACATCCCTCAAGAAAACAGGATGCCATTCCATGGACTTTTGTAGGACCAGGCTGGATTTAACGCAGCTTTGCCTGTATGTATTTGCTTCTTTATTCCAAGATGACAGTTTTAGTGCGTGTGAAAATTCAGGGAGGTGGGAAGAGAAAAAAAAGAAAAAAAAATCTGTTTTGAAGTCAGTGTCAAAATTGTTACCAGCATCAATGTCATTTGAGTAGTGAGGTCAGATAAACACCTCACAGAGCAAACACAGAGTTTTGAAAAAAATATCAATACTGCTTTGCTGGCATCGTGGTGCCTCTGCATTATATCTCCCCCCCGCCCCGAATTCTGCGGCAAATATAAAATTATTACAGGCAGTGTGCAACCCTCTCACTGCTTTGGTTGGCTTCAAAAGGCCACTTGGTGTAAACACTCAATAAAGATGGATAAAGACTGTTTAACTTTCAGGGAAAGGCTTCAATTTTCACAAGGTTAGGAGGGCACCCCAATGCTGCATCACTCTGGCAGGATCACAGACTTCTCACTGTTTGTCCCCTCCTGCTCCCTCTGGCTTAGAGATGGGGGTAAAAGGGGAGGGGGGAGGAGTACAAAATCACAGGCCCTTATCAAAGTTGAATTATAAGAATGGTGAAAAAAACCCCAGAAAAACACTGAACAAGCAAGCTAAGGGAAAGGCCACAACAGCATGTATTTAAGAAATAATTCACCCAATTTGTCCAGCTAAACAATTCTGTCAAGTTTACTGAGGGCTGCAAAATTGGCAAATTGCCTCATCTCCTCTGAGAAGCGTGGAGGCAACCTGGGCTTAACCCTTCTGTTTGCTGCTTTAGAAACTCGCTTTGTAAACCCTTCCTCAAATCAACTGGGGTGGCCTTACCCAAAGTACTGGCTTTAAAGAGGATTTCTGGTACAAGCAAAATGGATTTGGGCAGGAGTAAGCTGCATTCTTAAAAGTCTGTGGGCTTGGCCATGCCTCTGGGCACTGTCTGGAGCCGCACAGCAGAAAATGCAGCTTGCCAGGGGTGCCACCCTGAAAGAGATGTGAGTCCCTGTGAGGATCAAGACCTCGTGCAGAGCTCCCTCCCAGCCACCCAACAGCAGGAAATACCTCCTTGAACCCAGTGTGTCCTTTCTGGCCTCCAGCCAATTGTGGTACCCACACCTGTGGATTGAGTCCTATGTGGTTGTGATATAGAGGAGCAGGCTGCTGATCTCTCCAATAACTTGCTTTGTCTGCTGTGGTCTAGATTATAACTGAATCCCCTTCAAAATGGTATCAAAAAAACCCCATATATGACAAAGAAAATGTCTTAGAAGGGCAAATAATTCTGAAGTTTGGCAGGATTAGGCTCACATAGGAGATTACGCTGGCAGAAGGCAAATGTCTGTAAAATGCTGACACATGAGATAAAGTACAAGTGAGAATGGCATTCACCCAAGGTTGTGGTTTTAGGAGGAAATAAATGAACTGGATATGTGGCTTTTGTTCCAGGGAGCCTTTAAATAATGTGATGCTGGATGCTCTCCTGGTAAGGTGGTGCAGGAGAAGCAATAGTCCAACCAGACACGTACATATGACAAATGGTTTTTGTCATACTCCAGAAGCAACTTAAGAACTGAAGAATTTACACAGTCTGCCCAATGAAAATGGAGCCTGATCTTTATAAAGTCTATTTTGGAAAATGCAAGTCCCCTTTAACAGCACACTCACAGAATTCCCAAGCACAAATGCCAGTGTCACATTTTTCCTGTTGTGAAAGTGGGCTCTTGGAGCAAGCTCAGGTATTTTTAACATGGTGCTGGATAGCAGAGGATAGGTATATCATGTGAAAAGAAAGAACAGAGACAGCTCAGGCTTTGTGATGTAATCCTGGGCTTTGAAATTGTGATGGTGCTTTCCAGCTCTGTTACACACCCCGTGAGTCCTTACTGAGTTTCCATTTCTTGCTGTCAAACACAGAGCCCAGCACTTCTCTCGCCCATCCCAGGGAGGCAGATGGGTGTTACTGGGATCTAAACACCTCTGAGAAAACACAGCACCACATCTGCAGCATCAGAGATCCTGAAGCCAGCATCCTCTTGGCAAATTGCTTTAAGCACTGAGAGCTCTGTGATGAAGAGGAAGGAAGTCAAGGTTTTTCTCTCTTGTTTGCAAACCTGGGGAAGAACTAAATGACAGCTGTAACTCATATAGATGGAGTAGCTAATGTATGAATCTCCAGCAAAACCCTGAAGCATCCAAAATGGAGATATAATCATAACATATTTAACTTGACTTATGTTTTTTTGCTTGTGTGTGTCCGAAGCCCTGCGCATTCCTATCCCTTGATAAAGAGCTATGGAAAAAACCTGCATTTTTGCTTTTTAGTAGAGGTGTTGAATTGGAAGACAAAGCAGTCTCTGCTCACTGCAGGGAGATTGAACCACATGACATTTAAAGGTCCTTTCCAGCCCAAACTAATCTGTGATTCTATAATTATTAAATAAGGCTCTTTGGCTAGCTCACCTTTTTGTCTTCTGTATTTTAAAATCATTTTTAAGTAAGAAGTTGGTTGGGTTGATAAGACCACGGCCGGTTTAGATGCCAGGCCTCCAGAAGAAGGCAGTTTTCCTGGTCATTTCCACAGCAGAGCAGTTTCTGTAACTGAGCTGTGAGAGTGGGAATCTGCTACATGCCTCTAGGAAAACAGAGATTGCAGAGAGTGCTGGCACCCTGAGCTGAGCTGCTTCTCTCACTTCTAGAGAAGCAAAATTATGGTCTGTCCTTGCTGTGTCTTAGCCCCAGCTGGCAACTAAGTGCCATACAGCTGCTTGCTCACTCCCTGCTCTGGTGGTCAGGGAGGAGAGTCAGGGGAAGGAAAACCCCCCCAAAACCTCATGGACTGAGATGAGAGCTTTTTAATAAATGAAAGCAGGACAGCATCCACCCGTTATACACCCCTTTGGTCATGCCAGGTCTCACACTTCCCAGTGCACCATTAACTTTCTGATCTTTTGACAGATTTTCTCACAACTATCCTTCCCTTATTCTGTGGACCACCGCTATAAAAGTCCATTGAGTTTATTTTAAAAATGTCTGGAGTACTTAATTCCTACTCAGGTCTATTTCATCTCCTGTATAATTAAAATGTTGCCACTCCAGCCTGAAAATCTAACAGTAAGGTGCAGAGTTTGTATAGTAAAAGGATAATCAAGGGCTTATTTTTTCTCTTAGTGGCCCCAGTTTGGTGTTATTCCTGAGTAAACTTGTGTTTGTAGCACATTTCATGCTATTTTACACAAAGCAAAATTCACACTTAGCACAATTATTTCAGATTAGGGAAAATCTAGCTATAGCAGACTGAATGAAACAACTTGTAATTTTCAGACTGAAAACCAGTCCAAACCACAGTAAATCATTGGAAAAGTGACAAACATCTGGGTTTAAATGTATGCAATATGAAGCTTAGATGAAATTTTTAGCTTTTCAGGCTAAGGCAACACTGTCACAACTATTATCAGCCACGGCAATGAACTTATACAGCTTTCCAATTATTTTTAAAATCCTCCTTTATGCCCAGAGCAGTGTGCAGTTTTAGCATGATGATGACATAGGCACACTTAATAAAGGACTGTAAAAAAACCCCAATATTTTATTACTTCACTTGGTGTAATTGTTAAATCCTTCTCATCTTCAACAACCCTCAAATCTACCAGTGCCTATTTCTGTGGTATTCCCCAAGCACACAAGTTGTCACTGTATTGGTTATTTTGATTTTAAAATTTAAAAACCAGGATTTTTGCTGCAGTACAGTGCCAAGACAAAATTACAGGAGGCAAGGGTAGGCTGCCGTATGTTTTCCAATTTAAGTTGTACCATAGTCGGCATTTAATTTAATATAAAATTAATTTAAAGGTGTGTGTACCTGCAGAGAGACTCACAAAACGCATTCAAAACCCCAGACCTGGGGTTCTCTTAGCCAGGTTGTGACCCAACAGGTCCCACCAGCACGTGGAACTGGCAGAAGGCTGATTTTGAGTAGTATTGGGGGTCACAGGAAGAGTGGAGCATGGCAAGGCAACGAGGACTCACAGTGGGGAAGGTAAGTGCAAACAACCCATTAGTGCAGTCCTGAGTCACCTCCATCTCCACAATTACAGAAAAAAAGGACAGAAAGTTCAAAATATGCCTGGAAAGGGCATTTTAAAACTGCCTGTAGGTCTCAGTGTAACCAGCGTTTCACTTCAGAGATGGAACCATTTTACACAGTCAGCCCTCCCCCATGCACTTTTTAGGCTGTTGCTTCTGGCTGAGGCTGCTGTTACAGCAAGAAATAAAAATTATATTACTCAGGAAGGAAGCTAATGAGTAGAGGCTGGCTTGTAGTGCTGATAACACCAAAGCAGGGGGTTTAATCCCTGCATGGGGAAGTCACTGAAGAGNGGCCTGTAGTGACAGGACAAGGGCTAAGGTTTTTGATCTAAGAGAGGGTAGATTGTTTGCAAAGACAATGGAGAAACGCTCAAGTTGCCCAGAGAGCTGATTCCATGCCTGGAAACCTTCTNCCCTGTGGGTCCCTTCTAACTCAGAGCATTCTGTGGTTTAGACCTTGCCCTTGGGAAGGTCAGAACAGTTGTTCAGGGCAGGGGAGATGGTGTGTGGTGGTGGATGGTCACATGCTGAAGCCAGCCCTGGTTCCATCGCTGCAGCCCTTGTCCAGTTTCATCACAACCAATGGGTTGTGATGAACCTCATCAATGTGGTTGGGCTCAGATCCCCAAATGTGGAGTGGCAGAGATGGGCACTGCGAGGTGCCAGGTGTGGTAATGGATGTGCAGCTGGTGTAGGAAGCCAATTCTCACCCAGAATCAAACCCCAGAATTCCCCATGCCCCCCAGTTATTCACCAAGTACAGCCAGGTCCTTGAGCTAAATCAATCCCATGGATGGGTTTATCTTTTCCTGAGGCAGGAATAACCCAGGCTGCTTTCCCCAGCATATTTTTAATGTGTGCTGCAGGAGCTTCATCCCTTTCTACATTACATAAAAGTTTGGGCAGGAAACCAGAAGAGTCCTTTACTCAGTTTTGGTAAAAAGATTCAGACTCCCACCGAAGGCCAAATCCTGCTGAATTTGTGCGCTGCTTGCCCCCAGCAAATTGACCTCTGTGGGAGCCAGGGGTGGAGTGAGGCTGCACTCAATGGGAGCAAGCAGTCTGTCAGTGACATTAACAGCTGGCCACCTGGGCATTGGCTCCTAAATTAATGGCAGAAACATTTTTATAGCTGACAAAGGCTGAAGAGAAAGAAAAATTTTGGAGTCTGTTCAGAATGCAGATCAGATTTAAGTGCTCAGGGTCTCCTACCTCAGACTTTTTCTGCAGGCTGCAGGAAACTCCTTGGGAACATCACTTGGGAAGATATTATTTTAGCTGCTGAATTTCAATATGAATGGGAAAAATGTTCTAGATCCTCAGAGGCATTTTTGCAGTGGAGGAGGCATTTTTAATCACAAACTGAAATGTTTCCCACATGCACACAAATTGTTCATGAACTAAACCTGAATAAATATGTAAAGATTACAGCAGAGCTATAATATAGCCACACACATTACTTAAATGTACCAAAGTCCCCAGCCACTGGGGATATCTCTTATGGAACTGTAAGCTGGGCGTGCATAGCTACTTGGTTTGGCTAGGAGTGGAACTAAGGGAGAAGACAAATGCAGAAATTTTACCCACTGAACAAATAATAATAAAAAGGGAGTATCTGATGTGAGTTAGATAAAATCTCTCTCTAATAAGAAATCATAAGCATTTTGAAGCAGAGAAAAGTGAGCACAGGAAATCCAATATTCAATAGCCTCATGACAAATTGATATGATCTGAGTCTACCAGAAATAGCAGGTGGTTTCTGCAGCTAGTATTTTGAGAAAACTTCTTCTTTTTTTTTGATTAAGCTACTGGTTTTTTTACAAGAGTGGATTCAGTTGTGTGTAACAGAGTTCTTGTACTCCAACTGACTGAATTATATGTATTTTGTCCCCTAAAATTACTTACACATGTAAGTTTATTTGTGTTGGGTTTGCTTTGTTCTGCAGATATCCTTCCAAATTAAGAAGAGAAAATTCTGTAAGGACACTGGACTTCTTTGAATACATTTTTTAAAAGTAAGTATTTCATCAGTTCAGATGTGATCAGAGTCCTAAACTATATTGATTAGCTGGAAACTGCACAATTGTATCCTGTGTTCTCAGTGTGGGAAGAAGAAGCTAACATTCCCTTAGTCTCCCAAATAAATCCCCACCTGGTTAATTAAATGAATGAGTTCTAACTCCAATCCGTGTCTTCCAGTCATAGTTTTGCAATTAATAGAATAAGAAGGTTGTCCTGAGCCCTGTGTGCCTGATGAAACCTATCATGAATTTGAAGTCTGTCCAGCAGCTACTCACAAGAGGCTGCTTTTGATAGATCTACAAGCTTGGACTGCATCTGACAAATTTTTGAGGGGGAACAACAAATATTCCCCAAAGAAGCATAAGCTGATTGCAGAACAGAAAGGAAAGAAGATTCACTAAGGCTGCCATGAGTTATTCTCTGATGACTAATAATAATAATTAAAAACCCTCAGAATTATTTGTCTAGATGTGCTGTCCCTGTCTTGCTAACAACTCACAGCTGATAAAGAGCACTGCAAGTTTGTCAAGGAGCTAAACCTGTCTACAGGAAGAAGTTGAATCTCTTTAGCCTAAGATAGGAATTAGTTACAGTGGTGCCAAACACCCACGGAAACAATCATAATCCAAAATAAGTACTATTCAGACTGAAATATGAGTGCTTTAAACCAGTGCTCCAGACTGGTTTAAATAAGTCCTTTGGGAAAAAAAAAAAATCACATTTTTGTTTAGAACAGTGCTATTTGTTCCTTGTTCAATGCTTATATTCTTCTGTGACCTAATCCACTAAACTTGAGGTTGTGGTGACAATGGTCACGTTTGACAGCATTTTAATCAAAGACAGAACTATATTTTTAGAACAAGTTCCATATTACATTTTCTGTGTGGAAAAAGGTCAAATTCTAGACTGGTCATGAGCCAGAGATTGCTGTCCATGGTGTTACTTGAAGGAAACTGAGAGGAGAGCATGACCATTGTGTCTTTGTGACCTGCAAACTGAAGACTCTGAAGAGTCAAGGAAAGCAGAGAGTGTGATTGAGCTTATTCTGTGTGTTTAAAGTTAGCTTGGATACAGATGAATCATATGTTAATATAACACTAGACCTAAATGAGTTTATGAATATAAAGCCAATAGGCATTCAGCAGAAACCAGGCTCCCTTTGACTATTGCAGCAAGAAGTCATCAGTTGTGGGAGGAATAAGCACACGAGTGTACTAATGCTTTAATCACACTGAACACATTAAATTATCTCCACTGAAGGCCTTGTCATCAAACCACATAACTTGTAACAGCAGCAGCGTCCTGGTAGAATTAGGCAAAGGTGGGGGAGTCCATGATGGTTTATTTGCTGTTGCTCTCCTGTCCATGTGGTTGTGCAGTTTCATGGCACCTGCTGAGGAACTGGATAGTTTTAGATATTAGAACCCTCCAGGTATTAATACACTGAATTAAGAAGGAAGAGCAAACATTGAGTTCTGCTGGTACCATGCCAGGGAGGCATATCCTGTAGAACATTCTGCAGAGGACTGCCATAAAATCACTGAGCATTTGCTGTTAAAAAGTTGTCAAAATACTCCTGTAAAAATAGACTTACTGTGAATAATGAAAAATACAGGTGAAAAGTGTGTACATCTAATGAGTGAAGAGAAAGCCAAATGAGTTAGAAGTGCTTTAAATGCCATTTTTCTTTTTGTTAGATAAAGGGCAGCTTTCTAAATCAACAGTTATATGTAAAGCGCATGTATATTTTTACTTCCACGTGAGGATTGGGAGTTTAGAAAAGATAATAATCTTTTGTTAGGGATTCAGAAAATTCTCAAAAACTTTGGAAGCAAACTGCTTCCAAACAACTGCAGGTTTTCCTAGAGCAGACATTACTGTCATGGATAACAGATGGCATTTTGTGGGGAGGTTCTTTGACTCTGCTGGGAGCTGCTGTTTCATTTGAAAACTCACAGTGATGGGGATAGAGATTTTAAAGGGTGAGAGTTTGTGAGTGGTGCAAACCATGATGACCTTGAACCAAACCCATGATGGCAAATTAGAGGAAAAGTTGCACTTAGGTCAGTAATTTTCTAATTGGAATGGCTTCCTTGAGGAAGGGCCATGGAGTACCTGGTAAATGCACAGCTGTCTGATTGAATCAGCCTGATGTCTTGATATGTGCTCTTGTGGCTCAAAGAAAGGTCATGTGAAAAATCCCACAAATCTGAAAGAGTAAAAAAATTTACTCAACCCCTAATCTGTGCGTTTTTCTTCGCACAGAAATAAAATGGATGGTTTTGCTCCCTGCTGGTGGTTGTGCCTTTATGTCCTGCTGCTAAGCCTTACTTGGAGAAGAGAAGGCTCCAGAGAGGCTGCATTGAGGCCTTTCAACACTTTAGGGGACCTATAAGAAAGGTGGGGACTGACTTTTTAATAGGGCCTGTAGTGACAGGACAAGGGCTAAGGTTTTTGATCTAAGAGAGGGTAGATTGTTTGCAAAGACAATGGAGAAACGCTCAAGTTGCCCAGAGAGCTGATTCCATGCCTGGAAACCTTCTAGGTCAGGTTGGACAGGGGTCTGAGCAACCTGGGCTGCTTGAAGGTGTGCTTACCCATGGCAGAGGGCTTGGTCTAGATGGCCAGTAAAGGTCCCTTCTGGCCCAAACTATTCTATAATTCTTCTGCGTTCACAGTTTTTTGCATCTGGATGTCTGAATGTGACATGCAGATTTTGCAATTCAGTGGTGGAAATAAGATCTGTGATATAACCCAAATGAGTGAATGAGTCAATCAATCAATCAATCAATCACCGGTTTCACAGGCATTTCAGAATATTGTCTTATTTCCACCCCAACTCTGATGAACTCAGTAGCACTCTGAGGCTGGTGGTGGGCAATTATTTTCTCATTTGAAAAAGAAAGTGTGTCAAAGCACAGTAGAGGCTTGCTGCAGCTGAGCTTGTCAGACAGCTGTGTCCTTTCCTTGTTTCTTTCTCTTTCTTGCCTTGTTCTGTCACTGTCTACATCTCCACAGCCTCAAATCTTTCAGCACTTTGCCTTAAAAATTTCTGCCCTCTCCAAGCACGGTCAGTAGTCACCCCTCAGACAGTAATGTTTCCTTTTCTGTCCTGCCTGTAATTCATACATCCATTTTCTGCCACTCTGCAAACCTTAAGCGAGCCAGTAATTCTACTCCAAGTGACATGAGAGTGAAGTTGCACAGATGAGCGTGTGCACAGTGGATTTTTGCAGCTCTGTGAGGCACGCCTGAAAAGTTCTGGAGCATTTCTGTGTCTGAAATACACCATACAAATTATATTTGCAGCCTACTAACACATTGTGTTAGCCATAAAAGATATATGAACAAAATCAATCCCAAGCCTATTGACTTACAGAATGGCAAAAGATTGGATTCCTGATGTAAATATTATTTATTTCTAGCCTATTCTGGGACATGGCTGGGCTTAGCTAAGCAATTTTCCCCATGCTGTCTCAGAGTCTTCTTCAAAACTCCAGTACTTTTCCCTTGCCTCTCTGCTTCTCTTTTTCATTAATGATCTTCACAGCGCAGGAACCAATGGAAAAATTGCATGTCTTGAATGTATTTCTCCCACTTCTTGTCATTTTCAAGTAGAAACTGCTTGAGGGAGTATTCCTTGTGCTGGGTCATTCTAGGGACTGAGGATCAAATTCCCAAAGTTGCCTTGAGTTTCTCATGCAGCTCTTACATCCCAAGAGACTGTCATCTGTGCATGATTGCAAGGACTGAAATGAGATTCTCAAAAACAGTTTTCTAGCGTCCCCAGAAGATATTTTTTCCCCTCATTTTCATGACAATGACCAATGACAGATGTTTGTTGGTATTGATGTGACAAAGATATTTTCCTTCATTGCAGAGAGGCAAGAGTGGATATTGGGTTATTTAATAGGAGCAGGCCTATTTAACAGGCAAATTAATTAGAGGAATAATGACTCTGCAGCAGTATGATTTATAAGGTTCATGCTTTAGTAGCAACAAAAGAGCTGCAAATGCTAACATTAAATGTTGCACTTACTTTATGTGTTTAGGGTTTGTCGTAAGACCAGAAAACCTTGAGCCTAGAGATTAAAATCAGGATTTACACACCTGGGAGTGTGACGAGGCATCGCTTTGAATTTACTGTTGAGTACATAAACCCTGAGAGAACTTCACATCTTTTCACAATAGCTTCTGAAATGGATAGAACTTCTTCCAACTGTTGAAAGGTTTTTACTTAGAAGTCAGTTTTCAGACATCCAGGTGAAGAATGCCAATATTAATGTCTAGGATTTCATAACACAGAAATATTTTAAAACATCTGAGCTTCTGGGATTTAGTACAAAGAAGAGTTAAGATTTTAGTTTGGGGTTTTTTTTAATGTTTGGTTTTTTACTAAAATGTTTCGTATTTAATTTATGGCACTTTGTGGGAGGATTTCCCAGTTATGAAAGGTTTGTAGTGGACTAATACAATACTTTTTTCCTACCTTTTTATATTCCAGACCTGATAGTTTCACTTTTCTCTCTTCAGGTTAGTGTCAGTGTAGTTGAGGGATAGCATTCAGCACCTAATCATAAAAGGGAATCCCCACCACAAGTTCAAGAATCAAGGCGAAATACTGGGAAAACAGAGGCTTGTAATCAAAAAGGAAATGAAATACAAAGAAATGAGAGCGAGAACAAAAGGTGACGATATTACCAGTTCAGAAGGCTGGAATACTGATATTTTTTATCCCAAGCTTGAGGACAGTAAATACTTGTGGGCAACAGAAGGCTATGAAATGCAAAGCAATTTTATCTAGACCACCCCAACTGCCTTTTTTTAGCTGAGGTGTTTGGCTCTAGTGACAAGGAAAGAGCAGCAGATGTTGTATTCTCTGACTTTAGGAAGGAAACAAGTACTGGTGAAGGACACAGTGACCGTGTGAAGACCAGGGGGTTTAGCTCCTGGAGCTAGAGGAGTGAAAGGAGACCAAAACCATTCCACTTTCAAGAGAAAAATAGAAAACTTGCAAATCCCCAAGACATGTTTTGGTTGGTTTAGGGTTTTTTTGTTTGTCTGGAGTTTCTTTTTATTTGTTCTGTTTTGGGGTTTTTGTTTGGTTGGTTTTTTGTTTGGGTTTTTTTGTTGTGTGGTGTTTGGGTTTTTTTTAACATGAACTATTTAGATTTGTTTTATCCCCTACTTCTGTCCAGCCTGTGTGCTTTAGTCCTTCTCTAACCATCTGCACAGGCACTGCTGGTAGAGTTAATATTTGATGGGTAGATTAGACTTGCACAGTACTGGAGTCAGACGTCTTCTAAATACACACCTCATGTAAGTTTAGCTTTTCCTGAAAGTTAGGTTCACCTCTGTTATTTGAGTAAATTTAGCACTTACAAGGCCTGAAATAGACAGGATTTTTTCTATTTCATAGGCAAGAAATGCCATCAAAGCTGATTTCATCACAGCTAGGACGTGAAGCCTCAGCTCACTCAGGTGCTGATCCTTGTCACAAGTTGGAAAATGAATAGTCCTGTGGACTTCAATCATCCTTTTATCCCACCCCATGCGGGAAGGTGTTCAGAGGAAGGGTTTTCAAAACCTTGAGGTTTGAACCATGGCCTGTTTCTGCTCCTCTATAGAGAGAATAGGGTTTTATCCCCTTTTAAAATCATTTCAGTTACTTTAATCATCATGATAATGCGTTATGAAGTGGGATTTCTTTTCCAGTCTGAGGTGAGCTTTTAAAGAGACACTCATGTAATTTTTGTTGATTTTTATTTCTCTTTTAATAATATGCAAGGATTCCTGAATTTTTCTCTTCTAAACAACAAAACAAGGGAGTTTGGAAATTTATTATGTTGTAATTTGCATAGAGCTTTAACTACTTGGCCTTTATCTGAGCTCAGTTCTCTTGGGAATTGTGAATGATCAGATACAGATTCCTATTTCCTTTTGTCAACGGGGATGACAAAAGGTAGTAATTTCTTCCATCTGTAGGTGTGGAAATCATCATAATGCTCTGGCGTCTGCTTGTTCAATACTGTAAACCATCAGGTGATGGAAACTAATAAACTAATTTTATTTGTCTGCAACAGATACAAGAGATTCTGAACAGAACTTCCTTCTGAATATAACTTTCTGAATAAGGGAAGCTAGTTTGTGCTTCTTTGCATGGAATCTTTCTAATCTGTTGACTGAAACACTTTTGTGGGAAGAACTAAACTTGTTTTAAAGGTGAAGTTTGCTGCTTAGGACGTTCATAGTGAAAAAAAGGTAATTAGCATGGTCTGTAGTTATTACCTGAAGACCTAATTTTATCTGGGTCTTCTGATACTAACTTCTTGTGGTGTTGCATCCACATAAATCGTTGTAGATTGCTTTCCTTCCAATTTTTCTTTCTGTGCTTTATTTATAGTAAGTAACAGAGTCAACCTTGCCATCAAAATTTGTTGTGCTTTTGGAAATTACATTGAACCTATTATTGCTGATCCCTTGCTGGTCCTCCTTTAAGTGACCTGAACCATTCACTTGCAACATGCAGATGCAAATGAAATGTTGTGGGGATCATTTATTTGTGCTTTAATGGATTTCATGAACATGAAGCTCTTTTAGAACCGTTATCATTGGCATTAACTTTTTGAAGAACTGTGATAATGATGGTGTCTGAGAGAGACTAGGGTCTTCAAAGAGAATCAGAAAGTGTTTTAAGAATATAATATTCACCATGAGTTTTGGCCCATAAGCTGTTATAATACCTTTGGAGGTAATCACTATAATTTTCTTTCTTCTTGAGAATTCTGAGGAGAGTTCATCCCTTCCTTGACCTTGCAACAGCTCCAGCTTGCAGGACAAACCCCAGATCTGTTCCACTTTTCTGTATTTTCCATTTCCTTCATAGGCCGTTTGTCCTCCACACCCTGCCCTGTTCTAAGAAAGTCTCATCTGAGATTCTTCTTCCCACCCTTCTTTCTTCCACACTGGGTCTGGATTTGGCACTGCAGGCGGAGTCTGTCTATTAATACTCAGATCATCTGCTTCAAACACACTGTCAGCTCCCTACTGCTTCCTCTGGGGATGATCTGCCAGGTGGTGATTTCCCTGGTCTGTTTTGGGGAATGAAATCCTAACGGCTACTGCACAGAGTTTTTCTAATATCCATGTGTCTCATGTAATCTGTTTTTCTCTCTGATATTTTGCCTCATGGAACATTGGCAAATGGAGGGAAAGGACGGTGATTT
This sequence comes from Edolisoma coerulescens, assembly GCA_013397115.1. NCBI lineage: Eukaryota > Metazoa > Chordata > Aves > Passeriformes > Campephagidae > Edolisoma > Edolisoma coerulescens. The sequence continues at coordinate 208,435 of VWZW01013749.1, read as the reverse complement.
CTGAGCATCAGCTCTTCCCTGAAGGTTGGACTCAGGCAGACACTTTTGATTTTCATGATGGATCATGTTCCAGGCTCTCCATTATGCAGAGCCCGACATAAAACAGGCTCTGAAAGGTTTTGGTTTTTGGTTTGGCTTTTTTTAAAATAGTCTATGTTAGTTTAATTTGTCTAAATAATGCAAAGCAGATGGTAATTTTTAAAGATCTTGGGTGAAAAAGGCGACTTAGCATCCTGACATGCTGTTGTCAAGGACAGTTCCATTCCTTTCATTAATCCACAGCAAGAGAAAGTAGGATCATCCTGCAAATACACAGCCAAAGTTGATGTATTAAAACCTTATGACTCACCAACTTCCTTCTCCTTCTCAAAACTGAATTTTGGACTGAAATCCTTTTAGAAAAATTCCTGTAGGCAATAAATGAGGGTGTTCTTCATCAATCTGTGAGGGGTTGGATTTAGTAGAGCCCTAACTCCAGACAGTCATTCCTTGCAGACTTGAGTCTGACTCATGGTTCATTTCTGCTTCTTGGCTTTTTCTCTTGTGTCTTGATTCACCACTTTTTTTCCTTTGATGAGTAAATGAATATGTCATTGAAGAAACAAATCCAGTCTCTCTCTCTCATCAAAAAAGAGATTTGTGGCTGAGGGGCTAGGGAGTAAAATAAGAACTGCGGATTAGTGACTGGTTATCCTGAAGGCCCAATTTTCCAAGCCTGAATATTGAGCTATTTCAGAAAATGAGGTAGTATTGATGTATCTGATGTGGGACACACTAAAATGGAGAGTCCAAAATTACTAATTGATTTTGAAGAATTGGATCTTTGCTGAAAAGGCCAGCATCTTAGGGGGGAGAATATTTTTAAAAAACAAAAAAACCCACAAAAACCCCCACAAAAACCAAACCAAAACAAACCCCAAACCCAAAAAACCAAACTATCAAACAAAAAACCCCATACCCCAAAAAACCCCTAAAACCACACAACCAAGCAAAAAAACCCAACCAACCAACCAAAGAAAACCAAAACCAACCAGACAAAAAATGCCGCAAAACCAAAAACGAAACAAAAGAAAGAAAAAAAAATAAAAAAGAAAAAGGAAAAATAGGATTAAGACTTTCCCATTATATTGCACACTGGCAAATCTAGATTATTTTTGCATGCAGACAAGCACCAAAATGGCTGCAATTAAAGATTCAGAATAAGCATGTGGACTCTTTGTAGCCAGAGATGGGGTTGATTGATTCCCTGTGCTAGCAGTGCGAAAGGGATGGACACCAGACATGCTCTGGAACTGGAGAGGCAGGGAGGGCACTGGTGCTTTTTTATTAAAAGCCTGTGCACTGAGAACCACTCTGTCTGCTGTGATTAGCTGAGTGAAGTAAGTGATTCTGTTGCAAAGGGGAAGCCCTCTGGGCAGTGCTGAGGTTTGCCCTGTGCCACAGGTGATCTTGAATGTGAGACAGCAGGTGAAAAACATCTCTCGGATAATTTTGAGGATGATAACGTGTTGCATTCACCATGCTAAAAACTGCGTGTAAATCAAATTGCCCCCACAGTAGATTTAATGGTCTGGCATCGTTGTCTTCATTCTCAGTCTTTTGTCCTTTACTGTGTTGCCATAATTCAAGGAAGTACGTGGGAAAGGCATTGCAGATATCAGTTGTTACCCAAACTATTGCTCCTTCCGCGAGAAGTATGTTGCCTTGCCTACTAAAGTCTCTAGAAGCCGTACCATCTGAGTGTGCTGAGCACAAGCCTGGTGGTAAAACGAAGGAAAAGCACTGCAAATCTGTAACTTTCCGTCATGAATTATTCATGGTTGTTACTCAAGTCACAAACAGGAAACTCGTGTATAAAGTCAGCCCAACACAGGCGTTCATTTATGAAGAGAGCTCGGTCATGTGAAGGTTTGCCATATGGTCCCCACCAGAAGAAGCAGAGATCCAGAGCCATATTTTCTTCTGGTGTACACAGGCCTGAAGGCATTGACTTTAATGAAGCTGCAGTTTACATGAGCTCAAGGTTTGCCCTCTTTCCCTAGAGAGGTTTTGTTGTTGTTTATCTACTGACCCATTTATTCTTCCTTGCGTTGGTTAGGATGTGGTTATAAACACAGGCTCGTAATCTCTCCCCTACAATTGTTTTGGAGTTTTTTGTCTCTTCTAACCCACAACACAGATATTTTATGGAGGATGCTGGATATTTTGTGCTTTGCTTAATATTAAAAGAAGATTCAGATGTTTAAGCAATGATAAGATAAGGGGCTTGAAAGTATTACTAATATGGTAATAACAGCTACTATAACATACTCAGATTAGGAGGGACATATTTCAGAGGACAAAATATCTTTTAAGATTAGCAGTTCCTGTATTAAAAATGAGCAATAACTTATCACAATGGGTTCTGTTTGCCTCCCTCCTAATCTTCCAGCACTGCCTGGTGCCATATGTTTGTTTCTCAGAAGATGCTCCACTTCTGTACTTTCTACCTGGCACACGTTTCCTGCACTGTGTTACTTGAGAGCACTGTGAGAACAGGGTGGCTTTTTGGGCTGAACGAAGGGCTTCTCTCATCACCTCACGAAGGTGGGCAGTGGGCAGGGGGCTGCATGTTGAAAGCTCTGGCTGCAGGAGCCCTCTATAATCAACCAGCGTTTCCTGGACCCAGATTATGCCTCCAAAAGCCAGAACATTCAGAATATATGAAGATTAGTGAATTGTAGCAGTTTATGAAAGGTCTCATGGTAGTTTGGGGATAGAGATGCAATGAACAATAATTACAAGTTTCTTGGAATGCGATGGGACAATTCCACATGTTTTTATAGCAAAAGACTGAAATTCCTTAGTTAGTCCTCAGTTAAACATGCAACGACATTAAAGAATAAGACTACATCCAAATGCATTGACTTCTGTGATGATTCACTACAATTTTTCCTGAGATGCTGGTTGGACAAGACAGCAAGTAGCCAGCCAAATGTATTTTAAGCCGTATCAGGTACTCGAGGCCCAGTAACATTGCTACTAAATATTCCTGTCCCTGCCTAGGGACAATTGCCCAGGATGGTAATTTGCAAAGCAGACAAAAACTAGCACACAAAAGAAAAATCTGTGCTGTCTTCAAGTGCAGCTTTTTAATGTCAAACATTCATGTCTGTTCAGCTCTTAGCAAGCAGTGGGCTTGCTAACAAGGTTTAAGAGTATGTAGAATGATTCTCACTCACAAGATGCTTTCTCTGAAGCACATCAGAGAAGGATTTTTGAGATGAGAAAGGCAGAACCGTGTGCAAACATGAGTCCTTGTTAGTGCTGCAGCCTTGTGCTCTGCCAAGTGTAGGAAGAGGCTGCAGGTGAGAAGAACGAAGAGCTGAACTGCACAAAACCCCATCTCTGATGCTGGCACCTGGAGAAGGTGACACCAAAAGGAATGGAGTCCTGGGGAGGGCTTTAAATATCCTGGGGGATTTAAAACACAGGTAGATGTGGCCCTTGGGGACATGGTTTAGTGGCGTGCTTGGGGTTGCTGCGTTAACAGTTGGACTCAGTGATCTGAAAGGCCTTTGACAGCCTCAGTGACTCCAGGATTCTCTGAGTCTCTGGGATTCTCTGAGTCTCTGGGATTCTCAGAGCTTGTGGTTCAAATCACACCTACCATGCAGCACAGACAAGCAGGAAGGGCTGCATGCTGGAAGCTCTCCCAGATGGTAGAGCTTCCCCAGGTCCTAGGTGATCAGTGGACCTGGGCAGGTCAAGCAAAGGAAACAAAAGGATCCCAACTGGCATTAGTGAGAAAGTGTCTGAGACTATTCCTAGCAGCTCCATACAGACCCCTGAATGGGAAAGCAAGGAGATATTTCAGGTCCTGTAACCCTGTCAACACCAGCAGCAGGTTAAAGAAAACGTGGAATCAAAGACCTGTAGGTGACTGCCACATTGCTCTGGTTTAACTGATGCCTCACACCATCCACACCAGGAAAAACCTGACTTCTCTTCTTAATGACACTCTGCAATACTAAAACAACACTCTGAAAATTTGCTTGTAATTCCAGTTTTACTTTTCATGTTTCTTTTTCATTCCTGAATAATGAAGCTAACCTAATAATTCCGTTTTGTCTCCCAGAAAAAAGTGTATATTTGGATGTGCAATAATTCAATATTGTTTGCGTATTGCACAGATCTAGGGACAAACCAGCTTTACTATTAAAATAAAAAGGTGCATTTCTTTTCCTCCTTGCTTGAATAGCATACCATTATGCTGATCAGTTTTTGTAAAATCCAAACAAGTGGGGCATGAAATAACCAGTTACGTATTTGTTCCTGGTGTCTGAAGTAGCTGAGGACATCATGGCTAGAAAACAAGTGAATTCCTCACAATTAAGCAGGAAATGTACATGTGAAATCTAATTCCTATGCAATATTTTAACCAGATGGGTCTGTCTTTTCTTCTGACTACCGAAAAGATCGCCACAGTGCTGAGATCTCGTGACTTCCTTTAGGCTCTTGACTCTCCCTTGGGCAGCTGTAAGGATTTGGAAATGACAGCCATGTACTTCTGTGGTGTGGCAGGGAACCTTGTTTGTTTCCACATCTCCCCTGTCATGATCCTGCTCCAGCAGCTGATCCAGGCTGGTAGGAAAGGGGGTTCTGCAACTCTGCTTTCCTTGGCATGACGCCACTGCTAATCGAACATCTCCATTCATGGGGGCAGGTAAATCCAGGATCTGCTTGGAAAATATATTCTAACACAAATTAAATACAACTTGTTTGAAGTTCCATGGCAGTCTCTAAACTGGAGGAAATGTTGCACATCATTCCTGTGTGGGTAATTCTGGGTCCAGCTTGGTATGAGCAATTGGAAGCATATGGTGACAGCATTTGTGTCAGAGTTTTACTTAGAAATCAGAAATCGCAGCAAAAGTTACTGAGGAACCTCAATTCACATCCACATTTGGACTTAAATTTTGTGCCTGCTATTTCTGCCCCTATTTTCTTTATGGTCAACCCAGTAAAACAAAATTAGGCAATAAATCCTGGTTCTCTGGGACATCTATTATTAGAATCAAATGCCTTTCTTACACTTTAAAATGCTTTCCTATACCTAATATATCAAGTATACTTGGACTGAAGAAAACTCTTCTGTCCTCATTACAAATCCAATGGGAAAACAGCAACTCATATATACTCAGTCATGATCAGGTGAAACAAGTGCAATGGCAATACATGAAAGAATAAAATAGAAAACATTAAATTCTGACATTCAGAGAGAAAACAGTGAAAGTTATTTGTCAACTTTTCCATGTTGTGAAAAGTCAAACACCAGACTGGTCACAAGACAGAGACTGGTGTTATTTGAAGGAAACCAAGGCGAGAGTGTGACCATATGTCTTTATGACCTGCAAATTGAGGACTCTGAAGAGTCAAGGAGAGCCAAGAGTGTGACTGAGCTGCTCTTCTGGTGAAGCTAACTAAGGCCATGGTGGTTTAGGGAGTTTTCTCACAGTATTTGCTAGAAGCTTTGCAGGGCAGATGCTTGGGTAAAGTTCACCAACTTCTGACCACTGATGTACCACTTCATTCAGATTTCATGCTGAGGCAAAGACACAATAAAAGCATCTAATTTTTAGAGTCTATTTAAATAAATGCCCTGCACATGCCTGACTTAAGTGGAAAAACTGGGCTGTGAATTTACAACACAACACATTTACAACACAGCTTTGCATGCAAGTTAAAACTTCATGTATTCTTTCAACCTGATTCTTAAAACAGGATTTTCAGGCAAAATGAAAATTAAAAAATACGGTGCATCTTGTTTCTCTTGTTTCAGAGCCCCCAGTCTCTTGAATGAAATTATAAGTTAATACACAGATTTACTGCCTTTACTTTCTTATCCTTTTGGCTATAGACACAAAGAAAGTCATACTGTTCATTTCAGATAGGTTTTTTGTAGATCTTGGCTAGATTTGTCTTTCTTCAGGCTTTTTTCTGGACTAAAGTAGGAGGGTTGAAATACACCTTCCACAGGAAAAGCTTTCCTTCTACAATTCCCATGATTTTCATGAAGCTACTGAATGAGATGTGGGATTGTTAACCACAAGAGTCAGGCAGAGATGTGTTTCTAGAAATGCACTAGGAATGGGAACATATATTTTCATGTGGCTAATATGTCAGGAGCCGAGGCAGCCGGAGGCCACTGGCCTGAGCAAATGAGCAGTGACTCATGGATGTTCACTGACATTTGTCATAATGTGAACAGACTTCTTAGGAACCCTCATGGTAAAAAATCATCCAGTTTAAAGAAAATGAATATGAAACTAACACCTGCTATAACCCATGCCATTGGCTAAAAGCAGTCCTACAACGAAATGCTGCAGCGCTTCGACAGGAATAAAAAAAAATATACTCCCATGACAGACAGAATATGTCTCTTTGTCTTACTGCTCATGTCAACCCAGGAACCAGAGATAACTTCTGGAATCATAGCAGAAAAAGAATTTCTCATTATTTCTGCTTCACTTGTAGTATTTCAGACTCTCATAATATTTCTCTGTCATAGTATTAGGACGTTGTAATGATTGATTAGCTAAGGTTGATAAATACTCATACTTCAGGAAGAAAAGCACCCATAGCCCTGAAACCAAATAAACTCACCACCAGAACCAGGGTCCAATTCTGGCTTTCTGTCCCTCTGATGCCTAGCAGGAATTTGTGTTGTAAATGTCATTTTGATAACACAAGGTGGCTCCTGCTTTTGTTGCAGGTTCCAGGTTGTTAAAGCCACATATTTTGGCTCAGCAAACAGCCAAAGCTTTGCTAGAAAGCCTTTCTGAGAAGCTCTGCTCTTGAAAGACATACAGTGGATGGCCTTTTAACTGCTTTGAAGAAAAGCTACAAGAGTTGCCTATTCTCTGAGAATTTTTTAGTATCAGGGCTCCTTCCTTTGGGGCAGGAGATTGCGAGCTCTGAAAATCAAGAATTTTCTGAAGCTTACTCACATTTTTCATTGAAATGAAAAGGATATGAAAACTAGCCTNTTTTTTTTTTTTTTTTGCGTATTGAGAGAAAGTTTTAGTTGTGGATTTTGAGAGCTTTTTGATTTTGCTTTTTCAGAGGGGGTCTAGTCTTTCAAGTTCCTGAAGCATGAAAATTCAGACAATGCGAAAGATTCTCTCTTTTTCTCTTACATTTCACCAAGCCTAAAAGTACTTCCTGTTTGCTTTGAATTTCAAATATGGCTACCATGAAAAAAGTGTTCCTCTTGTTTCTGTCTTTCAGAAATCAAATCTTCAGAAATAATTCCATCTTGAACTGGTGGGTCCAGAAACCCACAGAAAATTTGAAGAGGCACAAGTGAAACCAGCATGAAGCTATGACCCTTTCTTCTTTAATTTTCATCCTTTCATCGTGCACCCAAGGATGTCACCTCCATGTTTTCTGTACGGTGACAGATTAAAACCGAGATGAAGCCTCGCTCTTTGCAAAGGTAAAATTTTGTAGGACTGAAGATGGGTGGCAGGAGACAGGGCATTTTTCTACTCTCCTTGCACCCCTCTCTCCTTTCCCATGGTTTTTGTGGATGCAGTGTTAAAGAACTGAAGAGTTCACAGAGGGGGAGGCAGCTGGGAGGCTGAGGTGTGCTGAGCAACCTTGTGCGTAGCTCCTCCTGGCCTCCTGCAGCTGTCCCTCTGTTGTTTTCCCTGTATTTTGACTCCATGAAATGTTTTGGAGGTTCTGCTTTGTTGTTCTCCTGGGAAGTGCCCTGAGATGTTGAATTGCTGCCCCATTCCCCAGGTCCATGGGAAGGAAGTGCTGGTACTTCCAATCACCACACTGAACAGGTAACCAGGAACAATAAATGCAAGAGGGGACAAAGGCCACGTTCACTTCAGGCGGGTTTTGTTCTGAATATCATCAATTAAAGACTGACTTACCAGCAACAGCTTGTACAGGCTCCTGCTGCTCTAAAGGCCTCTGGCATTATTTGTAAATTTCTGGAGCTTGAAAACATCCCATCATATCTTTTCCTCTCTGCTTTAGGATATGACCTTTTGGCTCTGTGTGGTCCCTGATAGCAGCACCAATCCTGCCACCTTCAAAACAGCTGTTTTGATGAGTATAAATAGAAGCTGGTCTCTTAGAATTCTTTATTTTGTCTGTGTGCATGTTTTGTTAGGAGGAGAAAAAAAAAATAAATCTGAGCGTATAATATCTGAATGTCTTGTACAGTGATTACATGATTAAAATTCTCTCAGAAGATCTGTCTGCATTTCTGACTTGCACAATGCAACCTTAATGGCTTGTAAGTGCTGAATTTTGTCACAGATGAAACGAACACAAGAAGTGCAAAGCTTGTTAACACGAGCCAAGCCTGCCATTTATCTGATATTTTCAGCACACTGAATGTGAATGGCAGTTTTGCTGCCATTACGGAACTTATTTTAGACATATCAAGTGCCAATTTTCTTCTAGATCATAAAGAAAGGCCAGAGAACAGGAATTTAGTTGTTCTATTGATAAAGCTTGTCCTAGATCATCATAAAAAGGAGCAGCAACAAAGCAAGGCTGCTTGCTGCACACAATGCAGTAAATAGCAGTTCATGTCACAAGTGACAGAATTAGAAGCCAATTCCTGCTGATGCTTCTTATCTATGCACCGAAGTGTAATTTGATCGAAGTGCTGGGAACCACAGGGGAGTACAGATACACACTTTTGTGACAAAGTGCTGAGTCTGGGGGCTGTGCTGGAATGAAGAGGACCAGGAGAAGACAGGGATGAACAGAAAATTTTCAGGCAGGTGTGGGATAGAGACCAAGTGTCTTTATGCTCCTGCAGTGCAGGAGCACTCATTGTGTAAAAGATCACTGACTCCTGCTTGGTTTTGGATTGGACATTTGTTTACCTTTTTGTCCTGCACTTTGTGCAACACAGAGAGGCTGCAGGATGAGTGTTTGGCTACCTGTCTCTGAAAGTGACAGTACCAACCCACACAATGTACTCCAGACACTTCTCCTGCTGATTTTGGTGGTGGGAGATCAGGTCATCATTACTTGGGTGCTGTGGCTTTTTTAATCCTGGTCCTAGGAGAATTGCTAGGAGAATTTAGAAGCCTAGGAGTGTTTCAGGTGCAATGGCTGGAAGGTAATTTTTACTCTCTGAGTGGTGTAACTCAGGAAGCTGGACTTTGATCATTTCCTCCCTCTCAAACTTGTCTTTGCTCCCCGAGTCTGCACGTACGGCTGTGTGTACACTCACATACAGGTGGCTGAGGTTTACGTTACCCTCCAGTGGGAAGGATGTGTGAACAGAAGGTAGAAAAGTGGCAGCTGAACTCAACGTAGCAACAACATGAACTACAGGCTGGTATTGACAGCAGCAGTGAGATTTTGAAGAGGTAGGAGGAAGAGAGATGTCCCATAAGGACTCAAAATTCCTGCTCCTGAGGACTTGTCTGATGTTTTGTCTTGAGCTTTCCTTTTGAGTGCCAGGTGTGAAGGATGTTTTAGTTTTCTGAATTCAACTGCAGAAAGAAATAGGAGCTGGGCATACAGGAACCACAAAGAACCAAATAAACCAAAACCACTTCAAAACTCCCTGCAGGCTTCCATGGGCTGTGGCTGAAACCCTTAAATTGCCCCATAAATGACAACACCAGGTCTAATATAAAGCTTTTTCCTGATAAGGTACATGGTTTTCTGGGTGCAAGAGAAACAGAAAATGTGATTGATTCCTGACACAGTGCTGTGGGACATTCACATAAACTGCATAGTGGAACATAATGCAGAATCAGGGCCTGTGAACCTATCTGCTGTCTTGTTCTGGAAAGATGTTGCAAGTGCTGTCCTGAGGGTCAATTGTAGCAGAGAGATAATGTCTTGTTTAATGACTTAAATGATAAAATGGAGATGTTGTGCTAATCCAGATGGTGTGGGGCTGGGAAGGGCTGCGAGCATGATGGGTAATGGGTTTAAAATTAAATATCATTTTGATAAATTGCAGAAAGTGCATGGTATTAGCAAGATGAAATCCAGTAAGAGCAAATGCAATGTACTATTTTAAGTTTACTAAAAAAAAAAAAAGTGAACAAAGAAAAGTTGGGTGATAGAGATGCCGAGATCACAGACTGAGTCTGCATCAGCTGTGCTGTTGGGGAGGAAGGAGGAGGGGAAGGCACTTTTAATTAAAATATCTCTTCAAAGGAAGATCAAACGTTGGAAGTAGAAGGAAATAATGCCTGGGCACCAGTGAGGCCAGGGCCAGGCTCTGTGTCCCAGTGTAGGCAGAGGAGTGCAGGAATGTTTTTGGCAAACTGGAGGAGGGAACACAAGGAGTGAGGACAGATTTATGGAACAGGGCCTGTGAGGGAAGGTTGAATGAATTAGCTGTGTTCACCTTAGCAATATAAGGCTGAAGGGAGATGAAGACTAGCTGTTTTTTAGAACTAAAATACTCACATAAGGGACAGCAATAAACCATTCTGCATGATCTCTACCTGGGGAAAGTTAAAAGAAACTTCCAGCTTAGAAGAAAAAAAAAAAAGATCTGGTGAGAGGTTGGGTAAAACTTTTTACACTAAGGATAGGTGATCAATGAAAGCAGGTACCTAGGGAAGTTAAGAAATATATTTTTCTGGATGCTTTAAGGCAAAATAAGAGTAATATCTTGTAGATACTTAGGCAGAGTCTAAAATTACCAAATTAATCCTCAGGGGAGAGGGAGAAGGGACTACCTGGAAGAAGTAATCCTCTCCTGCAGGAATCTAGGGATCAGAGAAGTAGAAGCTGAGTGTACAGGTCCATAGCCTCTGTCCTTCTGAAAGTCATGCATTTTAAGAAATCTTTTAGCTTTTCTGGAGACAGAAAAATGTTTTAAAAAAACGAAACATGCTTAGAAAGATTTTCCTGTATGAAGTGGGTATTCAGAAACACATAGAAGAGGTGTTCAGAAGAAGTAATAATGTAATGAAAATGTAGTTAGATAAACATGATAGATATAGCTTTAAAATTCAATTATTTTCTTTTTCATTAGGAAATTGCTGATGTTTACAATGAGGGCAGTAGGCAAGACAGCCTGTAAACAGCAGTTTGTATCCATCACATTTTTTATATTCTTGCGTTTCTTCACCAAAGACCTGTCAAAATAATATGTACTCAATCTTTTGGAAGCTGTGCTCTTCCCTGCCCTGCATTATCTGCAGTATTTTCATGCAGAAAAAGCTTTACTTTTCCCTTTTGGTAGTTTAAAAGTCTGGTTTAATAGATCACAATTAATATATGGACTTTAAAACGTTGAAAGATGTTCTTGGCTTGGGGCAAAGGGTTGCAATTCGATGACTTCTCTGAAATCCCTTCCAGCCCTACTTTTTCTCTGATTCTATGTTTATCTTTTCATGACTCAAACATAAGACATTCTGAGAATATTCCTGAGCACGGAGTTTATAGTACAGAGGTATTGGTGTTTTCTTGTACGACATGGCGGGATTTTAGGTCTAAATAGAGGAAAAGACGGGGAAAATGTTGATTTTCTTCTGTTTGCAACTCCCTTGTCAAAAAAACAAAAAACCCAAACAAATGAAAAAGGGATATAAAGTTCTCTCACAGGAGAGAGTACAGCAACTCTATCAAGGTTTACACTACAGAGGAGAGGAAAATTCCTTCCCCTACAATACTTCAGGACACATAGGGGGCTGGAGAGGCTCCTGTTTTCACTGAATGTTTTCTTTTTTTCTTTCTTTCTTTTTTTTTTTTAATTATTAACTGTTAATCAGAAGGAGTAAACAACATGAACTGTAAGGCTCCTCTTTCAGTAGAAGAGTGTATTCATTCAACGAGTTAAAAAACTTCAGATTTTGGATCTCTTTAAACATACAATTGTTCTGTTTTCTTATTTAACTTGGTAGTGACAGTGAAGAGACAAGGTGTCAGAAATGGTTTCTGCTCTGCTTTTTGATAAGCAGAATTTTCTCTGTGAAATTTGCAGGCAAATGCTCTCATTTCACAAGAACTCCAGGTTTGTACCACACTGACAGAGGAAACATTTGATCTTCTATTAGTTAAATCAGATCTTTTTTACTTTCATCTTCTTCTAAAGGCAGATCTAAAAGATCTTTCTTCTATTTTGTTAAATAGGAAATAGTGTGTGAAAAAGAGGAATCTTATCTCTTGTCAACCTCCTTAAAAACAATGATCTTTTGTGTTCCTTTGGGGAGTTAAGCAGCATTTCCTACACTTCCAGGCAAGGAGGAGCTCATGGATCTTTGCACCTTCCTATACAACAAGAAAAGAACTTTGTGGTGAGAAATGTACAGCTTCTGGGGGAGTACCTGGAATACAGCTAGGAAAGTGGTAATGTCTAGAGATAGTGAAATGAGTGGTCTCTGCACCTTTTCCCTAACGAGAGACCTTCTGCAGACTCAGAGAAGTGTATAAATCATCATGGAAGATTCTAGTAAGACATTTTTATGTGGATGGTCCCCTTAGCATAGGGACCCTATATGGAAAAATGAGAATTCTATTTTTTTACTACTAATAATTACAATCCTCTGCTTTTATTTTTGTGGAGAAGTTTTCTTATCTTTTAAAATCCTGGGATCATCATATTTTTATTTAAGTACCAAAGGAGCAATTGGTGCGGTGCTGCCAAGATGTTTCTCCTTTCTAAACAAAGAAAAATGGAGCTACATTTCTTAAAATTATTTCCCAACAATTTGGCCACTCTCTTATGTCAGCAGGAGCGTATGGATTTGTTATTTTATGATAACTTTGTGGACCACTCTTTGATGCTTTCCTCCCTGCTGTGGGTCTTACAGGCCCTCATGAATGGAGAAGCTCTGCCTGTGGCACAGCCTGGCTGCGGGAAGGGTACAGATCCACCAAGCAGCCCAGAACAGAATGGCCTGGGTGGACAATAACAGGTTTTCACCTTTTCCTGAGGGTGTGTGCACCCAGCAGTCGCTCCTGCAGCCCATAATCCTGAGCTGACACCTCCCGGCTACTACAGCCATTGTTTGCACTTGGTTTTCCTGTGTTCTCTGCTTTATGATGTGCCAGGACCCAGAGTATTTCCTTATCTTCCTGAGTTACTATCCTCGGTTCCAATGAGGCTAAAGCAAATCTAATTACATAATTAAAAGTACCAAACCCTCTGTTTACAACAAATTCAGACATAGCTGTGTCCACACGACAGGCTCTTAGAAGGTAAAATAGAGCTCAGGATGAGGATTTATTAATTCCAATCTTTGCTATTAGGACTCAGGCTGAGGAAGTGGGTTACTGAGTAGCTGAGCAGCAGAGAAACACATTTCCATAAATTATTCTATTTGTAAGTTTGTGCAGATACATTTAGTAGTACAGAAAGAGACATTGTGGCAGGTTGTGCAGGGATTTTAAAAGTTGTGTTTGAGGAGGAAGGGAGAGACAAAAATGAAATAGTAACAAACTCTCATTCTTTTCTGTAGCTCATCTACAGATGGTCTGTAGTAGCATTTCTTTTTTTTTTTCTTTTGATAGCTTTTTAGATATTTTCCTCTGGTTTTGTTTGTTTGTTTTGTTTGTTTGGTTTTGGTTTGGTTTTTTTTATACTTGAAAGCCACAGAGCTTTAGTCAAAACTCCGGTTTGTCTGGTTCATTGTCAAACAAAGCAAAAAAATCAAAAAAGTTTGACCTATCCCATCAATCTCTTCATGTTTTTAAGAAAAGCAAGCACTTTTCTTGACAGTTGTAATAAAAGGTAAATGTTTCTTCAGTAGTTTAAATAGTGGTTATGCGAGAGGGGTTTGAGTAACTTAAATGTGACAGAAAGAAAGAAGCATCAGTTAAAATTCAGCAGTTAGACCTTCTCCTGCCCCAAATATACTTCGGATGAAGAGAAGAACAGTGTTTAGTTGATAACTTTACCCTGAAAACCTAAAATTAAAAAAAAAATAGTGAAAACATAAATCCAAAGAAGTAACTGCGAGAAAATTAGATAAAATTCTTTCTGATTGTGACAGTGAAAGAAATACAACAGAAAATTCAATTCAAAATGGTCTTTTAATAAAGTGGAGTCTTTTGTTTCTTTTGGTCTGTTTTCTGATTTTTCTGACAGCTGAACTTGACTACAGCAAGTGCTGGATATGCCTTAGCAAAGTGCCTGATAATAGGGATAGCAAAGCAGTGTTCACACACTGACACTGCAGCTAACATTGGATGAGAGGGTTAAATCAGCAAAATTTGAAAGGTGCATTTAAAAGTGAAAATCCCTCTTTAGAGCTGTTGTTATGAAGGCATGATATGAGATTGAGAGCCATAAGAGAAATTGAAGATCTGGTCTGGCCGTGGATCCATGCTTCAGAGAGAAAAAGGAAGTTGGTCTCATGAGTACAGTACTGTGCTTGCTTTGGTACATACAGAAATAAATCTGGGTATTTTGTTATTATCATAAATCAGTAACTCAATTTCACATCCCTGTTTTTATGCTAGGTATACTTTTTGGAGAATCAGGTGCCATAAATCTGTACTATAATAATGAAAGGAATCTGTCCCTTTACTGCCTTGTAAAGAACTTAAAAGATATCCATGAGTTTAGGAAATTATGAGTGAATTCTGCTAAGACAGGGATTATTAGACAAGGAGGCCACTGATCAGTCACAAAAAAAAAAAAGAGCTCGGGCTTTCCCAAAAGATATCTTGGAAGGAGCATAAAGGGTCTGCCGACAATATTAGCAAGATGCCAAAGAATTTCTGCAATTAATGGTGTTTCTTCCGCTCTTTTGGAGTGCTAGCAGCAGCTGTGGCTCAGCTCACAGTAATCCTGAGTTCTGCAGCAGTGAATTCCAGGGCACTGCTGCAAGCCCAGTGTTTAACCTCAAACACAGACGGAGTTTTCCCAGCACGGATCTGCCCTGTCGTGTCCAGGAGCCACCAGCTCCCAAAGCAGCTGTGTCAGAGACACCAGCAGTACAAGAACTGCAGCCCTGGCAGTGACCTTCAGAAAAAATAAAGGCCTCTCAAGAGCCAAGATGCTCCAGCCCTGGCATCCAAACCTCTGCCAGGATGAAATCTGGCAGTAGCTGACCTAATTATAGGACTAAAATCTTGTCCTTTTGTTGGAAATAATATAACTTTAAAATTTTTTTTTTTTTTAAGTTCTCTAGTCAGGCTTAGTTTGCCTTTGCCTTGGGGAAAGGAATTTTAAAGGGTTTTTTGGGGGGTGTTGCACTACTCAATGGAGATGAGGTCAACATCTCAACAGACTGGGAAGAGCCCAAAGATACCCAAAAAGATACCGATTATCAACAAATCATCAACAACAAACATCAACGAACATCTACCCCAGACACTGCCCCCTGGCAAAGCCTGATTCTCTATCACTTCAAATACAGTGTTAGAGGGTTTTTATTTTCTTCCCGAGTTTCAGTGACACTTTGAGTGTCAGATTTGGTAGTGGTTTATGGTTTCATTCTGATTTCACTTGTTTTGTAGAGTGAAGCACCCATGTGAAAGCAAGAAGATATGGGGCATGCCTGAAAAATGTAGTAATTGTTACTTCCCAAATTTAGGACTGAAGCAGTACACAAGCCCTGAAATCAGTAGGCTATTGAATGCTGCACTTAATTGAGGGTAAATAAGGAAAACTGCCTGAGGTCTGATTTTTTAACAATAGCTACCGGCCTGAAATGTCATAGGGACTAATTAGGAGACTAATTGTAGTCTTTCTGTGATACCTTGAATTTACATGTGCAAACGCATTTAACTTGATGGGTATTAAGATTCATGATGGACGAGGTATCTGCCTTCCTGTTCCTATCTTCCTGTTCTTTCCTTCACTTCACAGCTCCTGTTTTTTGAAAAAAAACCCCGTTTTTTCAGTTTCAAAAAGATGTAATCTTATATCTTGTAAGATTAGTTCTACCAGTCCATACAGACAGGAGTTTCATTACACGTGTAAGCCAGCAGTCCCACCAGACTGGAAGGGTATGAATTTAACACATTTATTTCTTTCTGTGTGGGAAGCATAAAAAACTTACAAAACAGTCCATAATAATCATAAATGAGCCTTCCCCAGGGCTCTAATGAGTAGAAACTGCTCTTTGTTTTATGCAGATGTCAAAAGAGCTAATACAGCAAATCACTAGAATAGGCATGTATAATAGAATTTTCATAGTCTGTTTACCTGTCTAATTGAATAAATGGATAAATCCAGACTGAACACTTTGTAACCTGCCTTTTCCAGAACTGCTGCTGGGAATAATCATCTCTACTTTATGTATGCCTTGTGGCTTAGCCTCTTAAAATACAGTAAAAGGGTTGATGTCAGGGGCTGAGAATAAAGGAATAATATCACTTTTGCAATTCAAAAATGATGAGAAAACACAACTGAAAAAAAAAGGAATTAGCATTAATAGTTTGAACCTTCTTGCTAGATGGTGCTATTAATTCTGACATTGCAATTGATGCAACTGTTTACAGAGTTTGTTTATATTCTGATGGACTATATTTAGTAAGAGCCATCATCCTAAATCCTTCTCTATTTGTCTTTCCTTTTGCTGTTGTTGTTTTGGTGTCAGAGGCAGTGTGCTTAGATACTTGAGACTCTTTGTGTTTAATTTGTGTAAGCTGCATACTGCACTTGGAAGACATGGCAAAATGGTGTGATAATTCAAATTCAGCTGCTTTTAAGGTAACAACTCATTTTGCGGACCACTTTACCATGTTTAGACAAGAACAAAGAACCAAGCACTGTGTGAAAACACAATGTATAAGTGCCAGACGTGTTTCTTCAGCTCAGTGATTAAAGTAACAACTATTTTTCTATCTAGGTCCCAATGATAATATAAGCCTGAATGTTCTTTGGAGTGCCACAGGTGAGGAGGAAGCGTCAGACCTCCTGATCAGTTTCCCTTGGAGAGATCTTCCGAATAATTTCACAAAGCGTTGCTTTGAAACTGGATTAAAATTCTGTCTGATTGGGTACCAAAGTGCTCTACTGTCCTGAATCTTACTGCCCTGTTTGTGCAGGACAAAGACATGCAGTTGGTTTGCATGCTTGATCACACCTGGATCTCCACCTTGTGAGGAGTGACCTGGTCAGAGCTGAAAATGAAACCTTTCTCCAGCCCTCTCCTTCCCTCACCAAAGGGCTTTCCAGCAATCTGGGGAGGCACCTGGTCCTCACCTACTGATCTCCAGCTGGTTCCACCACTCATCTGAAAGCTGAGGATGGATGGGTCCCCAAGGACACTATAATTTCATCCTGGCTGTGTTCAACCTTTGCATTCAGCACAAAAACCAGCCATATGTGGATTTATGGAAGACAATGAACTCTTCAAAATTCCTTACTTTGACTTGCACTGTAGGCTATAATCACAGCCATTAATCTCATACCATCAAAAGGGTGAGATAACAGATGAGCTGGATTTTGTCTAATCTGCCTTCAAAGTAATGAAGAGTAATGACACTGACAAGGAAATTCTTCAGAGAATCTGCAGAGCAGCCTCAGCTTGAAATCACTCGAGAAACTCATACCCCAAAGCCTAACTGGCCACAGGGATTTCCATATCAAACAGCTCCACTCTGCTCCAGGTAATATTTATGTTACTCTTAGTCCAGTGGTTAAAATCAGTGACAATTTTCCTGGTGAAAACAGGACAGGATTAAAAACTGCTGAGATACCTTCCTGTGTCGTGGGGCAATAGGTCCAGCTGAAGGTGGAGTCAGCCCTGTGGGACAGGGCACTTCAGGAGTCTGTGTGGCCTCCAGCATCACTTGGACCTGCAGCATCCTTTGCCAGCAGGTGTCACAGCTCTCAAGTCTGCCCCACCTCCTGCAGCAGGATTCTTGGGACTGAGGGAGGCTCCAAGATGTCATTTCTGCTGCAGCATTGAGATGGTGACAAATATGTTTTACAGAACCAGCCTGGAGACAGAAGATTATTTGAAAGTTATGAACAAAAGAACAGAATGCTGAGTAAATGATGAAGTTGCTCACATATACATACTAAACTGCAATCCTTTCAAGGTACACAGAATGACTTTTAACATTCACATTTGTGGAGTTACAGTTTCCAGATGTTAAGAATTGAAACAGAAACCATTTGTCATTTGCTCTTGACCTTTCCAAAGTCTTATTAGACATCTGGTATGCTCTGCCTATTATGTGTAGAAGAACAGAATTGTCCAGCTAACACAATTGCAAAATGCAATAACTGTTGAAATTTTTCTTTTAGTTTTTAGAGAAGTGATTGCAGTGTCATCATGTTTCCGTTGCTTTGAAGCAGGAAGTTATCCAGCATTCACCTTACAGACTTCACAAGATGAAGACTCCTTCATGTTGCTTATTCTCACAGGCCACATCTGTTCTCACTTGCACAACTTTAGCTTGCAGAATTTGTTGTTATGTCTTTTTATTCTTTTCAAGGGCATTTTTAGATAATGTCTTTTTCCCTTTTTACTAAGGTTTGAAGATATCAATTTTCTCTGCAAATTTCTCAATTTACAGACCAGAGAGGGATCTCTCATGAAAACTCTCCTCTTTTCAAAGAGGGAGAGGAACAGAGAATTTGTCAGAAGGAGCTAGATTTGCAAGGGATCATTCAGTATCTGCAAGGCACTGGTTACCTCAGGAGTAGATGTAAGAATACATAAAGTATTTTTACGAGTAATTAAGTAAATTAAGGGTGTAATTAAGTAAAAGTTTAAGCTATGGCTTTATCGTGAGAACTTAACCCCTAGCATTTCAAAATCCTTTATTACTATCAACCTGCTGGTTCTTCCTGTAAGCGCAGCTTATCTTTGTCCTTAGGGCAATCAAGACCTTGTTTTTATACCTTTACACTCTCCTCCGCTCCAAACTGATTTCTTTTGCTACTGTTGTGGTGCATCTTCGCAATGCTCCTTGCTCTGACAGGGTGAAACCGTTGCTGGCTGCTGCTGCTGCAATCTGCACGAGAGAGGATTTTGTGGTGGTGTTGATGTTTTTGCAACACCAGCAGATGGAAAGGAAGCTGCATTCACAAAACACTTTAAGCTACATAATGGCTCTTGAAAGCCAAAGGAGGGTGAGGAAGGGAGTGCACTCTGAGTGCTCTGGAAGGGTACATGATGTCTCTGCCAAGTGTCACGCTGTAGAGAGGTGCCACCTGAGCAGGGGTCCGAGGAGTGCTTGTGGGACTCACACTGCTGGTGCTGGTTGCTCTACTCCTCACCCCACTGTGCTCCAGCTGTAGAGGGCTCAGCAGTGGCACTGAGTCCATTGGACTCCTCAGTGTGTCTGCCAGCCCCAGCCAATCCTCCTGGTGATGCTGGTGGTGCTGGAAAGAGGTCTACACCCCTTCTCGCTGTGCTGGGGCAGAAATGGATAGAAGAGATCAGGCTGCTGTCTTTTCCTCTGTATGCAGGCGGTGAAATTGCTGTCTTGCTCTATACACTCAGTGGAAGAGAGCTATGACTCATTTCAAATCACAGTCCTTGAAGCGGAAGAAATAGAGTTTTTCTATGATGGCTTCTTTGTCTTAATTCCTTCATTTTCACTTGAAGAGTCTGAGCATTATGTGGACAGTCAGATGTTTCACCATCTGCATAAGGAGAGGAGGGGAGAAGGGTATAGGGCTTTTTTACCTATGGGGTTATTTCTCTGATTTTGGTGCAGAAGCAGAGCTCTCCTTAAGATTCTGTGCTTGCACAAGGTTTCCTCCCCACTGGACAACTCAGGACTCAGAGAGGTATCCTTAGTGAGACAGACTTTCCCATGCTATATAGATGGGTAGGCTCTCCCTCTTCTAGAGATTTCAGGTACATTCTGAAATAACAGCCTTTCCTGCTCTCCTGGTTGAACTTGCAGGTCATGAAAGTAGTTGTAAAACCATGAGAAAATGTGTGATATCTTTGAACACGGTTGGTTTTCAGTCTCCACAAACAGCTTTGGTTTTGCACATGTCAAACTTTCCTTGTGTAGATACTCTGGTCTGATTTGAGAAATGTCTTTGTTGCAAAGTGCTTTTGATTTGCAGAGGCCCTCATCTCTTTACCTTGNTCTTTCTTTCTTTCTTTCTTTCCTTTCTTTCTCAGATGTTTCAATAACCAACAGATCAAACCCAGATCTTTTCTTGTAAGCACTGTGTTAGGTTTTCTCTTAGGGAAACTAGTGAGTGTCTCAAAAGCTGGAAATAGACCTTCTCCATTTTGTATTTTGGGGACAGTGGAGAACACTGCTGGTGTAATGGGTGCTTCATTTTCACCCCACTTTTCTATTTCTTCATTATAAGTTATTTCTCAGGTGAATTTTGAATCTCTCTTCCTGAATGAAGCTTTTCTTGAATTTGTTCTTTGAATCCAATCCACCATCAATGAATCCCAGATTAATCATACTGAAATCAGCAGTGCCATGGTGATTCGGAATAGATGGTGTCATGGTTCTGTCTGGAAGTGAGTTAATTTTCTTATTAGTATCTGGTACAATGCTGGTGTTGGATTTCATATGAGAATGAAACATGAACACATGTTTTGGTTGTTGCTAAGTAGTGCTCACCTTAAGTCACAATCTTTTCAGTTTCCCAGCTCTGCCAGTGAAGAATTGCACAAAAAGCTGGGAGGGAACGTGGCCAGGAGAGCTGAACTGGCCTCAGGGATATTGCACACCACAGAAAGTCATGTTCAGGATAAAAACTGGAGGAAGTTGGCCAGGAGCTGCTGATCAGTGCTCGAAGATAGTCTGGGCTTTGGTCAGTGGGTGGTGAGCAATTGTATTGTGCGCCACTTTTTTCTCTTGAGTTTTATTTGTGTCTCTCTCCCCACCCTTTATTTATTTATTTATTTATTTGATTTTTTAAAACTGTTATTATTATGTGGCTGTTATTACATTATCATCATCATCATCATCATCATCATCATCATCATCATCATCATCACCATCTTGTGGGTTTTTTTTATTTCCTCCCCCAATTATTAAGATATTCTTATCTCAATCCACTGTTTGTGGAGACGAATTCCTTCTGTGGTTTTCCTGCAAGGTAATGTATGTAATGTGCTTCTGGAGGGTCTTTTGCACTTTCTGCTCTTCGTGCTCTTAACCTTGCTGTGCTCACACATATCTCACTTATGGGTCTGGTGTCCAAACCTTTATCAGAATGAGTGGTGCAGGGGCCATATTTTAGCACCTTTGACTTAAAGAAAGAGTACATGATTGCAGCTGTTGTCTTGCATTTACTCTTTAAGCTTAATTTGTTTTTAAGCTTTAAAATGCAGAAGCAGTGGGCTCCATTTGCTCATGAGTACAGGAGAACCAGCTCTTTTTTGTGTGTTACTCCCTTTGTCATTGTTTCATGGATGTGGTTGAGTGCCTCCATGACAGACTGGGAGGATGAATATAAGAGGACTGTAGACCACCTAAATAGTTGAGGAAGAGAGGCCTCCTTCCTTTTAATTAGTGCCCACTGTACTGGTGTCTCTGCTGACGTGTCGATCTTTGCATTAATGCATCCTCTACGTTTTTAACTCTTCCAGGGCAGTGAGGAGTTTCCCCCTGGCTCTGTTTATCCTCTGCCTCACCCAAGTGCAGGTTATCACTGGTTTAACAGCGGGCCTTTCTCCGGTGACTGGGAAGAGAACAGCTGTGTGCACAGCATATCACCGCTGGTGCCAGCTGTATTGCCTGCTGGCCAGAGAAGGGTTGGAAAAATGCCAGGCAATTTTAACTTTTAATAAGACAAACCTGTGCCCTGTGGGTTCAATACAGGGCTCAGAGCTGGAGAGTTTTTTTGCCCTCAGGGCTCTGTCCTACTTGCTCAAACACATGTTTTTGATTTCTTACTTTAGCAGCTGTATGTACCTGGAGGGGTGTTAACAAAGCCTTTGGTACAGATGATATCTTGAAATGGCTATTGAATTGCAGGAAATAATAGTAAATGGAGGTTGCCTGTTTGGAAAAGTTGTACATAGCCAAATCTTCACTGACAGAAATGAACACATGTGTTTAGGAAAAGACAGCCAAAATCTTATCTTAAGGCTGAAAAAAGTCTCATTTTGTCCATATTCATGATATACACAGTATTATTATGTTGTCTGTCCCCATTTTGCTTTTTGTTTTAATATTCAGCCAGGAAATTTTTCTTGCCCTGAATATTATATTAAGAGTGTGACTCTGGCACTCTGCTGTGCCTCTCAGCTTTACACACATGGCAGACCTCCAGCTGGGTACCTCAGGCTGATCTTTCACTCCCCATTCACTTATTTGGCATAACATCAATATCAGATAGCATAAGGGTCTGAATACTGAGAAATAATCCTCCTAGTTAATGTCTTGATTCTTAATTTTATTGAAACTAAGACATGGGAAATATTCTGGTGAATGGTTTATACAGAATTTGGGCAAGCAATCATCTGTACAGTTATGAGCAGTGACTGCATCACTGACCTAAATGAACAGTGAGATGCTTAAGTGACCTCCTTTAAAGCAGAGGCAGAAGTGTCACAGCATAACAGGTACACACTCCCCTGGGACGTGGGAGTCTTGGTAAAAGTCCTCTTTTGCCTGATTCAGCAGGGTTGGCTCCAAGGTGTCACACATCATTAGTGACTGCCTTAAGTGGTATATGAAGAACTCTGGAACAAAATTTTCTAAATATCTCCAGGCAAGGCCATTCCACAAGGATAGGTCAAACAGATATTAGAAGTATAATTGCAAATTAGTTTTTCAATTCTCATGGAAGAGTCCTACTGGTTACTGAGTAGTCTCAGGTCTAGCAGGTA
This sequence comes from Edolisoma coerulescens, assembly GCA_013397115.1. Lineage (NCBI taxonomy): Eukaryota > Metazoa > Chordata > Aves > Passeriformes > Campephagidae > Edolisoma > Edolisoma coerulescens. The sequence continues at coordinate 185,720 of VWZW01013749.1, read as the reverse complement.
TATAACACTTCAACAGGAGGAGCTGAAATGAGTTATTTGCAGAGCACAATAAATTAGGTTTATAAACTTACTCATCTAGGAGGCTGCAAAAGTAATGCAAGAAAAGTGCTTTTGTAGCAACTTGAAGGACTTGGTTTCTTTGTTTTCCATATTAGTCCTAAAGTTCAGTGTTGTAGGGTTACTCCATCCTTCTCTGATTTTATAAATCCGGTCTTTTACTTCTATTAAAAATATTCCAAAACAAAAAATTCTTTTTTTACTTGAGTGTTTCTTTTTCTGAAAAAAAAAAAAGTAATTCAAGCAAATTTGAATTAAAAATATTTAAGTCATTTAAGACAATGAATGCCTTCACATAATTGAAGGCATGCACATTGGTGTGCCTCAGTTCATGATTTTACCTTACTTTACTCACACATGTGTAATAGATTTTGTATGGTGTAGTTCCAACAATTTTGTTCGCATTTGCTAAGGGTTTGGCCTATAAGAAACATTTGTTGTTGTCATAAATAGAGCAATGTTAATGACTTAGAAATAAAGAATGTAATTGCTGCTGTACATCCATGTGAAAGGTGAGAGAATCTGACAAAAGATAAAAATGTAACATCTCAGCATCTTTGCTGTATGGCTATCAGTTGAAGAATTTTAAACCTTGTTGCTGTACACAGAAATGAGTGAAATCTTGCCAGAGTTTTGTTTCCTTTGCTGTATCTCTTTTTTTGCCTGCAGATACCTGGGTGACAAGAATCTTCTCTGTCCCAGCATCTTGAGATAGCTCTAAATTCAATAAAAATGCAAGGAGAACATAAATTCTTTAATCTTACATATGACATCTCTCCATAGAAGTGAGAAAAAGCAAGTCAACCAATGAATCATTGCAGATTTCTATGGTGGAAAGACATTTGAGGCAAACAGATATTTTCTAAAGACTTCTGTGAAAACTGTGTCTTGTAGGAAATACTTCTAATGAGCTAGGAAATGGAGTGAGACATGGCATGAGAACAATTTCAAGGAATTCTAGTGGACTTATTTGCTGCTATTTCATGCAACTCTTTTTCCCAATTTAAACTTGGTCACTGGTTTCATATTTGCTTTTGAAAGTATTCTCCTCTTTATGACCTACAAATTGGCATATGCAATGTGTCTAGATGCACTTCAAAATACTGGGATCATTTTTGTTTGGCAGAGAAAATGCTCCTGCAAAATGTGCTGAATTATCCTAGTGATTTCTGAGCATCTCTTCCTTTTTCTTCTTTCTGCCCTTCTCTTTTCTTTGCCAAGAGCCAAGCTCACCGCTGATGTCACACTTTTTGGTCAATGGAGTTATTTAGCATGCTGTGCCGAATCAGTCCCTGATAAGCTTAGATCCTGCTGATATCCAGCTCTTCATTGGTTTCCTGTGCTGTCCTTGTTAAGGCAATTGCCAGGCTCGACCACCTGTGAAAAGAGTGACTTGCACTCACAGATATGCCAGAATGGCAGTTTAGCACTGATTGAATTCGTTCATGGTCTGGTGTTTGGTGTGCTCCTGGCTGCACTTCTCAGGACTGAAGAGTAAAAATACCTATTGAGAGTAAGAGATAAAGCTGACCAAAACAGTAAATCAGGTCAAGACAGGGTTGCTGTGAGGGGACCAAGGCCAAGTTCGTATAGGTAGGTTGTTGCTGAGGTGGATTTGAAATAAGACATTTCTGAATATTACCAGGAAGTGAAACCTCCCCAGGGGAGAAAGAGCAGTCCTTTCTTTCAGGTTATGTTGATTCACCACATCAGTTCTCATCACAATGCTGAAGCATTAAAGGGCTCTAAGAGAAGATTTCTCACAGATTTGCAGCAGCAAATTAAGAAGTTTTTTTCCTTCAGCTCTCTCCTCTGTCTTCTTCCAGACACCACCATTTTCAGATCAAAACCAGAAAAGAATACTAGAACATCAGTAATCATAGATGGCTTGGAAAAGGGAAAACTGGATTTTAACCTAGGAAGTCTGTGGTGTAGCAAGGGTATTATTGCAATTGTTTTCAGAGTGGCCAAATGGAACTTTTTTTCTTTTTTTTTGTGAGCTACAGTTCCAACCTGCTGAAAAGAGCAAAAAAAATATTTAGACATTTGCATCCTTATCTCTCACCATAGCTACATGGCACTTCTGGGAGCAGTTTTGGGAGGATATGTTGAGACTGAGTGCAAAGGCAGTTTCGTGTGCAACGATTTAGGTGGGATGAGAGTGTATTTCCTCTCCTGTCACAGGGGAAAACTTAGGAGAGTTTCTTGTACAGTTTCACTCCATTAATTCCCTTGGAAACTGTGCCTGCAGACCTGACTTTGTGCTTGACTGATGTCAGCAGAAAGCTGTGTCCCCTGCCAGCTTCCAGAGTGATGGATGTGCTACAACAGGAGCAGCTGATGTGAGGGAGTGGGTGGGACACGCTGCTGTACCTGGGGCAGGGAGAGTACCAGCAAGAGAGGAATCCATACCTTCATTGGAACCACGTGAAATCACCACCCAGGGTCTTCCTGCACACTAAAATCTCTTCTAGAGTATACCACTTTGGTATTTAATCCCCCTTTTTCCTACAGTTAGTTAATTTTAGGCTGAATGGTATTTTTAACCTTTTTTATGCAGAGAAATTAACTGCCAATCACATAAGAAAGTAATTCACCTAGGTTGAAATAAAATACTCCTAAGCTAATCAAAGTCCTAGTGACGTAGAGATTATTCCTAGGGCATTTACTTTATCCAGTTGAATCGGTGCATGCTGAGAGTAAAAATCAGTGGACCAGCTCCTGCAACAGGACTCACTAGCAGGAGCTCAAAAGCCCCTGGACCATTTTCTGTATCACTTCTAGACGCTGTGATCCTGACCCATCGTCTTGAGAATATTCTCATTAGAGACCTTGTGGCGTTTAAGCGTCAGGTGTACCTAATCCATGAAGAATCTGCAGAGGGTATGGTGAGACACAGACTTCTTTGTGCCCCGTTCACCATTAACACATGGCCAGTGGAGCTGATCAGAATTACACTTGCTGAAAAGTACAGCTTTGTACTTCAGCTTTTTTTTTTTTTTACTTGAGTACTTACCTACTTATAACAAGAGGAGGAAAGTTCTTCGTGCCATTAGAGTTTAAAGTCCGGTAATAAGTAGGTACTTACAGAAAAAAAAAATGGTTGCCTAGGCTGGTGAGAAATGCAGCAAGTGAAACTATATTTACCAGGTCCCATATTTAGCTCTAATCCTGCTGGCTGATTACTTAAAAATCCAGTGAGGGCAGAGGATGGCAAGAGCCTCACAGAGTGGGACCAGTCCCTCTGAGAGCTCTGGAAGCCTTAGCAGGGCTGTCAGAAAACCCCAGCATCCATCCATTCACTCTGAGTCCACACCTCACTGTTACAAAGGCTGCATGCCATATGAGCTCCTGGTTCTTTCCAGAAATCTTCCCACCTTCTCCACACATATTCCATAAACCTGAATTCATGACAGTTTCATTCATTTGCCCCCAAACTGCCCATGTAAGGGAATATCCCTATCCAGATTATGGATATGTTGGACTGAAGCCATTAGCTCTTGATCTGAGAGCAGGAATTTGAGAGCAATAGATTCACAAGTATATGTTTGATTAAGTAAAGCTCTGGGAAATGCAGGCATGAGTCACTTGGAACATGCCACTTGTGAGAAGGAAAGTATGGAACAAAGTATGTGTTGCATGTTGTTAATACTCTGCGAAGGGTTAATTTGAATGGGCCTTGTAACATTTGGTGGGTTATGCTTTTTTCTTCCTTTTTTTTCTTTTTTTTCTGCCTCCAAAAAAAGCCTTATTTTTCACCACAAGTCTTGATTTCTCCAGGACTGTATTTTGGTGCTTCATGAACTATGGTGTTTGCTGTACTTCAATTGTTTTCTCTAACATTCCAAAAACATTCTGAATTGTTTGAGCACAACTCTTGCAAACTGCAGCTATTTAAAGATTAGGTGTTTTCAGAAAATTATTCAGTAGTTGTTGGAGGCTATGTGCTTTTGAAGGTCTGGCTCCTCACTTTCCCAGCCCATTTTTTGGAGCAATTCTGCTCCAAATGCCTTCTTATATGCAGTATGAATTCTGGACTTTGACTGTTCGTGGGATGAAATTTTAACTTCAAGAATGCTACGTACATTATGTGATGGCTTTGAGACACTGCTATCACAACCAAAATCCTACTGTGTGTGGCACTGCTTAGGCACAGGGAAGCAGATCTAAACAAAGAACACATAAGGGATTTTTGATGTTATGTGTTAGAGTTAACACAGCGTGTGCCAGACAACATGAACTTTAAGCAGGTTCCATTCCCTTTAGTAAAGACAGAAAATTCTGTAAGTTTCCAGAAGCAGTTAGTATTTTGCTGAATGGTAGCAAGTATCTAAATTTCTGTGGCACTGAATTGCTACTGAGAATGTGATGGCCCAATTGAAATTGGCCTGTGAATTGCAAATCAGAGTATTCATGGACAGATATCAGACATAAAGAAGAATGGAGATGTCCATAAATATAATGATAAACCTTACTTATAGATTTCAACAAGTAAAAAGATCAGATTTTTTGTTTCTCATTTGAAAAAAATAAAATCTGCTCATTTCTCTCTGATTTTGGTCTTTCCTTCCTTTTAGAGCTGGAATGAAGGACAACCCATGCTACTAATCCCCTGTACAGAAATCAGGAATACAACTTTAACTCGGAAAAGTGTCTGAAGAAAGACCACGCTCCAGGTCTTGTATATTAATAGACATTGGTAATTGTTTTTGAGCAGCTGGTGGTTTTACTGAAGCACACTGCTACTTTCCATAGCTTTACAGAGCGTAACAGGAACAGGCTGAGCCTGCTGTTGAAGGGGTAAGAGTGGAGTTACCCCCAGCATTTGTATCCTGGCAGGTAGACACTTTCAGCTGCTTGCTGCTCCCTGAATCCATGCTGTTAGAGATGCAGGCTCCCTGCACTGGTTTTGTCTGGAATCACGTCCGTTTTCTTCCCAGGGGCTGATGTGGGCTGTGTTTTGGGTTTGTGCTGAATGCCGTGTTGAAAACACAGGGATGTTTTGGTTATTGCCGAGCAGTGTTTACACAAAGCCAGGGCCTTTGCTGTTCCTCACATTGTCCCTTCAGCCAGGAGGCCGGGGGTGGACAAGGAGCTGGGGGGACACAGCCGGGACAGCTGATCCCAGCTGAACAAAGAGGTATTCCAGACGGCATCATGCTCAGCGTGGAGAGCTGTGGGGAGGAGAAGGGAGGGGTTTACGTTCAGAGAGGCAGCGTTTGTCTTCCCAAGTCCCTGTTACCAGAGCCCTGCTTTCCTGGTGTTGGCTGAACCTCTGCCTGTCCGTACAAAGTGGTGAATGAATCCCTTGCCTTGCTTTGCTTGTGCTCACAGCTTTTACTGTACTTATTTAACTGTTTTTATCTCACCCATGATNGGGGGACACAGCCGGGACAGCTGATCCCAGCTGAACAAAGAGGTATTCCAGACGGCATCATGCTCAGCGTGGAGAGCTGTGGGGAGGAGAAGGGAGGGGTTTACGTTCAGAGAGGCAGCNGGATGTTTTGGTTATTGCCGAGCAGTGTTTACACAAAGCCAGGGCCTTTGCTGTTCCTCACATTGTCCCTTCAGCCAGGAGGCCGGGGGTGGACAAGGAGCTGGGGGGACACAGCCGGGACAGCTGATCCCAGCTGAACAAAGAGGTATTCCAGACGGCATCATGCTCAGCGTGGAGAGCTGTGGGGAGGAGAAGGGAGGGGTTTACGTTCAGAGAGGCAGCGTTTGTCTTCCCAAGTCCCTGTTACCAGAGCCCTGCTTTCCTGGTGTTGGCTGCACCTCTGCCTGTCCGTACAAAGTGGTGAATGAATCCCTTGCCTTGCTTTGCTTGTGCTCACAGCTTTTACTGTACTTATTTAACTGTTTTTATCTCACCCATGATTTTTCTCACTTTCACCCTTCCAGTTCTCTCCCCCCCCACCTCCTCCGCCCCCACTGGCATGGAGGGAGGGAGTGAGTGGGTTGGGGCTGAGTTGTCATGTGGGGTGAAATCAGATAACCTCTGAACTTGCCCCACAGGCAATGCAAAGCTTCGTAAATCTCTTCTGGGTCTCCCTCAGTACCTAAACAGATGCTCTGAAAAGCTCCAGGCCTCAGTGGAACAGACTTTCCTCAGGCATTCAAAAGGAATTGTAGAATTGCTTGAGGGAGTGGTGAGCACAAAGCTGCATCTGGAGGTCTCTCTTCACAGGAGGGAGTGGACTGGGATGAGGAGCTTAAGGACTTGGAATCTATGGAAAGCAATTTGTTTTATTTTACATATTTTATAACCTCTTTCTGCAAATAGACTTGATTCCCTTAGACTGCGTTATGATGCTTTGTCAGAGTAGTCTGGGTATCATGAAATACAAAAGTGTTTATCTTCCAGGATGTTCAACACATTCAAATTTTATTATCTTCATTTCAGAGGTGAGGCATAACAGGATCAAAACTGGAGAGTTCTAAAACCAGATTCTTGGTCAATCAAGGTTATGAGCCAAAATGTGAGGCAACATCCATCAGTTCACAAAACAAACAAACAAACCCACAAAACCCCCCCAAAATTAAAACCCAATATAAATTTGACTGTTTTTTTCCCATTGGATCCATTTGTCTTTCAGTTTGATGATAACCTGTAGTGCTGACCTCTGCAGCAAATGAAAGTGACTCTGCATTTATCTTTATGTAACACTGCCACTATTCCTAATTTTGGAAAGCCAGCTAGTGATTGCACAGAAGCTGACAGAGAAGAGTTCATACAAAAATGATGATCTTCTGATTAAAACCAGAATAACTTCCATACATGGAGAGGGAATAAATTAACATTCTGACACTTCATAACCCATATCTGACAGGGCAAGCTTCACAGTTACCTAAAGAACGTGTGCCCCCTCTGAGCTGTACTATGTAATGATTCAAATCTGAGTAAAACACCAGATAGCAATATTGGAGCAAAGCTGCATTAAAAACCCAAAAAAAACCCCAAAACAAAGAAACAACAACAAACAATCACACAAACAAACCCCCCAACAACAGCAAAAAACCCAACCAACAAAAAACCAGCAAACCAAAACAAACCTTCATGAAGAATTCCTAACACACAAATTTCTGACGTTCTTTATTACAGGGCTAGATGCTCGCATGCAGTTATCAGTAGATGAGAACATTTTCAAGGATACACCACACTGCACTTAAGGGAATCAGAAAAGCATGAATGCCAACCATTTTCAAGATATGATTTCAGTTTTTTAAAAAAAGCATTTTGTGTGCAGCTTTTACAACAGTAATGTGTTTGTTTTTTCAGTGCTCGTTAGACATGCTCCAGCTATGAGCATTGCCATAAAGACAGAGGTTGCAAAAGAGAAAGGGCCAAACTTGGGGAAGGGTTTTTGTCTTCAGTCATAGGATCTGTCATAGTAAACGCATGTTGGAGACAGGCATGCAGGAGGTTATCACTGTTCTTTGTCCCATAACTTCTTTTACTTTAGTGGTATAATTTAGTCTTGGGGATATTATATGTGTATATGCAGATAGGAACAATATAGGGCAAGCACAACCGACCCTTTTTGACAGCCAGTGATGGCACAGAAGCTGACTGAGAGGAGTTTCTGTTCAAGCAGTCAGCAGCCTCTTAAAACAGCCAAGTTAACATTTCTGTGCTCAGCTAGGATAGCTCCTGCTGGAAGCTGAAAGTGGAACATAACATAATCCATTATGGATGGATGTTTGAGAAAAGAGTTGTTCTCAGCACAGATATACTTTGTACCAAGCAATCACAGGGGGCTCCTACATCCAGAGGGATGACTGACTTTGCAGAAGACAGGCACTGAGCCTGTGGCAGCATGACAGAAGTATTAACTGAAAGGCATCACATTAACCTTGTTTTTTCGAAGGGCATAAAAGATAAGGTCAAACAGCAAAAAACTGCAAGTGGGAAGAAATCAGAAACGAGCAAAGGTTCAAACAATGGAATGAAAGACACTTCAGTTTACAACAAAATACTCTTTTTCAAAGAAAACCAAAAAGAGACAGTCATCAGACCTGCCAGTCTTTCCACGCAGAACTTTGTTCCTCCTTATGGAGGGGAGATGCAGACCCTCTCCCACAACGGGTTATAGGACCCCCGGGTGTGCACTCTTCCTGCTGGAACTCCACCTCAGAACTCAAAAGCTTATATTCTCACTCTCAAGCCTTGAATACACTGTACCATACAAAGAGTTTACAGAAGGCTCTGAGGAGAATAAATGAGGAGCAAAGGGAATTTCGTCAAACTTCTCCATAAGCGTATTGCCAAGTCGGCTGCAATTGCAAGCAAGAGAGAAAGCGGAGGTAGAAATACCATTCTCTTTTCTGCCACAAGTTTTACTTTTTGTCTCCCCGATCCTTATCCAGGTGTTGGATGTGGGGTGGGAGAGGAGGTTGCTGTTCTTAATGGTGGATGTTTTTGATCTCAAACAGATAAGGTGACAGAAATAGCCTAAAGCTAGTTTCTTGAACAATGGGCTGAGACAATGAGACACATTATGGGTTGTCTAGAGATTGTCATCCCGTTATGAAGGAGCCGGCAGAACCTTGGATGCTTTTTTGAAGATCTACAGCCTTTCCTCAAGAAGAAAGGGAGCTGCTGTTGTAGGCAGCCATTTGGGAATGCAATGGGTATTTACTCTGAAGTAAGACTGTTATCCAGAACATTTCAAAATTAGCATGTTTTAAGGCAAGTTATGCGATCTGTTCCAAAAGGTCAATAAATCATTTGCAACAGAAAGGTTAGACTAATCTCATTTTGGGTGCTTAGTGTTGCGTTGACTGAGAGCACAGGTTTATCTAGGCAGGATATAAATAGGTGTTAGATCACACATGGATCTTTTTATAATAAAAAGATTTTAGCATAGAGGAAGAAAATCTAAAAACTGCGTATGTGATCTTCCTTGAACTGCAGGAACTTGTGCACTCCATGCTGAAGCACCGTAGTCAAACTCTTTCCTCCTACATTTTTATCTCTTTATCAATCCTGCTGTCACAAAGGTATCTGCAGCTTCATGAGTGTCTCTACCAGGGCTACGGCTTGCAGAGCACAAGAGTTAAGGCTGCAGGCAAGGAAAACAAGCCTTGCATAAAAATATTGATTTATCTCCTAGATAATTTCTAGGTGTACTGAACTAGTCATGAGCCAGTCACTTCTACACAAGCTAAGAAAAGAATTTTTATTTGGCTCTTCTGATTACTCCTGATACTCTACATAGAAGGAGCATAATTAACACTTTGCATTATCAAGTCCAAATGCTGTTAGTTGATGGTATCTGGCCACCTTCTTCCTACTCCTTCTCCAAAGATGTCAAAGGCATTGTGTTCAGTTTGCTACTGACAAATTTCTTTAATTGATCAAACTAGACATTGGCAGTGAGGATGGAGGTGGTGGGACAGAAATTATTTATTATGCCAAATTTGGAAAACCTTCCATTAGCAAACAAAGAGTGTCAGCCACTCCATTATCCAAATACAGTCCATATACAGGCAGATCTAGGAAATCCTGAAATTATTTCCTGCTCTAGTTAAGCTTGAACCACAAGGCTTGAACTTCGAGAGTGTCTGAAAACCTTACATGGTTTCTTGCTCGGGAAATTGGTGAAGCTGGGTGGGAGAAGGTTTCGCTTATGCTCTTCCCAATGTTTAATTTTCATCATGGAATTCTGGTGGGCTCGAAAAGCTCAGCAAGGAGACATGTCCGTGTGAGCAACTGTTCACCAGAAACAAACTGGAGCCCGGGAGCAGGGACACTGAGGGAGCTTGGGGTGCTGCCCTGAGAGAGGTGGGAAACAAAGGATGGAGCAGCACCGAGGTGTTGTGGTCATGCTCTGTTTAAAACAATGGAACTAATGGGAACTAAGCCAAAGGAAGGGCCCAGCTGGTGCCTGAAAGCTAAACTTTGCTTTATTAACTTGAAAATACATATTGCTTTTCCAGCCCAGTGGCATTTGCTACCCTGTCATATCTTAACGAAGGAAAACCTGTGCATGCTTCAGAGATGTGACTAAAGTCACTCAAGCTCCACCTGATCATGGAATGGCATTAGCTGGGACTTTACCTTTTATGACTCTTTCCTATGATTTGTGCCTCTAACAGCATCAGAGCACACCCAAGTGAAACTAAGTTTAATCAGGGATGAAGTTAAGCTTAGTGAACAGAGCTTAGTCATTTGCCTCAGAATATTTAGTGCTAACACAGTATGTGCATTCAACAACAGCAATTCTGAACCTGCATAATCTGTTGCTTCAATAAACCACACTACTCATGAATCAGCAATTGTGCAAGTCCTTACTGAATGAAACCAGACTTACAGTGCCAAATTGGTCATAATCAGAAATGAAGCCCAGCCGTACCCAGCCACTCTGATCTCTGAGTACCAGCTGGAATGCAATTGGGTTTATTTTCTGCCAAATTTCATCCTCTAATGAAACAGAAAAAAAAATGTGCAGTTAACAGGGTTGCCATGGATGAACTGCTGCAAAAATATAACAGTGCATAATTCTGAGAGGGAATAGAATGGGCCCAAAAATTTGGGGAAAACGAGCACAAAGTAGTATAATAGATAGAAAATTGTAGAAGTGTGCAAAAAGTTGAAAAATATAATGACAAAAGAATTATTTGTACACTATTAGGGACTCATTTGTTTTGTGCACAAAAGAAAATCAAAGTTTGCTGTCTCCCCCCAAAATTCCAGATTTAGAATACACTGCTTTGAAATCCAAATATGAAGTACTGAAAACATTATTGACTTTTGAAGGAGAGTATTAAGAAAAGCCCGGTACATGAGTAGATCTCCTCATGACTGAAACCCAAAACCTAAAAAGAGGCAATAAGGAACTTAAAAAGGTATTGTCCACAGCTGAAAACTGAGAAAAACAGCTTCAGGAAAAATTAGGCCTCTTACTGAACCTGTTGCCATTCTTGGTTTTGACTAAGGAAAGCCAAAAAGTGGAAAAACGGTGCAGACCCCAAAATATGGCAGGGAGACATCTGGTGATGATAATGATGAGATGGAGGAAGGTTCTGATTACGCCAGTACCCATCATTTCCATCCTTATGAGGCTGAAGCAAACTTTTGTAAACTCCCTTCTTGGCACAAGGGTACAGATGCAGTAATTACTATGAAGCAGCAGACAACCTAAATACAAAGGCTGGTCACCAAAAAGTGAAAACCGCAGGAATTGATAGAATTTTAAAGAATGCCTTACTGCAAACATGTCCTAATGGCTCCCTGGTGATCAGAAATTAACCTGTGCTGAAATATTGGTTGGTGCCACTAAAACCTGTATTTCAGGGTATGATTTGTTGTGTGACAAAACATGGAAAGTCCCCAATGGGTCAGTCTGGAGTTCTGCTGGACGAGGTGGAGGAGATCATCATCTTCCTGTCTGGAACAGCTGAGGTAAGATATGGGATCTTAATTAATGATTCCACCTAATTTCATCAAACTCAAGTCACATTCTAACTCAAACATTTAGTGTACCAGTTTGCTGTGAAAAATACATGCTTAGCAGCAGCACCTTCACTACGTTTGCTAAACATTCCTTAACTTTGACAACCTTCTAACCTTTTCTTGGGTATTTGCTTCCAAAGTCAACCATTTGACTGAGAAAGAAGTAGAATTTTAGTTCTGCTTTATTCCAGTGAAGAGTTTCAGTCTCACTTACACACACCAGGGAGAAGGATATTGGTGTTTTGCAGATGTTGCATAATGCAATATCAAATGACACACAGACCCAATTAGCATCAAACTGATTTATTACGGGCACTCACTCATGTTTCCAGAAGAGTTAATACAAAATACTCACTCAGACCCTCATCACTTCTTGGTGTTCCTCTGATGTTACTAGCAGGGTGTCAAAACTGACAGCAGCTTTCTGGCCCGTGTTTGCCTCTGGATCTGCATCCTTGCTTGCAGTTGCAATTGATTTGGTGGTCTTTGCTTGTTCTCAACACCCTCTCCAGAACTTTCCATCACTTCAGTTTCAGAAACCTTTGCTTCCATGGCTGGCAGAAGCTGTGACCTTCTCTGCATCAAAGGCAATAAGGATACAAAAAAGTGCAATATTAGTATATTTTATACATTAGTATACATTAGTATATATATTATATGCACTAGTATATGTAATTGGTCAGAGCGACTGACAGTTCCATACAGTTTCTGGGTCCATTACATCTTGTCCTTTGGACAGTATTTCAGAAGTGCATAATTCACTTCATCAGCTTTCCATCAATGCCTGGTGTGAGACAAATGTGATCTATTGCATTACTTTTCCATTAAAATGCACTGCAAGAGATCAATTGATGGCCCAAGGTAGTATATTTGTGAATGGAAAGATACCCAGACTTGATTGAAGAACTGAAGCTGAAATCAACAAGATAAATTGTATGTTTTTGTGCATCCTTCTGTGTTACTTGGTGCTTATTAGTGCGGGCTGTTCAGCACAGGGACTATTTTCTGAAGTCTGAGTTTCACTGAGCTGCACTTCCAGGTGGGATGCTTCTTTGCTGGACCTCTCTAGAAGCAGGTCACTCATGCTGCCTCTTGTTCTCTAGGAAGAATACCCATGCTCCCATCAACCCCAGAGATTCAGTGTCACAACAGGATTCTTGGAGTATTTGATGAAAAGTCTATGCAGTAAGAGTCACCCCTACTTTTCTGATAACTGTACCTCTTTGTTCTCAGTATGATTGTCTGTTGTGTGTCTCAATCTTCTGCCTAAAGTTAGATAGTGGCTTAATGGAAGCAATAACTTCCAAGGAGAGACAGAAAATTTGTTTTCCTTTTGGTAGCCCTGACAATTATTGGCAGCATGCTGTACAAAAAAAAGAAAAAAAGGGGATTTTGTACCCTGATTTCTGCTCTTCTCAACGCAGAACTGAATTAATCTTGAGACTACCTTCTCTGTTGTAAGAAGTTTGAGACAAATTAAATCAGGCCTTATGGATGATTGATTCAGGCAAGCTTAACAGAATTTATATTGCCCAGTAGAGATAGATATCGATTGCTGCATGTTTCTCCAGAAACTCATGGATAACAAGGAGAGGAGAGACAGACTCTCTCCCGTGATACTATTGTTCAAAGATACATAGTACTTTTAAAAAGTTTGTTGGAAGATAAAACCGATGCAGCAGATCACTGATATATTCATCCTTTTAAAATCAGGAATGCCCACTTAAAAAAAACCCTCCCTCCTGCTCAGTAGAGAGCAAGGTGAAGTCAGGGAAGGGGTAACCAGAGAAACGTTCTTAAACTTGGAAATTGCCATTGGAATTTCACCTTACAAGGTGCTTTTGTTTCTTTACTACAGTATCTTTAAAGTCATTGAAGGAGAGGGAAGTGAGCCAGTGAATGCCCTCTCTGTGTTCTCATACGGTCCTCAGTAAAGGAGCAGTGCCTGCAAAGCCTGTGACAGAACATTTTAAGATGGATCTACAGCTTGTGCTGTTTCCAGAAGGAATCTGTCTCTTGCAGCTGGCAGGAAGAAATCAAGGGGCTCTGCAATTTGTAGTGTAAGGCATGATAAGACCATGCAGTGTAAAAATTTAGGAAAGGGAGACCCACTTGCTTTCCAGATTATCCACAGATTACTGGGCCCAGCGCTGACTAGACCTTGCCCTTCTTAGTCTGCATGTTATCTGTCTTCCAAGTCCTTGTGGGACCTTTATGATGCAGATTCATGGATAATCTTATAGAGTAACCAATTTGACACAATAAATCTGCTCATTTTCAACGTGAGCTTTCACAACCACAGATTCACAGCGTGGTTTAGACTAAGTCTGGGAACACTCATGATCACAGACTCATGAATAGTGAAGTTTGTTGATTGCTATGACAGAATAGGATTCAGAAATTACTATTCATGAGCACACTGGTTACCATGGACTAAAGTTTACCTGACTGGCATCCTTATGGGGACAGATGGGTACAGCCTGTCAACTGTCCCAGGACAGGGGAGTGATGTCCCTCCTCCCTTAAGTTACATTTATATCGTTTTCTTAGAGGGTGAAGCAAAGGTAAAGTTGGTGTCATTTCATGATCAGGTGGGGTTTGAGTGACTTTAGACATATGTAAAGCATTTACAGGTTTTACTTCATTAGAGTACACAGAGTAAGAAAAGCAATATGTATTTTTGAGTTAATGAAGCAAAGTTCAGCTCTTGGTCATGGTTGGGCCCTTGCTTGGCTTACCTCCCACCAACTGCATTGTTTTAAACAGGCATGACCACAACACCTCGGTGCTGCTCCATCCTTTGTTTCCTGCCTCTCTCAAGGCAGCACCCCAAGCTCCTGGGACTGCAGACTGCTTGTTTCTGTTGAATTATTGCCCACACAGACAGTTCTCCTTGCTGAACTTTGTCTTTCAGTGTTTCTCCACAGACTGAAGTAGCACATGTACTTTTCCTGACCTGAATTGCCAGCACTCAACAACAGCCACCCTCGAGATGGAGGTTTTTGACAGACCTGGTTAGAGGCATCCTTCTTCCAGCTGAAGATCACAGCTTCTTTACTCTATGCAGGGCACAATTGTATTGGTCAAAACGAGATTTTTATTCTTGACATGTTCAAAAAAGGAAAGACTGAAGAAGAAGAAAGTGACAAGAACATTGCCACTTCTATCTCTCCCAGTTATGGTGAAATACTGCACTTACAGCTCTTACCGAGTATGTCTCTTGCTATCTTAACTTTTACTGTTATTTACTGACTCTGGTACACTCCCTACCTTCTAGTCATTCCTGAGATTTAATTCCCCCAAGACATCCTCATACTGAAACAAAAAGTTACAATTTTAACTAGAGTATTATGTAGCTGCTTTCTCATGCTTGGACCCCCCGTGTTTTATTTTCTCAACCAGATCAGTTAAGAACTAAGAGGCTCTAAAATCTTCAGTTTGCACATACAGAAGTCTTTATGGCTCAGATACTACAGGTAATGATGGGTATTATATATCTTTACGACATAGCAGTCATAAAACTAAAAGTCATCACAGTATTTGAGATGAGCTTTTAATTGTGCTCATAACTCACTGAAAATTCCTCACTAGCTAGCCAGCATGTTGCTGAGGTCAAACATAAAATTTGTGTTTGCTACCTGGGAGAACAGAGATAGCTCAGGACTAAGGTTGCTTTGTTTTGTTTTTTCTTAGCTGGATTTTAAAAAAAAGCTGAAAGGTTTTGATCACGGGTTCATGTACTCATCTGCACAGGTAACTTCCCAGTGGATAGTACTGAAGTCCTGTAGATCTCAGTAGCCTCTTTGCTTCTGTGCTACTGCTAAGTAACCCCTTCCATGGAGCATAGCAGGGAGACCACACCATATTCTTGGCAGGTCAGGACAAGCTCATGTCTGCAGCCTGAGAATATTGCTATTCAAAGTTTGGTGGTTTTTTTTTTTTTTTTGAACTCTAGCACTTACACCCCTCACTGTGTTGCCCATCCTGGTTTAAATAACTTCTTAGTCTCCTTCCAACATCATTAATTTTTAAGCAGGCCTAAGTTCCTACACCTCCCTAGAATACTCAGGTATTCATACAAATGTACACAAACCTATCCTTAACATAGCCAGGAGAGTTTTTAACTAACTAGGACCAGATTATCTCCCTTTCCTCTTAATGGCTTCTTAAAGAATGATTTTCTGAGTAGTGAGGGAACTTAGTCTTTCTGAGAGGCCATTAAAGACAAACTTCAGAAAAAGACAGATGTTTGCGAAGCCTAAACATTCCTTCTGCTAGACTACAGAGGTCCTACATTGTTTCGCCTTTTAAACTTTGCAGTACTATGGCTGAGCTTTTACAGCTCCTCATTTAGTGTGAAGCTGAAGGACATTTCCAGGGTAACCGAACCTAACATTACGAATTTCCCAGAGGCATTCGTGTGGATGCTGTTAACAGATGGCGATTCGAGATGGAAGCACTTGAGTAACCCAACTGATCTTGGGAAAATAGAAGGAGGACAGAGGATGGGATGGTTTCTGGTCATCCCCATCCCAGGGGTCATCCTGTCACCTGCATCGGCTGTAGAAGCGGCCTTGGCTAATAGAAGTCACCTTGTGTTTAGTGTCTAAGTGTCTTTGCCATGACAAAATGTTTTGTCAGAAAGGTGGCTGTTAGAAGTGGTCCCTGTGACATGAGAGGTCCATTTAGAGGGTGTCACTTTCTCAAAAGCAGACAAAAACAACGGGGAACACTCAGGAAGCAAGAACACAAGTGTTTTACTTCTAGAAAGTTATTGCATTAAAATTTTTGCCACCTCAGACTGAACATTTTTTGTCAATTTAAAAGAGTTTTTTTTCCCTGTGGCAAAATTTGCTTAAATTCTTGTAGCATACAAGCCTAGCTGAAAACAAACAAACAAAAAGATTATCATATGTTAGAGTGTAGAAACATGCCTGAAACAGAACAGTGGGAATGAACTTCGACCTGATGACCACAGTTATGCACATTTACCACTAGGAAAACTTAGTATTTTTACAAACACTTTTATTTTCTTCTTCTAGCCTTTTAGTATTTTTCTTTACTTTTACTTGACTTTCCTTCACATAGCCCACCCTGTGTAAAGTAGATCTGCTCATCTTATACATCAGACTGTTGAATACTTCACAGGGAATAGCAATCAAGACAGGCAGCACACAAAAAAATCTCAGAAAGCAGCAGATGGTTGCAAAAGACATTGCATTTTACCACTGTTCTATTTTCCTTCTGAAACAAGGGGGGTTGTTTGTGTGCAGCTGCATCTATTTCAGAATCTTCTTCCCCTTCTGGTACATTCTTTCTTTTCCCTATATCACAGAATATTTGAGGAGGGAAGGCAGCTCTGCAGATCATCTGCTCAACCCCACAAACCAGACAGAAGAGGAGCAGATTGCTCACAGTAGTGTCTGGCTAGGTTTTGAACATCTCCAAGGATGGAAACTCTACAAACCTTATTCCAGTGTTTGTCCACTCTCCCAGTAATAAAAGTGTAGTTTTCGTTTTTTCTTTTTCCTTAAAATTTAAAAATGCAATTTAAAAAAGAAATTTTCTGTATTTCAGTTTGTATCTATGATAAAATAACATTGATGAAAGCAGAAAGGGTTATGTTCTAAATGCAAGAATTAGAATCCTTTTTGTTAAATTAATAAAAAGAAAGCCACAAAAGTTTTCTTCACATGAGTTTGATTGGCTTGCAGTTACTTATGCACAATGTTAGTTAGGAGGCAGGCATTCCAACCTTACCAGGTAGTTAGAAGCATCTGGTTGAAAAAGCAAATATTTAGCTGGACTCTCACAAATTTGAATTAAAAGTATGACTTGTTCTGGGTGCAAGCACAAGCTTTTAGATAGCAAAATATTCCTCTTGTCAGTTCTTCGGTTTTTATATTGAACTTCTGTGATTCCTATGTTTTTTGGTTTTGCCCTTTTTCTCCAGCATAAGGAGTAGTCTTTGTTAATTTTTTTTGTCTTACTGTTGTGACTTTTTTTCCTTTTTTTATTTTCCTTCTTTTCCTTTTCTTCTCTCTTATGATTCTCTGGAGAAGTTTGAATAGCATATATTTGAAAGACAGCTTTCATCAGGTAACAGAATTCAAGAGCTTGAGCTGTTTTGTGGGAAGAATACGTTTTGGTTTTCCCCCTACACAGGACTAGGGAAGGAGCCCCAAGCTACTCTCCTTTGTCTAGGAAATGAGAACTGCATGGGCTAGCATCCTGCTGCATCTTCATGGGAAGCTGAAAACAGCTAACAGCAGATAGGAGATTGTTTTCTGCAGCTGGTATGCCTGCAGATAATCAGTCCTTGACTTCCTCAGTCCTCCCTGTTTATAGGGAAAAAGAGGATACGAACTGCTTTAAGAGCAAATAGCGATATTAGGGAAAGCTGGCTTCCTGAGGATCAAGGCCACAGGTGTGCACCTCTGCAGCGTCTCACCAGGGGTGTCTCATGTGCTGTCCCCCTGCTCCCCTTGTTCGGGAAGTCACTCAGGTTCTCACTCCTCATTGCCCGTTGTAGAACACCTGCAAATTGCAGCATTTTTGAGACCTCTGTATTTTTTTTTTTTTTTTTTTTTTTTTTTGATTAGTCACAAGGGAGGCTGGACAAAGTCAGCTGCATTTTCATGCCAGAGTTTTTCCGAGGACTAAGAATTACATTTGCATGCAGTTCATCAACATGAAAAGGCTACAGGTCCTTGTTGTCATAACTGTGTTTCCGTGCAGCCACAGATCTTTGCATAAGTAGCTATTCTTTCTGATTCCTCCTGTGCTGAGCTCACACAGGCACTGGGTGGGCTGCCAATCTCGTGACAGGGGTCTGCAGAATGTCAAGTGAACAGGCCTTCCTGACACCACCAAGGTACCAATTTTAGTTCCTAAAATCTCTTTCTGTGCCCCTTTTCTTTCAAGAGCACTCTGTTTTCTTATAATTGGGTATTCTTTTCTCACATTAATTTAGTGATGAGAATGGTGTAAAAGGTGCTTTCTTTCTTAAATCCCAGTGGGAGATACTTTGCACCTCCTTTAGTCCATGTCCTGCGTATTTCTAATGAAAGTCACACGTCTGAAAACCCTTTTCAAACAAAAATTGGATATGTTGCTGTATTTCCAGTTTGAGTATTTGGATGTCTTGTGTTTTGACAATCTACCAAGACACTATAGTTTGCATAGCTAGAACTATGACAATCCTGGTTTTTGTTGAACCCTAGAAAACAGGATTGATTGCTACCTATCAACATATTATCTCACACTGATCCAAGCTGTCTGCCTTTTCTGAGGCATGAACAAGAATAACTACGCTTTAAAATCTGTTACTTTGACATGTTCCTAAATGATTTTAGTAATATAGGTTTGATAACTTTCCTGTAGAACTGTTAATTATTATTGCACTTTCAAGTGACTGGTTTCTTTTAATGCTCTGAGCCTCTTTTGATATCTTTAGCCTAAAAACTTAGAACTGTTTTACACTGTGCAAATTGTCCTTCCTTGGAGTAAACATTGTGTAAGTCTATCCCTACTTTGAAAAAGACTTATTTTGAGGGTAAAAATCTTTATGTAAGCTTGAATGTAATCAAGTAATTAAGTAAAAAAATTACTTAAACAAGTAATCTTGAATGTCTGTGCTACATAATAGCTGTCAGATTGTGGTAAGTTTTCAGATCTGCCTCTCAGTTGCCTAACGTTGGTGAAGAATTGATGAAGAATAACATGAGCTGGGCCCTGTGCTTATCTTGCAGCTGGCTGAGGCAAGGCCTGAAGACTGAAATATATCTGGACTGAAGCGAGTCCTCTCAGCTGATGTTGTTTCAGTGAGGCACAGGAGAATATCTGCATCTCTGCACCAGCCACTGGCCTCACTCCCCCTNGTCTCTTCTCCTCTTTTCCTGACGAGCCACCTTTGGGTAAGTTCTGCAGTTCCAGTTCCATTGGAGAGAACATGGGAATATTTATATATCTGTGTCTGTAGATCGATTATATTATATATTATATATATATTTATATATCTGTATGTATAGATATATTATATATATTATATATATTTATATATATATATTTTGTATACATATAAACACACACAAAATATATAATATATACATTATATTATCTATATCCCTCTAATAGATCTCCGTGACTGCACCCTGACACTCTGTAGCCAGTGCACCTCTCACCGGTAGCTCTGAATCTGCCCTCTGTTTTTTCAATGAACTGATCTGTGAATTTTTGTGAAGTTCGGGTGAACTCACACGGAAGTTCATGATTCTGGATTGTGTAGGTTCTTTATGAACTCAGCCAGGGCATCAAAAGCTGGTAAACTGCACAATTTGTGCGTCTGTGACCACGAAAGTTCCTACTGAACGTGACCAGGCTGATAGTGCCAAACTGACTGTAAAGAGAAAT